>CM039598.1:50324439-50508962 GCA_022457205.1 Saccharum spontaneum | reverse complement strand
CCAGTTCACAAATAGTTCACATACATCGGAGTTTAACATAGTTATTACAAACCAAGTTCAAATGTAGTGGAAACAACATAGTTATGAAACCAACATCACACTTAGTTCAAATACATGGCAGTTCAGGGTCATCTCCAACAAAAGCAACTCAGATAAGATAACATAGAAGGACCACACCCATGATCTTACTCCTCATCTACAGCAGGAGTCAGACAGTTCTTGCAGTAGCCGTGATACATCACATTCTCTGCAACTGGGGGACTAAACCCTGAGTACAAGAATGTATTTAGCTAGACTTACCCATCATAAACCAGAAATAAAGTGACGCCAATGATCATGCAAGGCTTTATAAGTGAAACTAGCCTGACAACATTTTACATAAAAAGCCACTAGTTGAACTACACATTTTATAATTGGGTTCCAAATTAGTTATAGCTACTCTAACTAAATTAGCAGCTAAACTGTGCCAAACATGTTATGTACAATTAAGTCATCACAATAGTAACCATATCAGGTGTAGCATTTTCATATCCATTATAACCATCACATTGCATTAAGTTACAACGAGGAAAGTAGCTCTGTCAAGTTCTCACTATCCGGGAGAGACGGCGATTCGAATTGATTTCAAACAGCTGGGAATTTATTCCTAACACAAACCCAAGCAGACCAGATCAGCAGTCGCCTTAGGTCACCTTTGGTACAACTCAGGTCCATTCGCGGGTTTGACTAGGGCCGCACCCTTAGGGACTTGCCGATTGCCAGGATGATCAGGCACATCCTTACTACCTCCTGGGTGCGTACACTTACAAAATGACTCCCGGCCTGAGTTGAGCTACTCGGCTTCGCACTCGGAATGACTTATCCGCCCAGCTATGTGAGAGGCATGCGTTCAACATGACAAGAGTGCCTTCAACGATCCGGTCCTTAATCAACACAGACGGAATCACTATAAGTCCAAACACCACCAACATATAAGATTCCACCCGATCTCCAGTTATAACACTACCACATGGTTATTTTCACGATAGCAAATATAGCCTACCATGACCAAGTATCCACCTATATCTCGCAGGTGACAGGAAATCACCCGACTTCTACCAGACTAAGCATAGCTAAGCATATGATCGATCCTGGACCTACATAGGATTCAAGATATATCTCTGGACAAGGAAAGGTTATGCATTAAGTGGTTCCATCCAACTCCTATACCTTAATGCATCAAACACAGAGAACTCAAGTTGACATTTATAAAACACAGGAGGCTTAGAATACTCCAGGGCTTGCCTTTCAAGAAAGCGGATGGCTGGTGATCGGGGCACTCAGGTAAATCTTCAGGGTCCTGCCCTCCTTCTCCTTGAGTCTCTTGCTGCTGCACCTCCTGCTGGTCCCCTTGCTGCTCAGTCTCGAACTCGAGAAGGGTGACTCCCTCAAGCGATCCTATTGCATGCATATGCACATAGTAAGTGATAGGAATGCACATTAGATGAAAGGTAGACATGATAGGATGAAATGCATAAACATGTATACTTAAGCAACAAGGTGAAATGGTGGTAACAAGGTTAACTTTCATTGATCAAGTAGGTGCATATCTCCTCTAGGACTTAACTTAATTTTTACCGAGTAGGTGTATATCTCTTCTCTAGTACAAGAAACATACACTCACCAAGCTCTAGCAACCTAAGGAATAGTTGTTCATCATCAGAAAGAGGCTTAGAACCTGCAACTAACAACTAATCTTAATTAGCCTAAGCATCTAAACAACAAGCATCGCACAAAGCAAACAAGTTACAACTGAAATTAATCAATTTCTGGACTGCACGGCAGCAGCCACTTGTTTTAGCCATAACTGGAGTTTTACACATCCAACAAACATAACACTTGACTTTCTGGAAAGCTTATGAAATTTTCTACAACTTTCTTATAATCATCTCTAGATGATTCAACAATTATCAAAGTCGAACAATTCACTCTTTCAATTCTATCCAGAGAGCAAGCAAATCTGACAGCAAACTTCAAACAGCTATGAATCTCAAACCAAAAGGCCTACAACTATGAAAATTTAGCATAAGGTAGACAAGTAAGTTATCTACAACTTTGTTATTATCAAGGCTCCCAGCAAACTTCATTTTCATCATGAAAACACCATAGCAACAGAATTTATACATGCAATCATCCAAATTGAATTATAGAGCAATAGATATCTAACTACATCTAACCAAACACTTCTGGCCATAACCAATGGTACTAACAATGCATATACATCCCAAATATACTAGAAAAAGGAATGGTCAAGCCCCAATCAATTATTTACATGCCTTTATTAATTTCCTTAGATAATAAGGTGAAATAAAGAACATATATTTCTAGTGCACAATAAATTCTTAGAAAATTACAGAAGCCTATAAATGCTCTCAATAGTCTATCGTATAAAATTCATGGCATTTGGATAAGTATAGCAACCTCTACAAAAATGACAATTTGCATAGGCTTAAAATAGCATAAATGGTTTAGTCTAGTGAAAAGTGTCAAACAACAGATTTAATAATTTTCTTAGCTTCACCAGAACACAAGAACATTGTGTAGATAATTTCATGCTCATAGGTCACATATATCTATCACAATAAATTACATAAGAAACTGGCATTTAATTAAGTTAAATATCAAAGTCCTATACCAAGCTTCCTCACTGTATGTTCATTATTTTTCTTGGCTACAGCATGTCAAAACATGACCAATAAAATTGGAGTCACATTTTTCCCATATCCCCAGCCCAAGTTATGCATTTTCTAAGATAAAGGCCAATTTAAAAGCACTTAATTAACTTGATTTAATTTACATAGAAAATTACTCCAAACAGAAAGTTCAATATTTTTATCAAATAGGATACATCAAGATAAAGCTAACAAAATTTGGTTCACTCAAATTGGACACTCCTAGAATTAGTTATGAATTCTTGAAGTTTGCAATCAAATATGGAAAAACAATTAAGAAAAACATCAAAATGCTGACTGACAGCTGGGCCCCGCGGGTCAACGGGTCCTACGCATCAGTGACACAGAGGCAGAGCACCGGCTTTGATCGGCGATTGCTCGCAGACGGCGAGGTCTTCGGTAGTAGCGTCACCACCACTACACTCTACTCGCCAAGCCGCATCGAAGGGTACCCTCAGTGGGCTCAGCGGCTCGCCGGAGCATGCTCAACAGCGGCCATGGCAGCTCAGCAGCGATGCGCGGCGGCGCACCGGCCATCTCCGGCTGCAATAGGCTCAAGCAAGTTAGGTTACAACTTCGTGGTGACCTAGCAGACCTATCGGGCGTAGATTAGGGCTTGGGATGGCACCGGTGAAGCTTGGCCACGCACATGGCGGCTGCGAGGCCAGTTCACAGCGTTGCGGCTCTAGTGAGCACGGCCATGGGGAGTGCAAGCTTGGCGATGTGGTAGAGGTTCAACGGTCACCAACTCAAGCTAGCCCTAACCTTAGGCTACCTCTAACGCGAGAAGAGAGAAGGTGAGATGGCTCTGGTGAGCACGGCCATGGGGAGTGCAAGCTTGGCGATGCTCTGGCGATGGCCACGGTGGCAGAAATGGCCCATAGGCCTTTACCTTGGCTCAAACAAAGGCTCTAGCTGGTCGAGGAGGTAGAGCAGGTCGCGGCGAGGTGGGGAGCATGAGCTATCAAGCAATGGCGTGGCGGTGGAGGCGGTTTTGCTGGCGATGGCTCGGTGGCAGTGGTGCTCGGCATTCGTCGATGCGGAAGCAAGAGCGAGGCGAGAGCAGGCGCGACGCGACGGCTCCTTCTGCCCGCTCTGGCCTGACCGGTGGGACCGGCACCGGCATACGGCCGCTAGATGGCGCGCCTGGCCTGCACGCTATCGGCCACCGAGGCTGGTCGATTTAAATCGACTGTGTCGATTCAGTCGACTGAACCTAGCGTGTTTATCCCCTTCTATCTCCTAAACCATGGCGAATTGCCAAAAACTTCCCTAATACAAATTGTAGAGCTACATGTGTACTCCAACCTTGCTTAAAGGACTTTGGTCTAAATCGCAATGGTTTTCAAGTTACAAAGCTCCAAAGTAGGGTAAAATGAAACCGCAACTTAGTTATGACTTAGCAAAAATTCTAGGTTACAAAACAACCCTAATTTGGTGCTTGTGAGCCCCTTTTAACCAAGTTAAGCACTGATCTAGATCAAGACCCTTAAACAAAGTTTATTCCACATAAGATGGGCTACAACTTTTATTAAGGGTGTGCTGCCATACAAATACTCTAAGTCATAGTTCAACTCTAGTCAAAGTAGTAACATGATAAAGGCATTTGGAAGCATTCCAACACTTAGAAGCATAATTGGACCAAATCATAAATAAAAACTATGTTTCATTTTTCATCCTAAGTGTGTCTAGGGTGTTCTAGTGAGCAAACACCACCACTTGCATAACCACTCACGATCATATAGCATATACATGTATAACATATGATATATACAACACATGAAACATATGGAACATTACTAATGAAACATGAGTTGACGGAAGGGAACATTACTTATGCAATATATGAAACACTACATGTGATAACAACATAGAACAAAGAATGCAATGACACTGCTCATGCTCATGTATGAATGCAAGATGCTTATGCTCATGTAATGCAAGTGCACAATGCAAACTTAACACCTAGGGTGTTATAGCCTTCCCCCCTTATAGGAATCTTGTCTCGAGATTTGAATGACCTACCATTTTTTATAAAAGGTGGGGTAAACTTCGTGTAAATAATCCTCCCTTTTCCAAGTTGCATCCTGTTCACCGTGATTACTCCACATCACCTTGTGGAACTTGATCACTCAGTTCTGAGTTACTCTTTCTTTACTGTCCAAAAGCTGTACAGGCTTCTCTTCATATGCTAAGTCTAATTCTATTTTGATATCCTCTGTTTCAACTCTGTCCTCCGGAACTCGCAAACATTTCTTTAGTTGAGAAATGTGAAAGACGTTGAAGATAGCTCTCATTTCCAAGGGTAATTGGAGTTTGTATGCTACTCTCCCACATTTCTCAATGATTTGGTAGGGACCTACATACCTAGGTGCAAGATACCTTTTCACACCAAACCGTTGTAATCCCTTCATTGGTGACACCTTCAAGTATACATAATCGCCTACCTCAAACTCAATAGGTCTTCTTCTCTTGTCAGCATAACTCTTTTGCCTTGATTGAGTGGCTTCAATGTGTCGTTGGATGACACGAACTTGCTCTTTGGCTTCCTTGACAAAGTCAATACCATAGTACCTCCTTTCCCTGGGTTTCACCCAGGTCAAAGGAGTTCTACTTTTCTGACCATACAAAGCCTTGAAAGGAGCCATCTTGATGCTTTCTTGATACCTATTGTTATAGGAAAACTCAGCTAGAGGTAGCCATTTCTCCCATGAATCCTTTGAAGAAATTACACAGGTTCTCAACATGTCTTCCAATATCTGATTCACACATTCAGTTTGCCCAGATGTTTGAGGATGATAAGTAGAACTTCGGACCAAGTTGGTACCTAACTGCTTGTGCAAGTGTTCCAAAAAATGATTAACAAACTGTGACCCCCTATCAGACATGATGGTCCTAGGCACACCATGTAAGCGTACTACTTGGGCAATATATAGCTTTGCATATTGATGTGGTCGGTAATCTGTCCTGACTGGAATGAAATGTGCAGACTTCGTCAAACGGTCCACAATTACCCATATGGAATCAAAATTCTTTTGAGTGGGTGGGAGTCCAACAGTAAAATCCATGTTGATTTCTTCCCATTTCCAACCTAGGACAGACAAAGGTTGAAGTAGTCCAACAGGCTTCAAATGAACGGCCTTGACTCGGCAACAAGTATCACACCTAGCAACATAGGCTGCAATCTCTTTCTTCATCTTTGTCCACCAAAAACAGGTCTTTAAGTCTTGATACATCTTACTACTACTCGGATAGATAGACAATTTGGAAGAGTGAGCTTCATCTAGGATTTGGTTTCTAAGTTCTTTATCTTTTAGCACTACAAGCTGACTTTAAACCAAAGCAAACCTTTCTGATCTAGTCTAAAATGCTTGGTCTCTTGTTCTTTCATCTTGCTCTTGATATGAAACACACCCACATCAGTCTTCTGAAGTTCAACGATCTTGGTCTCAAGCGAACAACTAACAGTGATATTGTGCAATATAGCAGGATGCAACAAATTGAATCCATCCTCCAACAGAGAATTGCAATGATATTTTTGGCTTAAGGCATATGCAACAACATTCGCCTTTCTAGGATGATAATGCACTTCTAAGTTATAATCCTTGATCAACTCTAGCCACCTTCTCTGTCTCATGTTCAATTCAGGTTGAGTGAAGATATACTTGAGACTCTTGTGATCTGTATAGATGTGACACACATTGCCCAGTAAATAGTGTCTCTAGATCTTTAGCGCAAGAACAACTGCTGCCAACTCTAAATCATGTGTTGGATAGTTAACTTCGTGTTTCCTTAGTTGACATGAGGCACAAGCAATGACTCGTCCTTCCTGCATCAAAACACATCCCAAATCAGTACCAGATGCGTCACAAAACGCATCAAAAGGTTTCTCGATATCAGGTTGTGCCAAAATAGGAGTGGTAGTCAGCAAAGACCGTACGGTGTGAAAAGCAGCTTCACACTCCGAAGTCCACACAAACTTCTCATCTTCCTGAAGCAACCTTGTCATTGGCTTAGCTATCTTGGAAAAATCTGGAATAAAGCGACGATAGTAGCCAGCTAAACCAAGAAAACTCCGAACTCCATGACCTCTTGCACTTTAGTTGGATCTATAGAGATTCCATTTTTGGACAACACATGCCCTAGAAAAGGCACCTTTTGTAACCAAAACTCACACTTGCTAAACTGAGCATACAACGTATGTTCTCTCAATCTGGTTAGGACAATTCTGAGATGTTTTGCATGATCTTCTTCGTTCTCAGAATACACTAGGATGTCATCGATAAACACATCCACAAACTTGTCAAGTTCGGGCATGAATACCGAATTCATCAGATACATGAAGTATGCAGGAGCATTTGTCAAACTAAAAGACATGACAAGATACTCATACAAACCGTATCTGGTTGAGAAAGCTATCTTAGGTATATCCTCTGGCCTATTTTAATCTGATGATAACCAGATCTCAAATCAATTTTGGAGAATAATTTTGCCCTTGACATTTGGTCAAACAAGATATCAATGCGAGGTAAAGGATACTTGTTCTTCATCGTCATGGCATTGAGTGGTCTATAATCCACACACATCCGCAAAGATTTGTCTTTCTTCTTCACAAACAATCCTGGACAACCCCATGGAGATGAACTAGGTCGAATAAGTCCCTTCTCTAAAAGCTCTTGTAACTGAATCTTGAGTTCAGCCAGTTCATTTGGTGGCATCCTATAGGGTCTTCTAGAGATAGGTGCTATACCAGGTACTAGCTCAATTCTAAACTCCACATCTCTATCTAGTGGCAAACCTAGTAACTCATCTAGAAATACATCTGGAAACTCACATACCATGGGAACACTACACCATGACACACAATTGCCTACAGTTATGTGTTGGCAAAGGGTTGGTTTCAATTACACATTATGTGTTGGTAATAGTAGAACCTTTTAATGTCATATAATCTGTCGGCATTGGTTATGTATGGGCACACTAAAATTGTCGGCGTTGCTCTGGGGACACTAAAACTGTCGGGAAACATTTGTAGACATAATAAGTGTCGGCGTAGGTTGACCGGGCCAACTATCTCAGTGTCGGAGAAGGTGTGTACGGTCCTATCCTCCTGTGTAACAAAAAAAGTGAATGAAACAAAAAAAAATGAAACACCGGCCCAATATCCCTCTCGCCCACGAGCCTACACGCCTGAAGCACGAAAAGGAAAAATCCCCGTCGTCTCGCGTGCGACCCACGCGTGAGCCCGCCGCCGCCGCCTCCGACGCCAAGCCTCGCCGCCGCCGCCTCCCACGGCAAGCCTCGCTGCGGCCGCCTCCCACGCCATGCCTCGCCGCCGCTGCTGCCGCCTCCCACACCAGCGCCCGCCGCCGCCCTCCTGCACAGCGCCGCCGCCGGCCGGAACCCTAACCACGCCGGCCGCCCCCATTCCAGCCCCTACCACTCGCAGCTCCACCACCCCAGCCCCCGACAGCACCACGCACCCAGCCACATCCACCTGGACCCGCCACCGACGCCTCAACTACCAACGGCCGCCACCTGCTTCGCCGGCCCCCAAGATTCGTCGTCACACACACATCTGGTGGCGCCCGTGTTCGATTCCAGGCCCGGCCCTGGATGGGGGCAAACGGGGCAGCCGCTCCAGACCCTCCAGACCAAGGGGCCTCAGGTATGTACGATGTATATACGTATTGATTCACAGCCACCTTGAAAGCTACTAGTAGCTGCTAGTGCTAGAAAGTAGCAGCCCGTAATAGCAATCTATATTTATTCATTATACTTTGTTTCATTGGCTTCTTTTGTCTGTTTATTAAATTTCAACACCACCATGTTATGTCAAAAGTAGTCTTCCAGAAATGAGAAAGCTGATAAAAAGGAGCAAGAAGAAATAAGTAAATGAATTAATGAGTCAGAGAGTATCCATTATAAATCTTTTAAGAGTCGTACAAGCTAAGAAATCTATATGAAACATTTTTTTTTTGCCAAACCAGTTAAAATAGAATAGCTCCTCAAGTGGAGATCCTTAAAACCCACTCTTATAGGGGTTGGGTGCAAGATGGAGTATGTAAATTTATTTGATATAAAAGAAAATTTTAAGGCAAATTTAGTATGTAAAATTTATTTGATATAAATATTGCCTTTTCATCATACTCTTTAAATGCTTCTAATAATATTCCATTTATACCTAAATTTATTACAGTTGTTATGATTTTTATATTAAGGGGGACTGAGTTTGAGTTTGGCTCTAGGCCTCAACAATCCCAGGACCGGCACTGTCGATTCCTGGCCAGGCTGAAGTCCGCTGCCGTCCCCGGTGCCATCCCTGACCTATCTCATCTCCCATTGATTCTATTCTTTGGAAATAGTAGCAGGCGAGCAGCTTACTTCGATTCCTATTTCTTTGGGTTGCAGAAAGGATCAGAAGAAGGTGACAAAGGACCAACAGATTCAAGCTTTAGGTTATTTCTCTTGCCAATATTCCATTCATTCCAGATTTACCCATCTGTCCCCTTCCCCTCTTTAGAGAAGGAATGTATTCAGCTGAATTGGATATGGTGTTTATTGCATTAAGTTGATTTTGTAGAGGAACCTGTGTAGAAGTACCAAAGGATTCCATAGTTCACCTCTGCTTCTGTACACGAGACACTATTTTGCATGTAAGTTTTTTTTGAGCTGGATGTGCAACTTAATACTATGAAGTCAGAGTTCATACATGTCTCCTTGCAGCCAAAGGATCAGTTCTGACTTGTTTTTTTCTTCCTTAGTTCCAAAATATCCAATTAGTTGTCAATGATCGTGGTCAACCTTGTGGATCATCGGGTTTAGGTGAGGAGCTAGGGCGTCCCCCTCATAGAGATGCATTGTTTATCAAAACTCACACACACAAGAATGGAGTACCTCATAAAGGAGTTGACACTGACAGTAGAGATAATCTCAACACTTCCTCCACAAGCTGCTCCATTAGATGCTCTTGAATGTTTCAGGCATCAGTTGGGTGTGCCGTTTTTATGGAAGTAATCATTCTCTTCTGTTCGTGCATTTGAGGTAGCTAGATTGATCTATTTTTTAGACGCATACAATCCTCACCTGCTGGTTGTCTTGCAATGTTCAGGGCATGATTTACCTGGTCAAATAAGGAAGCACTAATCAGCAGCAATAGATTTTTTAGAATCAGTTTTTTATGGTGTTCTGAAATATATTTTATGCTTCAGGGTGGCAGAGATGTGATACTATATAATGTAGTAAGGCCCTATGATGTCGTTGTGGCAAAGGCTACCGTTCAAACAAAGAACCCAAGGGCTATTGTTGGGGGTACTGCTCTTGGCGTGCAGTTTTGTGAAGTGGTTGTTAACCATGTGTTTATGAGGAACGATGTACTGCCTTGTCCATATGAAGGGGTCACCACCATTCTAGAGGCTCTTGGGAGATGCATTGCATGGCCACATGACAGAGTAATGGGTCTAACCTCTCTATGTTCTTGAAAAATTTATCATTATATTTTGCTGATTAGTAATATATATTTTTTCTACTAGATAAGGGATGACAAGAAGTCACTGCAACACTCAAAAGGTGGTGGCACAGCTTGAAGGTATTTTACTTGAACATTTTGATGTATATATTTAGCTAGCAGCAACACTTATATGTATTGCAGGATTGATTTAGCAATATTCACTTTCAGATTATTTTTTACAGTTTCTATTGTATGGCAATCAGTTTACAGAGCTAGCAGCAACACTTATATGTAATGCATATAATTAGAATTGTATATGGTACATACAGAGAACATCTTACAGAGCTCTAATTATCCAAATAGTACACAATCTCATGGCTGTTATATCTTAGTCCCTTGAGCTCTGCATGAATTAGCCATCATATTATCTGCAAACTGAGAAAAAAAGATAAAGACATTTGTTATGATAGCTAGATCCATCAGTGCAATTTGGTAAAAAAAAAAGATCCATCAGTGCAATCCAATGAAGCAGAGGAAGCAAGAACTATTTACATATTTGTTTGTTGTAAAGTTTAATCTATTGGTATTTCCATCTCTAGTTTCATCTCGTGAAACCTTTTTGAAAAAGAAATGTCGAAGCTTACAGTAAATAAGTTGACAACGTATGGAGTATTTGTGGATTACCGAACTGTTGTTATATCAGTCTCAACATATAATTAAGAATTGTTAAATGCAGAATAAAAGGCATATATTGTTGCAAGATTGTGTACCTTGGCCATGCTAGGATGTCAGTAGTTCTGTTACTTCTTAAACCTTTTTTCTGCAATCCGATGACTGGAAAATCTGCACACACTGTAAAGATTTCAAGATCTGACCAGAACTACAGGATCACTTAAGGACATATGTGGTGTGGTGTTGCAAGATACAGAGAACATTTCACTGATATTTCGCAATTTTTTCCATGTTAGGTACTATGTGGTGTTGCAAGTATTTTGGATTGGGCAACCTTTTGAGGTTTGATCAAAGAGCTGTTACATGTTCTCTGGAGTGGCAGCAACCATATGTGCACCAAGTTGGTGTTCAAGTATTTTGGAGTGGCAACAAGTGTCCGAGAATTGCTGCTGGAAGACATGAATTGCAGTTCTATTCTTGTGTTTGCACCTACTATCGTGTAGGCGGAAGACATGGAAGCGTTGAATGCCACTTTTGTGCCCACGTCATGATCTGTTGATCTCTTAGCTAGTGACTCATCTATATCTATATCTATTGCACTTAATATCGTGTAGGCGGAAGACCTGTAGTATATGTCTATATATGTGTGCTAGTGACTAATCTATATCTTGGACCTGGATATGTAAGGCTATAAGGCTATGTTCTGTGATCATCAACAATTGACATATATATATATATATATATATATATATATATATATATATATATATATATATATATATACACACACAGTTGATGTATGTATGAAGATCTAATATATTCTTTCTATAAAATCAACTGAATTTGCTAAATGTGATGCCTTCTATATGAACAACAGTGGATTTGTCAAATTAATCAAATTGTATTTATATCCATATCTGCAATATGGTTTTGCCGACAGTTTACTTGCTGGACAGGGCATGATTCACAAAACACCTGGGAAACGGTTTCGCCAACACACAAACTGTCGGGAAAGGGTTTAACTGTCGGCGTAGGTCTTAACTGTCGGCGAAGGGTTAACTGTCGGCAAAGGATTTAACTGTCGGCGTAGGTGCACCGTTTGGCTACACAAAAAGTGTCGGCGATTCCTTTAACTGTCGGCAAAAGTTTCACCGACGGCTTCTAACACGACTGTTTCTAAACTGTCGGCAAAACCTTTCACGGGAGGTTATCTGTCGGCAAAGGTATCCTTTGCCCACTATAAAAAGTGTCGGCAAAGCTATGTTGTGTTATAGTGGAATATCAAAGAGAGCCATTGTCTGGATAGCACAAGATAAGTTTTGAAGGTCAAAACTCCTGGGAAGTGGTACTAGGAAAGCATCATTCCCCTTTGGTTCCCTCAACATGATGGTTCTAGTTGAAGTGTTAATAAGAATTCCATGATCACTCATCTAGTTCATACCTAAGATCACATCTATTCCTAACCCTAGCAACACTACTAGATACGTAGTATACTTCCTTTCATCTATTGAGATGAGCACATCTCTGACCATCTGGTTGGTAGTGATACTAGCCCCAGCTGAACTAATGCAATAGCCACCCTTGTCTACAACTTTGATCTTTTGTTCATGCTTAGATGCAAATGTTTGACTAATGAATGAATGTGAAGCTCCAGAATCAAACAAAACAATTGCGGGGTGTTGGTTCATAAGAAACATACCGGCTATACAACCTCACCAGAAGGAATTTCTTCCAGGGCTGTATAATGCACATACCCAGGGCGTGCCTTAGCATTGGTCTGCTTCCGATTGCCTTGGTTCTGGATGTTGCCCTTCTTGGGATAGGGGCACTCTCTTGCCCAGTGTCCAGTCTTGTTACAATTGAAACACAACTGGTTGTTCGGTGGAACTCTTGAACTTTCTTGCCCTGCACTGCCCTTAGGTAGAGCAATAGAAAAGTTTTATGGTACACCTTCTATGGCTAGTTTTGCTAGGCTTTCTTCTAGGGTGGTCTGTATTTTGGAGCAGGTGGACGGAATTGAGGCCTTGTTACAATAGGAGCCTTCTGTTGAGATGAGCCTGCCTCATATGCCCACTTGTGGCTCTTAGATGCTGTGTGGATATTATTCTGATTTTCTTGAGTGAGAGCATCGCTAACAAACTCATTGAAAGTCTCACACTTAGCATTAGCCATGGTCTTCATTAGTTTGGTGACGAGCCCTCTCTTGAAGCTCGCGATCTTCTTAGCCTCAGTGTTTACAAATTTTGGAGCATACCTTGACAGATTATTGAAGGCATGCAGATACTCTGTGAGGCTCTTAGTACCCTGAGTAAGCTTCATAGATTCAGTGGCCTAAAGGCGGTCTTGAATTATTCCCAAGTAACCTGAGCATTGGCAGGTAGAGTGGATAGATAGTGAGTCCACCAAATACCTGCAGGTCCCTGCAACTGGTGAGATGCATATTCTGCTTTCATCTTCTTGGTAATCCTCAAGAGACAGAACTTCTATTCAATTGTATTCAGCCATTCATCCACCTGAAGTGGTTCTTTGGCCTCTTTGAAGATAGGAGGCTTAGTATCCAGAAAGTCCTTGAAGTCACTGAACTGATTGGGTTCAGGGCCTTGACGTTGGTCTCTTCCTCATCCACGGGCAGTGTTCTATGCAATATTGAGCAACACCTCTTCCATAGCCCGCTGGCTCCCCAGAAACTGAGCCATGAACTTGGTTGCCATGGGTGGTGGTGGTGGTGGTAGGTCGTCACCATCGTTACCACTCAGACCACTGCCCCCAGCTCCACTTGTTGAACGGGTGATGCGAGTCATCTGCAGAATTCAGCACAAGTAATTATTGGATGACGTTGAGAAATTGTGGGAGAATTATATAATCACATAGACTGAATTTACTAGAGAGAATTTAAAATTCATACAATAAAACTGGGGCACAATAATTCATTTCCACAACACAACATCACCAATTATATTACTTAGCATCCTCGCAACGCGTTCACGTACATACCAAATTGTTGCTAGCAAACAAACTAGACTTTTCTTAGAGTTCAACATCAACATGGATTAAACATGCATGGTTTTGAAATTACATCAAGTCACATAGTCACTAGTTGAAACTTAAATTTCATTTCCATTACATAAAGGGTCACAAAGGATAAGGAGCTAGTGCATCTAGCTAGGCACTACAGCTAAGCTACGCCTCGGAATGGTCACTGTCGACACCGGACATAGCATTTGCCTCATCACTGTCCACAGGTACTATGTCCTCCTCGAGCTCGACCATAGTCTCCTCCCAACCATCATCATCTGCAATTATCATATCAGGATGCTCTTCCTCCTCTTCAACCGGGGGAATAATAGGGTCGATGATGTTGTTAAGGCGGTGGACATCATGCTGAAGCTCGACGATGGTGTCCTGTGCCGGCTATAGTCATTGCAGGTACTCTTCTTCCCTTCAATTAAATTCTACTGCCTACTAGCCTGCTAGAACCATAGTCCTAGTCCGGGACTGCTCTGACGCTTCCGCTCGACGGTTGGCCTGGTCCCTCTACTGGATGGCTTGCATCCTCTGAGCATGAGTGGCCTACGCCTCTGCCTGAGCTGCATCACAGTCCGCAAATAGCATACCGAGCAGCCCCCCTGTGCCTACGCACCCGTCTATGAGCTTGTCCACATAGATAGTGTAAGACTCCATCCAGAAGCCTCGAGACTCCTACCTGGCATAAAACATCTGCATGACAGCGAACATAGCACTCATGGCGGGACTTGAGCTCTCTGCACGCTCATCCCTGTCCCGTACCACAGAAAGGCGGTTATGCTGTACCCAAACTGCCTCAGCTGGGTTCACCTGAGGAAAAGATCCCGCTGTAGTGTTGGTGAGCTCATCACCATGTTGCTGATAGATCTTGCCCAGTATCTCAAAAGCTATCACCTGAGCACCTTCCCAAGGGGTCCTTCCCTCAAACTTAGCGCTCCAGCCCTGCCACTGTGGCGCCTGAGCACGAGCAGAATAGTCACCCGCACCACAAACCACAGGTACCCCTCCACATCCTCTTGGTTCCAAGAATAGCGGGGCAGCTCCATGTACCCCGCAAAGTTCAACACCCTCCAGAGCAAGGCAGGGGTGCCAAACAAACCCAAAAATGACTCGTCACCAACCGGTGGATAGTGCGCTGCCATCTGTAGCAAAACGGTGCAACTCTCGTGAGAACAAGTTTTACGTTAGGAAAAATCTATAATTTGGGATAAGAAACTATAAGGGAGGGAGTAACACAAAAATGTAGTTGTATGTATGATCATGATGCATGCACATTTTGTACGTCCTCACAAACTTAGGAAGAATTTTAAAATTCTAGCGACGTACACAGTGACATACATATATTCTCATATATTAGCGCAACTAGTCGGCTACACGTTTCGCTGTTAGTGTACCTGCAGAAGAATTCATTTCAGCCCAACCCAACATAATATATGTATAAGAACAACAATATAAATTCAGAATTGTAGGCTAAATACTTCCATATATATCCCAATACATATACTTATGTACCAAAGCTACCCAAAATTAAATACACACCATACATACATATAAATATGCATATACAGTTGTACCAAAGCTAACCCACAATTAAATACTTCCGCATACATAGAGGATATGTACACTTCAGTACCAAAACTAGCTCTCCCCGACCGCACGCTCATACCTTGCGGTCATGCCACTCATCAACTTATCTTCTTACCTAGGCGTAGGTGCAACGTTGCAAGAATTAAATTACATAGAAAAAACCCCCAAGTTAGTTTTACTTTAAGCTACCTAAAGTCCTTAACGGGGCATAAAGGATATGACCACTGGCACACTCTAGATTTAAATTGTGGATTTGAACATAATGGTGTATAACTATAAGTTGTCAAAACTAGTTTTGTGAAACAAAAACCTTTGTTTTAAATACACATATGACAAGTTTAATGTTGAATCTTGCTCTGACGCCAGCTGTAACAGAACTGTCTAATTTATAAGAGCACAAGTACAATAGCAACCACTGAAGTGGTCAACCGTCATACTTGAGCCCATATAAACCCGGTCGCACATCGAGTATCACGAGGGATCTCGAATCAACCAACATACAAGCCAAGATCATACATGATTCAACATACAAGTCACATGTTACATCTAGTTCACAAATAGTTCACATACATCAGAGTTCAACATAGTTATTACAAACCAAGTTCAAATATAACGGAAGCAACATAGTTTTGAAACCAACATCACACTTAGTTCAAATACATGCCAGTTCAGGGTCATCTCAAACAAAAGCAACTCAGATAAGATAACATAGAAGGACCACGCCCATGATCTTACTCCTCATCTACAGCAAGAGTGAGACAGTTCTTGCAGTAGCCGTGATACATCACATTATCTGCAACAAGGGAGAATAAACCCTGAGTATGAGAATGTACTTAGCTAAACTTACCCGTCATAAACCAGAAATAAAGTGACACCAAGAATCATGCAAGGCTTTATAAGTGGAGCTAGCTTGACAACATTTTGCATAAAAGGCCACTAGTTGTGCTACACATTATATAATTAGGTTCCAAATTAGTTATAGCTATTCCAACTAAATTAGCATCTAACCTGTGCCAAACATGTTGTGTACAATTAAGTCATCACAATAGTAACCATATTAGGTGCATCATTTTCATATCCAGCATAACCATCAAATTGTATTAAGTTACTACGAGAAAAGTAGCTCTGTCAAATTCTCACTATCCGGGAGAGACGGCAATTCGAATCGATTTCAAACAGCTGGGAATTTATTCCTAACACAAACCCAGGTAGACCAGATCAGTAGTAGCCTTAGGTCACCTTTGGTACAACTCAGATCCATTCACGGGTTCGACCAGCACCGCACCCTCAGGGACTCGCCGGTTGCTAGGATGATCAAGGCCAGCCCGCCCTTGGTCTCATGTCTAACTCACAACAGATCATTACTACCTCCTCAGTGCGTACTCTTACATAATGACTCCCCGCCTGAGTTGAGCTACTCGGCCTCGCGGAATGACTTATCTAGCCAGCTAAGTGAGAGGCATGCGTTCAACATGACAAGAGGGCCATCAACCATCCGATCCTTAGTCGACACAGATGAAATCACTATAAGTCCAAACACCACAAACATATAAGATTCCGCCCGGTCTCCAGTTATAACACCACCACATGGTTATTTTCACGATAGCAAATATAGCCATCCGTGACTAAGTATACACTTATATCTCACAGGTGACAGGAAATCACCCGACTTCTACCGGACTAAGCATAGCTAAGCATATGTTCGATCCTAGACCTACATAGGATTCAAGATATAACTCTAGACAAGGAAAGGTATATGCATCAAGTGGTTCCATCCAACCCCTATGACTTAATGCATCAAACACAGAGAACTCAAGTTGACATTTATAAAACATAGGAGGCTCAGAATCCTCCAGGGCTTGCCTTTCAGGAAAGTAGACGGCTGGTGATCGGGGCACTTAGGTAAATCTTTAGGGTCCTACCCTCCTTCTCCTTGAGTCTCCTATTGCTGCACCTCCTACTGGTCCTCTTGCTGCTTGGTCTTGAACTCGAGAAGGGTGACTCCCTCGGGCAATCCTATTACATGCATACGCACATAGTAAGTGATTGGAATGCACATTAGATGAAAGGTAGACATCATAGGATAAAATGCATAAACTTGTATACTTAAGCAACAAGGTGAAATGGTGGTAACAAGGTTAACTTTCGTTGATCGAGTAGGTGCATATCTCCACTCTCTAGTACTTAACTTAATATTTACTGAGTAGGTGTATATCTCTTCTCTAGTACAAGAAACATACACTCACCAAGCTCTAGCAACCTAAGGTATAGTTGTTCATCATCAGAAAGAGGCTTCGAACCTGCATCTAACAACTAATCTTAATTAGCCTAAGCATCTAAATAACAAGCATCGCACAAAGCAAACAAGTTACAACTGAAATTAATCAATTTCTGGACTGCAGGGCAGCAGCCACTTGTTTTAGCCATAACTGGAGTTTCACACATCCAACAAACATGACACTTGACTTTCTGGAAATATTATAAAATTATCTACAACTTTATTATAATCATCTCCAGATGATTCAGCAATTATCAAGGTCAAAGAATTCACTCTTTCAATTCTATCCAGAGAGCAAGCAAATCTGACAGCAAACTTCAAACAGCTATAACTCTCAAACCAAAAGGCCTACAGCTATGAAAATTTAGCATAAGGTAGATAAGTAAGTTATCTACAACTTTGTTATTATCAAGGTTCACAGCAAACTTTATTTTCATCATGAAAACACCATAGCAACAGAATTTATACATGCAGTCATCCAAATCGATTTATAGAGCAATAGATATCTAACTACATATAACCAAACACTTCTGGCCACAACCAATGGTACTAACAATGCGTATACATCCCAAATATGCTAGAAAAAGGAATGGCCAAACCCTAATCAATTATTTACATGCCTTTATTAATTTCCTTAGATAATAAGGTGAAATAAAGAACATATATTTCTAGTGCACAAGAAATTCTAAGAAAATTACAGCAGCCTATAAATGCCCACAATAGTCTACTATATAAAATTCATGCCATTTGAATAAGTATAGCAACCTTTACAAAAAATGATAAGTTGCATAGGCTTATAATAGCAAAAATGGTTTAGTCTAGTGAAAAGTGTCAAACAATAGATTTCATAATTTTCTTAGCTTTAACACAACACAAGAACACTGTTTAAATAATTTCATGCTCATAGGTTACATATATCTATCACAATAAATTTCACAAGAAACTAGCATTTAATTAAGTTAAATAGCAAAGTCATATTCCAAGCATGCTCACTATAGGTTCATTATTTTTCCTGGCTACAACAAGTCAAAACGTGACCAATAAAATTGGAATCACATTTTCTCATACCCCAGCCCAAGTTATGCATTTTCTAAGATAAAGGCCAATTTAAAAGCACTTAATTAACTTGATTTAATTGACACAAGAAATTACTCCAAACAGCATGTTTAATATTTTTATCAAATAGTACACATCATGACAAAGCTAACAAAATTTGGTTCACTCAGATTGGACACTTCTAGAATTAATTTTGAATTTTTGAAGTTTGCATTCAAATTTGGAAAAATAATTAAGAAAAACATCAAAACGTTGACTAACAGCTAGGCCCCGTGGGTCAACGGGTCCCACGCATCAGCAACAAAGAGGCAAAGCACCGGCTTTGACCGGCGATTGCTCGCCGATGGTGAGGTCTCCAGTGGTAGCGTCACCACCACTACACTCTACTCGCCAAGCCGCATCGAAGGGTACCCTCCATTGGCTCGGCGGCTCGCCGGAGCATGCTCGACGATGGCCATGGCGGCTTAATGGCGATGTGCGGCTGTGCACTAGTCGTCTCCGGCCGTGATAGGCTCAGGCAAGTTAGGCTACAGCTTCGTGGTGACCTAGCGGACCTATTGGGCGTAGATTAGGGTTTGGGATGGCGCCGGTGAAGCTTGGCCACGCGCATGGCGGTGGCGAGGCCAGTTCATGGTGCCGTGGCTCAGTGTTCTACCTCTGATGATGTGGTAGAGGTTCAGCGGTCACTGGCTTGAGCTAGCCCTAACCCTAGGCTACCTCTAACGCAAGAAGAGAGAAGATGAGATGGCTCCAGTGAGCATGACCACGGTGAGCGCAAGCTCGGCGGTGCTTCGGCGATGGTCGCGGTGGCAAAAATGGCCCGTAGGCCTTTACCTTGGCTCGAACAAAGGCGCTAGCTGGTCAAGGATGTAGAGTAGGTCACGGCGAGGTGGGGAGCACGAGCTATCAAGCAATGGTGTGGCAGTGGCGGTGGATTTTGCCAGCGAAGGCTTGGCGGCAGTGGTGCTCGACGTTCACCATTGTGGAAGCGAGAGTGAGGCAAGAGAGGGCGAGGCAGCGGAAATGAACGCGAGGGACAGAGCAGGCATGATACGGCGGCTTCTTCTGCCTGCTCTGGCCTGACCGGTGGGACCGGCGCCGGCGTACAGCTGTCAGATGGCGCGCCTGGCCTGCGCGTGGTCGGCCACCGAGGCTAGTCAATTTGAATCGACTGAGTCGATTCAATCGACTGAACGCAGCGCCTTTATCTCCTTCTATGTCCTAAACCATGGCGAATTAGTAAAAACTTCCCGAATACAAATTGTAGAGCTACGTGTGTACTCCAACTTTTCTTAAAGGACTTCGGTCTAAATCATAATGGTTTTCAAGCTACAAAGCTCCAAAGTAGAGTAAGATGAAACTGCAACTCAGCTATGACTTAGCAAAAATTCTATGTTACAAAACAACCCTAATTTTGTGCTTGTGAGCCCTTTTTGACCAAGTTAAGCACTGATCTAGCTCAAGACCCTAAAACAAAGTTTGTTCCACATAAGATGAGCTACAACATTTATTAAGGGTGCACTGCCATGCAAACACTCTAAGTCATAGTTCAACTCTAGTCAAAGTAGTAACATGATAAAGGCATTTGGAAGCATTCCAACACTTAGAAGCATAATTGGACCAAATCATAAATACAAACTTTGTTTCATTTTTCATCCTAAGTGTGTCTAGGGTGTTTTAGTGACCAAACACCACCACTTGCATTAATCACTCATGATCATATAGCATATACATGTATAACATATGATATATACAACAAATGAAACATATGAAACATTACTAATGAAACATGAGTTGCAGGAAGGGAACATTACTTATGCAACATATGAAACACTACATGTGATAACAACATAGAACAAGGAATGCAATGACACTGCTCATGCTCATGTATGAATGAAAGATGCTTATGCTCAAGTAATGCAAGTGCACAATTCAAGCTTAACACCTAGGGTGTTACAAGCTCTACGCATCTATGGTCTCCATCCATCCATCCGAGCAATAGATTAAAAAGTCAACTTTTGGTCTCTCCTCAATGTATCTGGGCAACCTTCTATAAATTTTCTCGATCCGCATAAATTTCCATATTTATGCATTATATATTCATGGGTGTTACAGATTGGAAGTTGTTACAGATTGGGAGAGTGTTTTGGGTACTCTTGGAGATCCAATAGTTTCCAAAACTCAATCCCAATCTAAATTTTTTTGCAAGATTAAAAAAACTGCTCTCCAACAACTCCTTATCTCAACTCCCAATCCGAAGGTGAGAGGACAGGGAAAGAATAAGAAGTATAATAGGGTTTCTTATGCAAATGTATGAGAGAGAAAGGAAGTATATAAGTGGTTTCAACTTATAAAAATAGTTCAGGATTTCTGATGTAAAATTACCTTCTCTTTTAGGAGTGAGTGTCACACCCGGGTTTGCAAAGAACAAAACTAGGCTCGTCATATGTGTGCCCAGGAAGTCCACATATACAACAACAGAATAAAAATATCAAAACAATGTTTATATAAAGCGGGAAACATAATATATTAACACTTACAACTATCAGAGTATCGCAGAACGGTGGCTATGCTTCTGCTCGGGCTCCATTCTTCTTAGGGACGGCTGACTGGGGGCTCCGTATGCCAAGCACTTCTTATAGACTTCTGGAAACTCCACTACACCTTTATTCTTCTTCTAAGCAACACTTTACTACACACTAGAGTGTGGGGAAATAACAAGAGTGAGTCCATGTCGAACTCAACAAATATAACACGGGGTTCATGAAGCTCAAAAGGTTTGACACGGGTTTACTGCAATAGCTTTTAGTGAGTCATCTTTCTAGCATTTGAGTAGCAACAAGTTACGTAAGCCCAATTGACCTCATGATCATGTAAACGAGAATAATGTATAACAAGAAACAATAATCATCGATGAGCTTTAATATCATCAGTATTATCATTACCATCAGTGTTCATCATTTATTCTGTAAGGGTCCAAGGCCTCTCGTGACCATGAGCACGGCTGTTATAACAGTTTTACACTCTGCAGAGATTGTACACTTTCACTGTGAGTCATGATTTACCCTTTCGCCCGACGTGATCAGCCTCTTGACCCACTACCAAGGAAGATCGGCAGGGTTCACTATGAAGTCTTTCAAAGGTTCGTCTAACAAGTTAGGGCCATTAGATTCACTCGGCAAACAGATGTAGAGCCCCCTTCCAAATGGCACAATGACGCGCAGCCTATACACATAAGGACAGAGGCCGCACTAGCCATTCTTACGCCATGAAGGTTACCACTAACAAGCTACAAAAGGTCCTCATACTTGACTAAAGCCAGAGCCATATAGCCCTCACAGTTGTACTGTAAGTCCCAGATGTTCGCTTACAGATGAGTCCTTATAGAGAGAAACTAGAGCACCATAAAAACAACCCAATGCTCTAGCCCTCTTGAGCCATGTTTCTATAAAGCATCTTTTAAACGTTTGTTGCATATACCATTACTCAAGTTACAGATCATGGTTATTTATCGTGAGCACTAGCATAAATACTATCCAATGCAATGTTCCACCGATGTCAAGGTATAAGATACAAAAGCTAGGATATCCTTAGGGATAACAAGGTAGACATATGCACATGAATTAAGTGTATCAAAGGTGAATAGGAAACAAGGATGATCCCATGCTATACTTGCCTTTTCTCCAAGTTAGGTACTCAGAATCTCGAGTTGCTATCTTCTGGACTCAAGTCCTCTTGTTTCGATTGTCGGTCCTCAGCTCCTCGTCTTCAGCGCTAATTAACCATACTTCTTCTACTCTTAGCAATCAAGTAGAACAAACAGACAATAAACACAACTAAGAACAACACACCAAACAAAAGAGACACTTTAAAAGAGTGCACTAGACTATACGACATGATGCTAGGATCGTGAAAACGTAAGACCGACGGATAACAGAGCTAGCATCAAAGAGAACACGCGACTATCAAGAAGTTGCAACAAATCGGAGAAGACAAACTATGCATTTAATTTATTTTAGTTAATGAATTAAGGTGATAGATTTCTAGAGAATTATCCTAAAGTTGAATTAACCAATTTACATTGAATTATAAAAAGATGAAGTTAACCTTATTCATATTTTATTTATAAATATTTATTTAGTGTTTAAGTCTTTTAAACATTTATAAATTAGATAGCGTAAAAAAGATGATAACAGCTAATCGAATCATTATATGTTTCTTACATAAACTAAACAAGTTCTATTTAAGAAGCACTTAAGTTCTTATTAATCATGATAGCATTTGATTATTTATAAAAGACAAATTATAAACCAAAGTTACTTTTAATTTGAAAAGACAGTAGATAAATATTAGTTAAATTAACTATATGCTTCATGTTTAACTAAACTAATTATGATTAAGAAACATTTAAGTTAATATTAATCAAGTTTAACATTTATTTAAGAATGTTCTATGTATGAACCTAAGTCTCTTCTAATTTAAAAGAGCATGACATAAACATTAATCAAATAAACATAATTTAATTTGTAAACACATAACGTTACATGGTAAACAACGTTGCTAATGCGTCTCTTACGCCAGCATAGTCACGAAGCAACAAGAAAGAAATTATACCCCTATGTTGCTTTTAGTTAGAAAGCTGTTAAATAAATATTAATCAAGTTGCATTTAAATAGATAAATTCATACTTGAGTGACATCACAAAAACTATCGCTACTGTATAGAGCGCGACACTATAAAACTATCGCAACAAGAACGGATTTACAAACCTAGATTGTTTTTAATCATAGAACTAATTGCATGTCAATTAAATTAGTATTTAATTTATATATGACTAGCATGTAACATGTCTACGCCGATAGCATGTAGCTTCGGTTGGCATGATCGCAAAATCACAAGAACAAGTTACTAATGCTTTTAATTAAAAATGCATTAAATAAATATTGCATGTAAATCAATAAATTCATAATTAGGTGACACGATATACATCAGCACTACTATGTAGAGCGTAACTATACAAAACTAACGCAACTAAAATGGAATTAAAACGAAGAAACAACAAAGATATTACGAACCAGTGGCAGAACCGCAAATACTTCATCTTCTGCCTCCATCCATCTGAAGGGCCTCGGCCTAGGGGCGACACGAGGAGAAAAAATATCTAATTTACTACACAAGAGATTTCTCAAACTAGGGGCTCCTCCACGGTAGTTTTGTTGTGCTTTTATCCAAGGGGTAGGTACGTATATATAGGGAGGAAAACTCTCTACCCCACGTCAACTAGCGATACGGTATTAATTAATGTTGCACCCTCCACCTCTACTGATGGGCCTAATTAATCATCAAAGTCCATTAGTAAATAAATGAATGGACATTTAGGATTATTGCACCTGGGCTTTGAGCAT
The DNA here is from genome assembly GCA_022457205.1 of Saccharum spontaneum. Lineage (NCBI taxonomy): Eukaryota > Viridiplantae > Streptophyta > Magnoliopsida > Poales > Poaceae > Saccharum > Saccharum spontaneum. Next base: position 50,484,779 of record CM039598.1, on the reverse strand, counting down.
TGAGAAAAATGAGACATTTATTTATTTTCAGAATTAATTAATTTCATAGATAAAATAATTCTAGAAAAGTCTAAAATTATTATTTAAGCCATGAAAAATACTCCGAAAGCTCTAAAAATTCAGGAAAAATTCTCAGAGACATTATAAAACATAAGGAACCCAAATAAAGTATTTGGAGCTCATGAAAAGATTTGTGAAATGATCAAAGAAAAAGATTATGTTCATGAAAACTGGAATTTTAATTCAAAAAAGGGCCAGAAAATTTTTTCAAGGAGAGATAAATGTCGTTCTTTCGTACTCGTAAACTATTTGCACTCATAAACACCAAAACAAGCATCACATCAACCAAAGCCCATCAAATTAGTTTAGAAAAATTTAAAGATTCTTATTTTTTCATTTTTTTATAACTAATTGATGCTATCATAAACTAAACTTAGGAAATTTTATCCCAATATTAAAACATTTATTTTATTTAGTGTTTCCTATGCACAACCTAAAATTAGAAATTTTGGGGTGTGACAATTCTACCCCACTTAACAGGAATCTCGTCCCGAGATTCGGAGAGAGTAGGGAGAAACATAAAGCAGACCAATAAGATTATTTTGAGACTTTTTGACAAGTTCAGATATAAGTGTCGAGGGTTATCAAAGGTTGACAAGAGAACATTGGATTGATCATTAAGATTGATTCAAGTTAATGACAGAAGGTCAAAGGATTAAAGGTCAGCATAGGTGGAAAGGAAGATCAAAGGAGGTTGAAAAGATAGATCAAGGTGGATCATCGAGTCTTCACTTTATAAGGTGTAAAAACAAGGGTGGAGATTAGCAAGAGATAACATAAGAGATAAAGATATATCTTAAGATGCTCAAAACTCCTTGATTCAAGATTTATGAGACATCACGAAAAAGTGACAGACTAGCATTGGTTGAAGAAAGGTAAAGACTAGTCTTCCGTTTTACCATTCAGTGAGACCAGTGAGAAGGATAAATTGATCTTCAAGTCTTTTGTAGGTCCTTGAATCAGGATTTATAAGATGTAAGGACAAGGGTCAAAAGTAGTCAAACATTGATAAGGAAAGGTAAAGCTTGATATTGAGCTTTCCATGTCTTGTGACTTGAGACTGATGATGGTGGCGGACGCTACCCCACTTAACAAAGATCTTGTTCCACCTGGCGATGCCATTGAAGGCAATACTTTCTTTAAGGCTTACTACTATTGATGAGTCCTTCATGTGTTGATCCTCCATTAAGATGAGATAAAGAAGGCAACATGACAACCAAGGGTAGGCAAGGACAATGTAAGAGAAAAATGGCAAGAATTAGGATCGATTGAAAAATTAAGTAGGATCGAAGATGACACTACCCCACTTAACATAGATCGGGCTACTTCTCAAGATGAAACCTTTCGGGCCACCTTCAAAGCACGAGAATAAGGACAACACACAAGCAACACATCGAGCAAAACAAGCACACAACACAATCATCGACACTACACGTCCTTCTTCAACAATGGTGGTCATCCTAAGGGAAAAGTATGGACGATGAAAGGCCATCGAACTTTTGAAAAAGGTGAGATCAGAAAAATTTTAGTAAAAACAACATAAAACAAAAACCAAGGGAGCAAGAAATAATAGCTCAAAGAAAGCTATCAAGGAAGGGATACAACAGGACAAGGAAGAGGAAATAGTCAAAACCAAAGGGTTAAGGGATGACAAAATAGTTTTATCGTAAAATAAGTTTTAGAATATGCCCAGTGCTACTTGGCATACGTCCTACAGTCAACATCGCTCCAATACCACTCTGTCACACCCGGTTTTACAAAGAACAAAACTAGGCTCATCATATGTGTGCCCAGGAAGTCCACACATACAACAATAGAATAAAAATATCAAAACAATGTTTATATAAAGCGGGAAACATAATATATTAACACTTACAACTATCAGAGTATCGCAGAACGGTGGCTATGCTTCTGCTCGGGCTCCATTCTTCTCAGGGACGGCTGACTGGGGGCTCCGTATGCCAAACACTTCTTATAGACTTCTGAAAACTCCACTACACCTTTATTCTTCTTCTAAGCAGCACCTTACTACACACTGGAGTGTGGGGAAATAGTACGAGTGAGTCCATGTCGAACTCAACAAATATAACATGGGGTTCATGAAGCTCAAAAGGTTTGACACGGGTTTACTACAATAGCTTTTAGCGAGTCATCTTTTTAGCATTTGAGTAGCAACAAGTTATGTAAGCCCAAATAACCTCATGATCATGTAAACGAGAATAATGTATAGCAAGAAATAATAATCATCAGTGAGCTTTAATATCATCAGTATCATCATTACCATCAGTGTTCATCATTTATTCTGTAAGGGTCCAAGGCCGCTCATAACCGTGAGCACGGCTGTTATAACAGTTTTACACTCTGCAGAGATTGTACACTTTCACTGTGAGTCGTGATTTACCCTTTCGCCCGAGGTGATCAGTCTCTTGACCCACTACCAAGGAAGATCGGCAGGGTTCACTATGAAGTCTTTCAAAGGTTCGTCTAACAAGTTAGGGCCATTAGATTCACTCGGCAAACAGATGTAGAGCCCCCTTCCAAATGGCACATTGACGCGCAACCTACACACATAAGGACAGAGGCCGCACTATACCCGATTCATCAAGCCATTCTTACGCCATGAATGTTACCACTAACAAGCTACAAAAGGTCCTCATACTTGACTAAAGCCAGAGCCATATAGCCCTCACAGTTGTATTGTAAGTCCCGGATGTTCGCTTACAGATGAGTCCTTATAAAGAGAAACTAGAGCACCATAAAAACAACCCAATGCTCTAGCCCTCTTGAGCCATGTTTCTATAAAGCATCTTTTAAACGTTTGTTGCATATACCATTACTCAAGTTACAGATCATGGTTATTTATCGTGAGCACTAGCATAAATACTACCCAATGCAATGTTCCACCGATGTCAAGGTATAAGATACAAAAGCTAGGATATCCTTAGGGATAACAAGGTAGACATATGCACATGAATTAAGTGTATCAAAGGTGAATAGGAAACAAGGATGATCCCATGCTATACTTGCCTTTTCTCCAAGTTAGGTACTCAGAATCTCGAGTTGCTATCTTCTGGACTCAAGTCCTCTTGTTTCGATTGTCGGTCCTCAGCTCCTCGTCTTCAGCGCTAATTAACCATACTTCTTCTACTCTTAGCAATCAAGTAGAACAAACAGACAATAAACACAACTAAGAACAACACACCAAACAAAAGAGAAACTTTAAAAGAGCGCACTAGACTATACGACATGATACTATGATCGCGAAAACGTAAGACCGACGGATAACAGAGCTAGCATCAAAGAGAACACGCGACTATCGAGGAGTTGCAACAAATCGGAGAAGACAAACTATACATTTGATTTATTTTAGTTAATGAATTAAGGTGATAGACTTCTAGAGAATTATCCTAAAGTTGAATTAACCAATTTACATTGAATTATAAAAGATGAAGTTAACCTTATTCATATTTTATTTATAAATATTTATTTAGTGTTTAAGTCATTTAAATATTTATAAATTAGAAGGCATAAAAAAGGTGATAACAGCTAATCGAATCATTATATGTTTCTTACATAAACTAAACAAGTTCAATTTAAGAAGCACTTAAGTTCTTATTAATCATGATAGCATTTGATTATTTATAAAAGACAAATTATAAACCAGAGTTACTTTTAATTTGAAAAGACAGTAGATAAATATTAGTTAAATTAACTACATGCTTCATGTTTAACTAAACTAATTATGATTAAGAAACATTTAAGTTAATATTTATTTAAGAATGTTCTATGTATGAACCTAAGTCGCTTCTAATTTAAAAGAGCATGACATAAACATTAATCAAATAAACATAATTTAATTTGTAAACACATAACGTGACATGGTAAACAACGTTGCTAATGCGTCTCTTACGCCAGAATAGTCACGAAGCAACGAGAACGAAATTATACCCCTATGTTGCTTTTAGTTAGAAAGCTGTTAAATAAATATTAATCAAGTTGCATTTAAATAGATAAATTCATACTTGAGTGACATCACAAAAACTATCGCTACTGTATAGAGCGCGACGCTACAAAACTATCGCAAAAAGAACAGATTTACAAACCTAGATTGTTTTTTATCATAGAACTAATTGCATGTCAATTAAATTAATATTTAATTTATATATGACTAGCATGTAACACGTCTATGCCGATAGCATGTAGCTTCGGTTGGCATGATCGCAAAATCAGAAGAACGAGTTACTACACTAAGTTGCTTTTAATTAAAAATACATTAAATAAATATTACACGTAAATCAATAAATTCATAATTAGGTGACACGATATACATCAGCACTACTACGTAGAGCGCAACTATATTAAACTAACGCAACTAAAACGGAGTAAAACAGAATTAAAACGAAGAAACGACGAAGATATTACGAACCAGTGGCAGAACCACAAATACTTCATCTTCTACCTCCATCCATCTGAAGGGCCTCGGCCTAAGGGCGACACGAGAAGGAGAAAAAATATCTAATTTACTACATAAGAGATTTTCCAAACTAGGGGCTCCTCCACGGTAGTTTTGCTGTGCTTTTATCCAAGGGGTAGGTACGTATATATAGGGACGAAAACTCCCTACCCCATGTCAACTAGCTATACGGTACTAATTGATGTTGCACCCTCCACCTCTACTGATAGGACTAATTAATCATCAAAGCCCATTAGTAAATAAATGAATGGACATTTAGGATTATTGTACCTGGGCTTTGAGCATTAGGAAAAATGAGACATTTATTTATTTTCAGAATTAATTAATTTCATGGATAAAATAATTTCAGAAAAGTCTAAAATTATTATTTAAGCCATGAAAAATACTCCGAACCTCTAAAAATTAAGGGAAAATTCTCAGAGACATTATGAAACATAAGAAACCCAAATAAAGTATTTGGAGCTCATGAAAAGATTGGTGAAACGATCAAAGAAAAAGATTAAGTTCATGGAAACTAGAATTTTAATTCGAAAAAAAGGCCAGAAAAATTTCTCAAGGAGAGATAAATGTCGCTCTATCGTACTCGTAAACTGTTTGCACTCATAAACACCAAAACAAGCATCACATCAACCAAAGCCTGTCAAATTAGTTTAGAAAAATTTAAAGATTCTTATTTTTTTTCATTTTTTTATAACTAATTGATGCTATCATAAACTAAACTTAGGAAATTTTATCTGAATATTAAAACATTTATTTTATTTAGTGTTTCCTATGCACAACCAAAAATTAGAAATTTTAGGGTGTGACAGTGAGATTTTGGAAACTGTTGGAGGAAGCCAACAAATATCCTTTCAACTTTTTTTAGACACTTGGAAAACTCACTAATTTGCCAAGTGATTTTTTAGAAACTGTTGGAGATGCTCTAAGTGGTTGTGTAGTTAGTATTTTATGGCTTTTGTTGTCTTTTCTTCTAGTAATAATGAAAATGTGGCGAACTTCTTGCCATACTTAAAAAGAAACTCTAGGATCCACTCTTAGACCATCTCCAGTGCCCCCTGCATTGGACAGCATGGTGCCTTTGAACTGAATCATTACCTCTAGAGGAATCGAATCAAAGCAGGAGAGACAAGAGTCGACTCCTCTGCACAAATAATCTGCATGAGTATCGGTTGAGGTGGTTTGGCCATATCCAAAGGAGACCTACAGCAGCACCAGTGCATTGTGGAGTCCTAAGCCAAGTTAATAATGTGAGGAGAGTTAGAGGTAGACCGAATTTGACATGGGGGAAGGCAATAAAAAGTGATTTGAAAGCTTGGGATATACCTAGATATCTATGTTTGAATAGGAGTGCTTGGAAAGTAGCTATTGATGTGCCTGAACTGTCACTTGGGGCTCTTGGTGGGAACTCTAGTCTACCTTAACTTGCTTGGGACTGACAGACTTTGTTATTGCTGCTGTGGTTGTTATAGTACGTATCATATGGTATAAAGTAACTTTCTTAGATAATGGAGAAGCTTTTGGCTTTAGTCCTATGCGGCATAAAGCAATATAAAAGGTTCGGTCCTTAATCATACCAGCAAGTTGATCTGTGCCTAACTTGTCTCTTTGGACGGACTAGCACTTTTGGTATGGTTGAAGTAATTTGTTACGCTAATTTGACGTGATAGAAAACCATGAGTACCAGAAGTATTAGAGTTAATTCAAGCCATAGATGAGACGGGACGAATGCTTTTGGATCAGAAACAAATGGATCCCAGTTCCAAAACTGTCATGTTGATTGCAGAAACCAGTGTTCATCCTTTGCAAGTGGTTGGCTGCTCCCAGGTCATGCACTCATGCTCTACGCGACCAGATGCTTGAGCTATCAAGACGTCGGTTTTCATTGCGCCCACTAGAAACTAAAGGAGTATTGATCGAAGTCTGGCGGCTAGAAGAAGCTGTCCTGCTAATTCAACTTGCCTTCCTAGCAACACACCCGTGACTAAACTTTCTCTATCTCTATCTCTATCCCTATCCCTATCTCTATCTCTTTCTCTATCTTTATCTTTACCTTTTCTTTTGATAACGGAAGATTTTATTAAATTTTCAAGCGTATCACATCGAGTTGATACAAAGTCTTGAAAATAAGTCTCTTGGCCTCTGCTTGACAATAAGCACCAGCCAATTAAAAGAGGAAACCACACACACTCCAGTGACTATCAATCCGCAAACTAAAACGCTACCCATGTGTCTAGGAGAAGATAACCTTGGCCACATGTGCCAAGTACCATGAAGCCGCCACAACCAAGATCCTGAATATCCGGCTTCTGGAGGATAGCCCACGTATGGAGCCAATGAATAACCAAGAAGATAATCTGCAAATGAGATGAATAATTTTTCTTTATCTTTATCTAATATTAAGAAACAAAGTGTTTCTTTCAACCATGTTTTATTCCCAAAATAGCCATCCTAATGATACTTTGTTTCGTCCTTTTTTTATCCGCAAACTACCCCCACCTGGTATATGTGATCTGGATTCATAACTCATGCTCATACGAGTTAGAACAACTTGCATCTAGCGATGATACGGAGTCCGATTCCAAGATGTATTAGGCTTCGTGTAACGCATGGCACGTTGCTAGTTTTTTCTAAATCCTAACTCAGACACAAATATATTACCATGCACTCTGGCATCCCTCCTTGCTTAAACAATATAGAATTATGAAAAGTGAAGCGTGCTCTTGTAGCCAAATACCAATGGCAGAGGTGATAAAATTCTTGCAATAAACATAACTAAATGATCCAAAGTCCAATTAAAGCGAATAAGTAGTCAAACGGAAAGTATTGGACAAGCTCTATGCATCTGTGGTCTCTGTCCATCCATCCGAGCAACAGATTAAAAAGTCAACTTTTGGTCTCTCCTCAATGTATCTAGGCAACCTTCTATAAATTTTCTCAATCCACATAAAATTCCATATTTATGCATTATATATTCATGGGTGTTACAGATTGGAAGTTGTTAGAGATGTACTTTTTCAATCTCGCCAAAAATCAAAGGATTGGGAGAGTGTTTTGGGTACTCTTGGAGATCCAAGAGTTTCCAAAACTCGATCCCAATCTAAATTTTTTTGCAAGATTAAAAAAAAACTGCTCTCCAACAACTCCTTATTCAACTCCCAATCTTACCGCACTTGAAAAATCGACCTCGTCGCGCGGATATATACACGTGTATCCATTGCGCCAATGCGAACATGGAAGGACATGTGAAAGAATAAGAAGTATGATAGGGTTTCTTATGCAAATGTATAAGAGAGAAAGGAAGTATATAAGTGGTTTCAACTTATAAAAATAGTTCAAGATTTTTGATGTAAAATTATCTTCTCTTTTAGGAGCGAGATTTTGGAAACTGTTAGAGGAAGCCAACAAATATGCTTTCAACTTTTTTTAGTCACTTGGAAAACTCACTAATTTGCCAAGTGATTTTTTAGAAACTGTTGGAGATGCTCTAAGTGGTTGTGTAGTTAGCATTTTCTGGCTTTTGTTGTCTTTTCTTCTGGTAATAATGAAAATGTGGCAAACTTCTTGCCATACTTAAAAAGAAAATCTAGGACCCACTCTTAGACCATCTCCAGTGCCCACTGCATTGGACAGCATGGTGCCTTTGAACTGAATCATTACCTCTAGAGGAATTGAATCAAAGCAGGAGAGAGAAGAGTCAACTCCTCTGCACAAATTATCTGCATGAGTACGTAAAATATGGTATAGAGTAACTTTTTTAGATAATGGAGAAGCTTTTGGCTTTAGTCCTATGTGGTATAAAACAATATAAAAGGTTCGGTCCTTAATCATACCAGCAAGTTGATCTGTACCTAACTTGTCGCTTCCCAGAAGGATCGTCTTGTTGATATGGATGGACTAGCACTTTTGGTATGGATGGAGTAATTCGTTACTCTAATTTGACGCGATAGAGAACCATGAGTACCAGAAGTATTAGAGTTAATACAAACCATAGATGAGACGGGAGGAATGCTTTTGGATCAGAAACAAATGAATCCCAGTTCCAAAACTGTCATGTTGATTGCAGAAACCAGTGTTCATCCTTTGCAAGTGGTTGGCTGCTCCTGGGTCATGCACTCAAGCTCTACACGATCAGATGCTTGAACTATCAAGACGTCAGTTTTCATTGCGCCCACTGGAAACTATAGGAGTATTGATCGAAGTCTGGCGGCTAGACGAAGCTGTCCTGCTAATTCAACTTGCCTTCCTAGCAACACACCCGTGACTAAACTTTCTCTATCTCTATCCCTATCCCTATCCCTATCCCTATCCCTATCTCTATCTTTACCTTTTCCTTGGATAAAGGAAGATTTTATTAAATTTTCAAGCGTATTACATCGAGTTGATACAAAGTCTTGAAAATAAGTCTTTCGGCCTTTGCTTGACAATAAGCACCAGCCAATTAAAAGAGGGAACCACACACACACACCCCAGTGACTATCAATCCGCAAACTAAAACGCCTCTATGGGAGAAGATAACCTTGGCCACATGTGCCATGTACCATGAAGCCGCCACAACCAAGATCCTGAGTATCCGGCTTCTGGAGGATAGCCCACGTATGGAGCCAATGAATAACCAAGACGATAATCTGCAAACAAGATGAATATTTTTTCTTTATCTTTACCTAATATTAAGAAACAAAGTGTTTCTTTCAACCATGTTTTATTCCCAAAATACTCATCCTTATGATACTTTCTTTCGTCCCGCTTTTTTTTATCCGCAAACGACCCCACCTAGTATATGTGATCCGGATTCATAGCCCATGCTCATATGAGTTAGAACAACTTGCATCTAGTGATGATACGGAGTCCGATTCCAAGATGTATTAGGCTTCGTGTAACGCACGGCACGTTGCTAGTCTTTTCTATATCCTAACTCAGACACGAATATATTACCATGCACTCTGGCATCCCTCCTTGCTTAAACGATATAGAATTATGAGAAGTGAAGCGTGCTGTTGTAGCCAAATACCAATGGCAGAGATGATAAAATTGTTCTGCCTCTGTTTGCTGTTCTTCTGTTCCCATGCTCTGGTGTCTCCTGGGAGCTCGAGCAGCAATGCTACTGGCGACGAGCTCGCGCTGCTTTCCTTCAAGTCCATGTTGTCTAGCCAATCTGATGGCTTGCTGGCATCATGGAACAAGTCCATCCACTTCTGCAGATGGCAAGGAGTTGTTTGTGGTCGTCGGCACCCCAACAGAGTTGTCTCGCTCCACTTGGGGTCTTCCAACCTGTTGGGGCCTATCTCACCATTCTTAGGAAACCTATCCTTTCTCCAGAAGCTTGAACTTGACAACAATCAGCTTGTTGGGCAGATACCACCTGAGCTTGGTCGTCTCAGCAAGCTTCAAGAGCTGAACTTGAGCACAAATTCTCTCCATGGTAGCATTCCAGTGGCCATGGGAGGATGCACCAACCTCATGATGCTTGATCTGAGCAGTAACCAACTGCAAGGTGAAATCCCAACTATGGTATGTGCCAGCTTGAAAAATCTTGTGCGCCTTTACGTTCAAAAAAATCTTTTGATGGGAGTGATCCCGCAATCTGTTGCAGAGTTGTCGTCGATTGAATTCTTGTTCCTGTCTCACAATAACTTGTATGGTGAGATACCATCTGCTTTTGCAAACCTCTCAAACCTCTACAATGTTGATTTGTCTAGCAACATGCTTTCAGGATATATCCCTTCATCTTTGGGCATGTTGACAAATTTATCTGTGCTCAGTTTAGGCATAAACAATTTAACTGGAGAAATACCCACTTCTATTTGGAACATTTCATCACTGGTTGTGCTTTCTGTCCAACGAAATATGCTGACTGGAACCATACCTCTTAGTGCATTCAATGAACTTCCCCACCTCCAGAAACTATACATGGACCACAACTACTTCCACGGCCATATCCCTGCCTCACTGGGTAATGCTTCCAATCTGATGGTGATTGTCCTTGGCGCAAATAATTTTAGTGGTATTGTTCCAAAGGAGGTTGGAGAGTTAAAAAATCTGAATCTTTTACTACTCACGGATACTTTAGTTGGAGCCAAGGAATCCAAAGATTGGGAGTTCATAACTGCGTTGACAAATTGCTCCCAGCTAGAGGTTCTAATATTTGCCAATTGCGAGTTTAGTGGAATCATTCCTGAATCACTTTCCAGCCTTTCCACTTCGCTGAAATATCTCTCCCTCTCATCAAATGCAATTTCTGGAAGCATACCCAAAGATATTGGTAATCTCTTGAGCCTACAAGTCCTTGACCTTGCTGATAACTATTTCACAGGAAATCTTCCATCATCCCTGGCTAAGCTTAACATCTTGCAAGATTTCTATGTAAACAATAACAATATTAATGGATCACTCCCATTGGAAATAGGAAATCTTACAAACTTAATTTCGTTATTCTTAATGTCTAATGCCTTCAGCGGTAGGTTACCAAGAACACTTGGAAAACTGACAATGTTGTCGGAGCTCTATCTTTCTGATAACAACTTCATAGGCCCAATTCCTAGTGGTTTATTTAACATATCAACACTCTCTATAGATTTGGACCTATCTTATAATAGCTTGGAGGGATCAATACCAGGAGAAATAGGAAATCTAAAAAGTCTTGTAGAATTCCATGCAGAATCAAACAAATTATCAGGGGAAATCCCTGCCACCCTTGGGAAATGTCAAGGTCTCCAGTATCTCTATCTTCAAAATAACATCTTGAATGGTAACCTCGCAGAACAATTGAGTCAGCTACAAAGTGTACAAATTCTTGACCTCTCAAGCAATAATTTGTCAGGTGAGTTGCCCAAGTTCTTAGGCAATCTTACGATGTTATCTTACCTAAACCTTTCATTCAATAATTTTGTTGGAGAAGTGCCAACTTTTGGTGTCTTCGCTAATGCTACGGCATTCTCAATCCAACACAATGGCAAACTTTGTGGCGGCATACCTGTTCTGCATTTGCCTCCATGCCCTGTACAATTTCCAAAGAATAAGCATAAACTCCTGGTGGTTCCTATTGTCACTTCTCTCGTTGGAACACTAATCGTCCTTGCATTGCTCTGCAAACTTCTTACCTGGCATAAAACAAACAAAACGGAAATCCCTTCAACTACAACCATGCAATGCCACCCGCTTATCTCTTATTCACAGTTGGTGAAAGCAACAGATGGTTTTTCAGCAACAAATTTGTTGGGGTCTGGGTCATTTGGCTCCGTGTACAAAGGAGAGCTACATAATGGTCAAGCAGGTGAAAGTACAAATCTTGTTGCTGTGAAGGTACTAAAACTTCAAACTCCTGGGGCAGTGAAGAGTTTTGTTGCTGAATGTGAAGCACTGCGAAACTTGCGACACCGGAATCTTGTCAAGATAGTTACAACTTGCTTGAGCATCGATTACAATGGGAATGACTTCAAAGCAATTGTGTATGAATTCATGCCTAATGGCAGTTTAGAAGGCTGGCTACATCCTGACACAAATGGGCAAAGGGAACATAAGTTCTTGAATCTGATCGAGAGGGTGAACATCCTACTCGATGTGGCTTTTGCATTGAATTATCTTCATTGCCATGGTCCAGCACCTGTTATACATTGTGATCTTAAATCAAGTAATGTGCTCTTGGATGCTGATCTGGTAGCCCATGTTGGAGACTTTGGACTTGCTAAGATTCTTACTGAGGGAAGCTCAATTGTTCAACAGTCGATGAGCTCAATGGGAGTCAGAGGAACAATCGGTTATGCTGCCCCAGGTTAGGCTAATATTTTCATGTTTTCTCCGATAAGGATTTGTATTATTTTCTTTGTATTTCCTAGGTAGTTGATTGAATAAAGGTTTGCTTACCCCCACCCCCCCCCCCCCCCCCACCCCTCCCTAAGAAACAATAAAGCTTGGCGACTGAGAAACTTTGAGATAATTCGCGGAAGTGAAATTTTATTTATACTTTTATGTAAGGCAGTTTTTGTCTAATATCGTCTAAATGTTTAATGCAACAGAGTATGGCGCTGGAAATGTGGTGTCAACAAATGGAGACATTTACAGTTATGGAATTCTTGTGTTAGAAATGGTAACAGGTAAGAGGCCCACAGATAGCTCCTTTGGAGAAGGATTGAGCCTCCGTGAAAAAGTGAAGCTGGCCCTGCATAATAGGACTATGGACGTTATTGACATGCATCTGCTTTCCAGCCTCGAGTATGAACTCCAAGAGGAAGGTGAAGGTGGTTCTTCGCAGAAAGGAAGGATGGACTGCCTTATTTCACTACTTACACTTGGAATGTCATGTTCTGAGGAATTACCGTCCAGTAGGATGTCAACTGAGGACATCATCAAGGAGCTACTTGCCATCAAAGCATCTCTCTTGTAGGGAATGAACACTATGAATATGAAGATTGTTTCATCATCCTTTATGTCATACAAGTATTGTAGTTGTAGCCATTGCGTTTGGCTCGCATGAGTCGGCAGTTCAAATAATCAGTATGGTAATGCATTGAGCTCAGATGATCTATACGTTGAGTATGCGGTTAATATTAAATCAAGATTGTTGGATATAAATGTAAAGTACAATTTCTGTTATAATTTTTTTTGAAAGATCCTATTGCCCGGCTTTGATTTATAATAAGAAGAAGGTAGCATACAACACTTGGATACATGTGCGAGCGGTGCTCCCTACTGCAGCTAGGCTGCAGAGGTTTTGGTTTACAAAAGCTAATTACTCGCTACCTAGTTGGGCAACCATTAGAGGTTTGAGAGTTGCCCCTCCTACTAAAAACCAGTAGTAGCTAGATTCCTTATTCTACTTGAGCAGTGCCTTTGCTGACCTCAAACAATCGCTGAAGATAATTGTCTTCCTTTGCTTCCAAAAGCACCAAACGGTCAGCCCCACACGGGTACGCCCTGTTTTGTCTCCACTAATCACCTCTTGGATGAAACGATCCACAACACGAAGCACATCTGCCACTCCCAAACTCGCCGGTCAAGTACCGATCGGCACTAAACCAACACACATCGATAACTGAAGCTGCAACCTCCATGACCGCTGAAAGGACCTGTCACTGGACATCCATCTCTGCTGCATCAAACTCATCCACCATGGCTGCAAGGGCCTCGGCCAGCTTCTTGTTGCCCATGCGCGTAGCAGCTCAGATGGCCTTGACTGCCTCCTCAGGAAGATCACCAGCATACATATGCACATATGCTGTCACTGCTGCATCCAGCTCTAGAGCCTGTGGGTTGATGAAGTCGAGCTCGTACATCAACTTCAGCTGTGCACGCTGGACCACTGGTACCGATGACGGCCTAGACGCCAGGTGCGTGCTAGAGCGTGTCGGTTTCAGGATCTTTCTCGGCTTCACGGTGCGGGAGGCCGCACACGGTGGAGCTGAGGGTGTCGCAGGGAGCAGTTGCTCCGGAATCTCTCGGAATAAGGGGGGCATCGGCAAAACTGGAGCTGGCACATCCTGAACATCTTCTTGCAGAACGAGGCACAAGCGCAACCACCATCATCTTCTGCCCCTTGCACAACAGCTTCCATGTCCGCTATCGCCACCAGGTCAACAACATTGGATGCGGGATTTGTTGCGATGTCAGCAGGGCCAATATCGTTCTTCACCAGCTCACCACCCGTCGCAGGTAGGGCAGACACGGCTGAGTCTGGGCTGTCACTCCAGCCCACGGCGGAGCCAATGGGTGCTGCATCACACTACTACATAAAACTTAACCGAGGTCGGCGTTTTTGATTTACCGAGGCGGGCATCACAACCACCATGGCCAAAAGGTCATGGTAAATCAATGTTTACCGAGGCGGTTGGAATGCCCACCACGGTAAATCAAATAAAAAAAGAAAAAACTGCAGCCCAACTGGGCTCAGATTTGGGCCTCGCGCCACCGCCCCTGCATGCCCGATCCGCTGTCGGGGAAGACGGATCCAGCCTCCACGCGCGAGCCGCCGCCCGATCCGCCACCGCCGCTGCATGATCTGCCATTGGGGAAGCTGTATCCAGCCTCCACGTGCGAGCCGCCACTTCATCCACGCCGTCGAGGAGGAAGAAGAGGGAGGCAACGCCAGATCCGACCTCCCGACCGCGGATCTAGCCTCCCAACCACTGGATCCGCGGCCTCCCAGCGCACGCCACCGCCAGATCCGCGGAGGGGAGGGAGAAGAGGGAGCCTCTAGATCTACACTGCCGCTACTCCGCTCAACGGAGGGAGAGGGAGGCTGTGCCGCCAGAGGGAGAGGGAGGCACGTCGGTGGTCCTCCTCGCCTCCATGCTGGAGAGGGAGGCATGCCAGTGGTCCTCCTTGCCTCCGCACCGGAGAGGGAGGCGCACCGGTGGTACTCCTCGCCTCCATGCTGGAGAGGGAGCCGCCTATGCCGTTGTCGGAGGATGGAGGGAGAGGAGCTCAGGAGGGAGAGTGTGAGGGAGAGAGAGTGGAGGGAGGAGAGAGTGGAGGGGCGCCGTTGGGCTCTCCCTCCTGAGGGGCGCACAGTCAGGCTCTCCCTCCGCGAGTGGCGCGCCGCTCGGCCTCAACTGCGGGATGGGGATTGGGGAGATAGAAGTGAGGAGTGGAAAACCCTAAGTGTTCCTTATATACGTGGCTAAGCTAATGGGCCGGCTGGGCTCTGGGCCTTTTTTCCCAAGGCAGGCCATTTAGGAGGCCCGCGTCCGAAAATAGAGGCATTTTTGGAAGGGCCATCTTGGTTAATAGATTTTAGGCTCCATAAATTGATTTTGCAAGGCGGTTGATTGTGACTACCTCGGTTAATAAAAAACGACGAGCAGCTGGCCCAACCGCCTCCGAGGCTCAATTCCAAATGCCTTGGAAAAGTTTTTTGTAGTAGTGTCAATCTCTGCACTATTAACTTGGTCGGCCAGCTGGGTTTCATCGGAGGCCTGATCTAGGGCTGTAAGCTGCACACCGGACCCGAAGGTGATCTCTACTTCGCCTTCGGAGGCACCCTCTGGATGGGCTGTGGAGCCTCCAGGCAGGGCAGCCAATGCCTGAGTGAACTGGAACTCAGGAAGCATCAGGTTGTCATCCAGGGACACAACAGGTTGCCAACCCCATTCATCCCCAGGCCCCCAGCCAAGCTCAAGCAGGGGATCGAGGCCTGCCGACTGGAACACCGGTGACAGGCGCTACAATGTGGTCACCGCGCTGGTCCAAGCGGGTGAAGCTGGTGAACGTGAGCGGCGGATCCTGGGGCAGTGCAAGGCCTATCCAAGAACGTGCTCCATCTTCGGACTGCTTTGTGGTGGTGTGGGATTAGATTTGCTTACCGTGTGTTGCAATGGTGGAGAATGATGCAGCTGTGAATGTTCTCTGGTGGGAAGGTTAATCTGGATCAGAGGCTGGTGGAGATGAAGCGTGGGTGACAGACAGGACAAGTACGGGAGATGTGGCCGATCCACTGGCACCTGAGACAGCGTACTGGGTCTCTGCACTACGTGACGTGGTGATCGTGGCCGAGACATCAGAAACAACGACCAGCGAAACGCCTCTTAAAGGCGTCGAAGCCACCCTTTGTCTTCTCCTCCGAAGCTCTCCTCGCCGGCTAGGGCTTGCCACCAGAAGAGGGCTGCAGCTGGGCGGCATCCTTTCTCCACCAGTGCCGGCCACTACTACACAAATGATTTTGCCAGATGATGCCCTTTTATTAACCAAGGCGGTCACAAAATCCAACCGCCTTGGTTAATGCCTGCGATTAACGGAGGCGGGCAAAAAGTGCCTGCCTCAGAAAATGGATTTACGGAGGCAGTCATCTTAAGGCAACCGCCTTCAAAAATTGTCTATTTTCGGAGGCAGTCGTCTTAAGATAGCCGCCTCCGTAAATCCATTTTCGGAGGCTAGCACGCTATAAGGCCCACCTACGAAAAGGCCGAGGCCCAACTAGACCAGCGAGGCCCGATTTCTGTCTTCAAGTATAAATACATAGACTTCGGGTTTCTTCACTCCCCTCTCTCTGTCTCACCGCCTCCCTCGCACCGAGCCGGCCTTGTGGCCTACGCGAGACCGAGTCGCCTCCCTCTCCCTCTCCGAGACGCTCGCTTCCCTCTCCCTCTCCACTCTAGCTTCCCTCTCCGTCTCCACTCCAACCTCCCTCTCTGTCTTCACTCCAGCCTCCCTCTCTGTCTATCGATGGCACGCGGGGCAACCCCCATCGGTGGCGGCGGGGCATGGGGAGCGGGGCGGCAGCAGCGGCACGCCGGGCGGCCCCACCTGTTGTGGCAAGCCTCTCCTCCCTCACTTCCTCCCTCATTGCACAGTTGGCATATCCGGTTGGGGCACTCGCTAGCCGGGGGTTGGGGCTGTAACACTGAATTTTTTACCTAATTTAAAAACCACTAAAAATTTGAACTTTTTAAAACTTTGCATAAAGATCAATAAGTATAATTAACTTAGGTGTTAACCTAGTATAAATAGGTCTACATAGAAATAAAACCCTAGGTGTAGAATTGTGTGATACAATGCTTGCTTGTTCGTTGAGCATATGGTGGTACACTTTGCATACTCATGCATTCAAATTTGAATTCAAACATCATTTAAACATATGCATGGAAATAGAAAAGGAAATGGAAATAGAGAAAGCCACTTGGGCTCAATCTCTCCTCCCCCTCTCACTCGGCCCGCAGCAGTAGCCCATCCCTCTCTTCCCTCTCCCTCCTCCCCGCACGGGCTAGCCCAGTTTCACGCCCTAGCCCAACACGCGCCCGCGCCCTCCCTTCTCCCTCTCTTCCTCTCGCTGACAACCGAGGCCCGCATGTCATCACCATCGTCCACCTCGAGCAGCAATAGAAATCCCGCATCGCTGCATGACTTCCTCGGCCCTACCGCCACCGCCTCACCCCGGCGAGCGGATAAGCATAGGACACCTTCCCGAACCATCCTGGCCCCACTCCCCTCTCTCTCCTCCCCTCCCACTCTCACTAACGCGCCACAAACACACGGCAGTGAACAAACCCCGTGCGTACCGCCATGGATAAGCTCGAGCTCACCCAGCCATGCGCATGGGCGACCTTGCACTGTGGTGAACCGCCACTGCAAGTTCGACCACGTGCGCACGCAAGGGATAAGCTCGGTGGGCAAAAATATCTTGGCGCCGCCGAACCACCATGGTCGGCCTATAAATAGGCCTGACCAGTGGTGCTCCGGCATCACCACCACCACTTTGAGCTCCACAAGGAGCTAGAACACCTCCTCTCCCCCTCCACTTCCCTTCTCTACTCCTCCACCAATCTCAGTCTTGATTTTCCCCAATTCGGGAGCCGCCATTGCCATTGGAGCCACTCCCCTCCTCCCTCTTCGCTGTGTGCTGACCAATTGGAGTAGCCAATGAGTCTCAGAGCCCTTCCTTCATCTCCCTGGCCATCTATTTTCCCCTATCTCCCTCTGTGTTACCCTGCCATCGTGCGCATACCTCCGCTAAGCTGCCATGGCCATCAACCATAGCTCCGGCGAGCCGCCACCACCACCTCAGGAGCCCACTACCGATGTCAACCTCGCCACCGGCTGCAGCACACTCTCCTGAGTCCCGTCCACCATCCCCATGCTCACAGTAGGGCACGGCATCGCTAGCGTGAGGAACTTCAGCGAGGCTGAGCCTCTCTCCCCTATTTTCGTCACCGGCACAGCCACCCTGTCCGCCACCATTTCCTCCTCTCCCCTCTTCTCTCGCTGACACGCGGGACTGGGCGATCACGGCATTGCTATTACCCCTATTACCATCCGTCACCTCCCTCCACCTCTTTCCTTCTCTGACATGTGGGCCACAACCCTAACGCCGTCACCTCCTTGGCCCCACCTGTCACACACACACATGCACGCCACACACACACCCGCGCTAGTACGCATTAGAAAATGCTAGGTACACCTGGTTAGTGTACACAGAAGGCTATAAATCCACTTTCCTAGTTTAGAAAAATTCCCAAAAAATTTGTAAATAAACTAGATGCATTAGAGAATTTAACCATATAGTTTGCACCCATTTTCGTGCACCAAAAAATACATGTAAAATTCCACTTGGATAATTAGCTATGGAATGAACTTCTAAAATACATAGCTTTTGCATCCTAGCCCCTTTTTACATGAAACCACTTCTAAAATTCATCTAAAACTTAGCTCTATGCATTCATCCTGGTACCACCATATTGTTCTACGTTTGCTTTTTCTCTTTTATTTTGTGTCTGGTGGTAGTCTTATTCAAAAGCTATGCCGACAGACGACGGTGACTACCAAGAGAGTGAAGACCCCGACACGAGAACGTGCCGAAAGTAGCCAACAGCGAAGGCAAGTCCTAGCTCCCCCTCTCATCTACCATCTTGCTTAATCATCACTAAATGTATAACTTGCTTAATTATTATCTTGGATTATGAGCTCAGTTATTATGAAATGAATATTGTTGAATTAAGATAAATGGTTATCTTGTGATTTTATGAGCTCCACGATATAGATGAACTTAGGGATAATAATTAATGGAACTTAAAATTGGTAAACATGAAACTGAACCCCGACAGGGGGTGAGCGGGGATAGCTTATGCGGGATAAGTTATCTTGGCAGGAATGCCTGGATAGGGTTCCTAGAGAGATGCTCATCTCGGTCATATAAGGACCGGTTCATAGTCCCTCTCACCTAGTGCGATGTTACGTACAACCACATGTCTATATGGGTAGACTTGATCTCACACCCCATTAGATAGAAGTTCCATTCTTGACTTCATACCCGGAACTGCACCAATATATCCCTTGTCTTGTAACTCTCGTAGCTGCCTCTTTAATTCTTCCAATTCATTGGCTGCCATTCGGTAGGGCCTCTTTGCTATTGGTGCAGTTCCAGGTATGAAGTCAATAATGAATTCCAAATCTCTGTCTAGTGGCATTCTAGGTAACTGTTCAGGGAACACATCGGGGTACTCACATATGACTGGTACCTCTTCAATAGTTGTTGCCTGTACGTTGCAAACCATCGGTTCTGCTTTCGGGGCTTGAGGGTGACATTCCACTATAATTCCATTGTGATTTGTCAGGGTCACTACTCTGTCGCTACAGGATATGTTGCGATGGTGTTTCCTTAACCAATCCATTCCTAATATTATGTCCAAACCTTCAATCTTCAGTACTACCAAATATGCTTGGAATTCCACTCCATCTATCATTATCTTCACTCGAGGGCATTTTAGTGTGCATTTGAGGACAGCTCCAGGGTTCGAATCAAGAGAGGGGTGGGGAGTAACACTGTTCTTAAACTATTTTTAAGCACAAAACAAGCAGAAACAAACGAATGCGAAGCACCGGAATCAAACAGCATGGTTGCAGATGTGGAGTTTACTAGAAACTCACCGTACACGACAACAGATGCTGCCTGTATTCCCTCTGCGTTCATGTGGTTCACACGCCCTTGCCCTTGCCCAGAATTTTGAGGTGTGGTGCATCCGACTCTTGATGCGGCGGGCTATAGACTGGGCTGGGGCAGAGTTTGCAGCTTTATAAGGGCATTGGGTGACACGGTGTCCTGGTTGACGGCATCCAAAATGGGCCTCTGCTGTTGTATTACTGCTATTCTTGAGCTGGTTGTTGTTGCTGTTATTGCTGCTATTGTTGTTCTTGTAGTTGGTTGTGGTCTGCGAAGTGTTGGATCCGGATGACCTATACTGCATGGTTGGCTAATATCTTGTGGGTGCAGTGTTGTTGGTGCGGACTCGTTTTGTCCTTTCTTGCTGACGAGCATGTTGCATCAGAAACTTGCGCTTCCTTTCTCCTTCGCTTTTGTTGCGCTCTTCTTCTAACAGGATAGTGTGGTTCATCAATGTGTTGAAATCCGGGTAGATGTGGGTAATTATTTGGTCTCTCAGGGCTGCATTAAGTCCTCTTCTAAAACATCTCTGCTTCTTCTTGTCAGTGTTGACATCATCGGGTGCATAGCGTGCTAGCTTCATGAATTTCTAAATGTACTGGTTCAATGTCATTCGACCTTGTCTCAGGGAGCGAAATTCTTTAGCTTTTATCTCCATAATTCCCTTGGGGATGTGATATTCACGAAATTCTTCCACAAATTGTTGCCATGTGATAGCGTCTGGCTCATTAACTGCATCTTGATAATTCTCCCACCATTCACCGGCTGCTCCTACCAGTTAATGGGTGGCTAAATTAACTTTCTCTTCATGAGTGGCTCGTACTGCATTTAACTTCTTGGTAATAGCGTGCAACCGATCATCTATTGAAAGGGGATCTTCTTCTGCACTATCGAAAGTTGGTGGATGAAGTCTCATAAATGCTGTCATTTTTCCTCGTCCATTTCCATTATCCGGTCTCCTTGCAAGGTTCTCCAATAATTGTGTCTGTTGATCTATTACTTCCGCTAATATCGGTGGGGGTGGCAGTGGTTCTTCTCCTTGTACCAGATCATTTCCAACATTCTGCTCAACTTCTTCTTCATCTTCTTCATGTACTTCTTCTATAATTGGGATATTATTTTCTTGTGGTTGCTCATGCCCATAAAGAGACAAAATTTCAGGCTCTTTTTTTCGTCCAGCCCATTCTACTAGCCCAACTGTCTGGTTCACTAGCATGCTTCCGGCCCACCGCGGCCCACTCGCCTGCATTGAGCTCCTCCTCACAACGCTCGCTAGCTCCGATAAAAAAACTGCTCGGGTCATCATCGTCCGTGCGCAGGCACTCCTTCCGTCTGCGGGTATCCCGCACTCCCGCACCACCGTCCCTCCCATTCATGTCTCTTCGTATCCCAGGGTAGCCGGCACAACCTCAGTAGGGACAAGGAGCTCCAGGCGAGGAAGAACGGAGGCACGGAACAAGAATCACCGTTCAGGACTGCTGAACCAGCATGGGAGTCTGTCTCGGCGGCCGACGCTCACCGTCAACGGCCCCGCCGCCACTTGCCAGACCGCACACGCCAGTCTCCTGGGCCGGCGCAACTCCGAGCCGTGCGCAAGGCTGCCTTGGCCTCCCGGCAGCGCCGTCGCCGCGTTCTTCCAAATTACCGACGCCGCTGTATTGGAATCGAATACTACAACAGTCTCGAGTCTTGACTCGACCTCCATGAGGATACCCGATTGGTCGGGGACTCGGGACTGACCAGAACGCGCTCCAACCACGTCATAGCAAGAAAACCTGGGCCGCCCATGAACCCCCGCCGCCATGTTCCTCTTCTTCCCACATATTCGCCATGAAACACCAATTCCCCAAACTCATGGCTCCCCGACCACTGACGCGGCGGCGATGAAGCAGGAGCAGCACGCGGCAGAAGGTGAAGGTGTCGAGGTCGGCAGCGACATACTGTTGTTGGCGAAGTGCAGCACGGAGGTGCGCCTGTCGCGCTCCATGGCGTGGATGTCGACAACGCTCCTCCAGATGATGGGAGGGTGGATGCGCGGAGGGCGGCGTCCCCATCGAGGGCGCCAACGCAGGCATCCTCTACCAGGGGGCGGCGTACTGCGAGAAGCACTTTGGGACCACAAGTTCATCAGCGACCTTCCCAACAACTCCACCCTCCACTTCGTCGTCATCTTAAGTAACCGCACCGATCGATGCTTTTCTTTCCTTTTTCAGAGCGAAGCTGATGATCGAACTTTGGAGTGGTACTATCGTAGATGTAACGAAGTTGATATATGTGCCTTGAGTTTTTCTGAATTTGAGCAACCATGCTTGTACAATCTGTGATGACTTTGTGGTTGTGCGCTGCAGGTTGCTAAACTGGCCATCGACCTGGTCGACCTGGGCTGCACGGCTGTAGCAGAAAGATGAGAGGCAAGACGCCTGACGAGATCCGTGTTGCCTTGGACATCGAGAACGACTACACGCCAGAGCAGGAGGCACATTCTCAAGAAAGCCTAGGCATTCTCGAGGATTCAACTGCGCCTCCTCTTGCTACATTACATTGGTTCGTCCTGCTGCGGTTCTGGGCGGTCACCAGAAGAAATAGGCACATTCACTTTGATGTCAAAGTATGCAGATCAATAGATAGGTCAATTTCTAGGAAGTCGATGCAAACTGGGTGAGTTAAGCTTCTAACTTAAGTTTGCATGGAGTTCATAACTAACAAATTATTAGTTTATTTTGCTGCAAAGGATCAGTTAGCATGGAGTTCATAACAAAGCAATTATACTTTTTCTTTTTTCGAAGGGAACTGGAGGGGTTGCTTCCAACTGGAAATTTATTAAAGCCAAAGAGACAAATAGTACTTTCTTTAATGACACAGCTCAAAATAGCAAGAGGTACATTTTTTGTTGGGGTTGGGTTGGGGAGTTCGATTTTTTGATCTAACAGATAATGCTTGGGTTCCCAAATTTCTCAATCGAAGGTGTATAGTGTCCTCATGAAGAAGAACACCAGTTTTCTTTTGATAGGCTTCATAACCGTCTATATATATATGCCTTCGTAACCTTCTAACTATATGCCACCGAGACACTCCTCACCGGTGACAGAATTGATAGAACAATGGTAGTTTTCTTTTGATAGGCTTCACGGCACCTTACCTAATGTCAGGGGTCTTTTTCAAGGTGCCAAGTATATAATGAATAAGAAAGCTACTCATCGGCTCAGATCATCACATCATCAGAACCTCGGTGGTCATAAATGTTTTAAGAGCTTTGCTAGCCAGGAGCCAGCATTTGCATCAATAGAGACAGATATGCAAGGAGCTGGGAACAAATGCAACTTCTCCGGTATCCATGAAAACCCCACACCAAGCTGTTCTACTTTGTTCATCTCGCGTTGGACTTAGCGCCCATGGTTACCATTTTCACAATATGTGCTTCCAATTTACAGCACTTAAATTTCTTAGATCAGCTTGTACAGTCAGGCGGAAAAGAACTCTCAAGACATTTAGTCTTTGCCTGTATCCATTTTTGCTCGTTTAATTGTCAAAAAATCGGAACAATATTCAAATCGGATCAATTACAAATGCCCTTCGCCCGTAGCAACGCACGGGCAGTTTTCCTAGTAATTAATAATTTCAAAAAAAATGCAGCGCATCTCAACGTACGATGCCAATTGGATAGCTCTGGTTCGCCGTGCTCTTCCTCATCGTCTACAGCTTAGTTGTGCACATCGCGGAGATGGAAGATGGCTGCTCAGGCCTTGATGCTCGGCTGGCCGGCCGCTTGGGTGAGCACGCCTGTGTTGGGAGGAAGACGGAGGGATAATAAAGGAAAGTCAAGATAAGGTGGGCCCCACTCTAAATAAAATATGTTTCGATTTATTTGTAATATAAAAGAAGAAGGGACTAACTTATTGTAATATAAAGTATCTTGCTTGCCTATTAAATTTGTTTTGCTTACGTGGCTTGTCTTGCAGCTAAAGATGGCAACGGGGCCTGTTCCCGGATCCCCCGCGGGAAAATTCCTCTATTAGGGGGATGTGGATGGGGTCACATTACTCCCCACCGGGATTCTCATGGTCCAAACACTGTCTCTGTCGGGGAGGGCAGGGACGGGGATGGTTGTGCAGTCCCCGTCCCCGTTCCCCGCCCCGCTTCAAGTGGCTACCAGCGCAATCTGCTAGCGAGCAAGGCGAAGGCCCATTAAAGGTCCATCTACAAGCAGCCAAGTATATATATGATGAAGAAACACTAATCTCGCTACTTTCACACTTCCTCCTCCCATGGCACACCACATGCTAGCCGCCACTCTGTGTCTCCACGACTCTACTACCCCAGCACGCCACCACCATGGCTACGCGTAAGCCACCGAGTCCACTCCTGTCGTCCTGCTGTGTCATCCTATGACAACCGCACTACCGCACTGGTCGGTGATGCCCGCCGGTCGGCGCTCCTGCATCCGGCAACTCACAAGCTAGAGGCCGTGGTACCCCTCAAGCAAGTGCAATCTCGTTGCCATCGATTGGTTGCTGGCACATTAAATTGCTAGATCCAAAAGTGACTAGGATTGTTTGGGTCAAGGTGCCAAGTGCTAGATCCATTCCATTCCTTGTAGTCGCTTTTTTTCTTTCTACTGTATTTTCTTTGGATTGAGAGAAGAGAACTGGCAATGGTTCTTGTTCTTTGTATTTTCGTAGATGAGAATGAGCTTTGGATTATGTGAGATTTTACCCATTTTATTTTGATTCACTTTTGCCCTTTCTACTCTAACCAAGTAGTTTTGTTACGGGATAGAATCCTGCGGGAGTCCCCGCGCGTGGACGGGGATGGGAAGAAAAATCCCCCCGTGATTATTGACGGGACAGGGACGGGAAAATTTCATCCCCACAGAGACGGGGATGGGGAGTCATTCCCGGACCGAGAATTCCACGTTGCCATCTTTCCTTACCGCTGTGCATGTACTATTGGGTTGGAATCCTGGGCTTCTTCACGGGCTTGAGACTTGAGTTGTGGGCTGTCAAACTGCGCTGCTGGTTGGGCATTGGCCTTTGGGGTGCAACAAATTAGTCGGATGGCCCGTGTCTTATCCTATGCACACGTACCTCTCCTAGTGCATTTAACCAATCACGCAACGCAACGTACTGAAAGCGGCTAACCTTGGCTGCATCAGCATCCAGCACAGGCTTTCTTCAATAGTCAGTCATATATACGCGACATGTTGGAAGAAAGTAGCGGATGAGTTTGCCGTTGTCTTTTTTATTGACAGGTGTCGCCTTTGAGAGAAAGCACGAAATCTGTGTTCATGGTCGCCGTTTTTTTTTTTGATGGAGAGGCATGAAGTGTGGATCAATGACATGCCAAAGAAGTTTCCACGGTTCGGTTCGAGGTAGAGAGACCGTAAACATGCTTTTAATAAACAATTGCTCGTAACAGGCACAAAGTCTATTCAGGCATATTACAACGGTTATACCACCCCTCCGGGTGTGGCGTGGTGAAATAGAGTATTTTTCATTCACTACTAAAATTTTAGTTGTGCACATGTTGTAGTTATTATATTAGTAAAATTTTTAGATCAAAAAGACAAAAAGTAACAAAAATCCCAGACTTAGCCTTTTTTTAGAAGAATCCCAGACGTAGCTGTGATCAGAGCCAGAACCTTCTCCAACTCTCGTATTCCCCACGCTACAGTAGATCACGGGCGACTCGAAGGCGACTCCATCCCGGCGCCGGATTCGCCGGTTTCCCCTCGCTGTCGGTGTCCTTCTGGGTGCCGATGTGCAGGGGAAGGTGCGGATCCGGCGGCTGGTAGCTATTTCCCTTCTTATTATGTTAGTTTTTGTTGGTTTAGGGTTGGATTTCATCCCAGTGAGGAAATCGCTGGTTTTCATTTGCTTTTTTCCGAGCTCCTCAGGCATCGGCTTCGTTGGTGGTGTTCTGGTCCTGGGGGTGTGTGCTGTGTGTGTGGAGCTTGCTGATGGTGTCATATGTAGGGATTTGGAAACCAATGATGATTTCTTTGTTGTCTTTCTATGCGTCGGTTTTCGAATCTTCTGTGAATCTATTTGTACTGTCAGTATCCATGCGGTTTGCATTGCCGCCAGCATCATCACCCATGACTTGGCTGTTGCTGCTTCGAGGAGCCTCGGTGGTTGTACCGGTGGCGATGGCAAGTCGTTCGCCAGTGTTTTGATCCACCTTCTCGTCTTTCCGAGTTGGTGTACTTGCCCCCTCTTGTGGGTTTGCTGTTCATTGTCTAGGGTTGACCGGTGAGGCGACCGGTGTCTTATTCCGGCGACGATGAAGAGACGGCACGTTGCCATTTGCCGGAGCGTTCAATGGATCAAAAGCACGTTTTGTGCGTGTTACTGATGAGCTTTTTAAAATTTCAAGACTCTTTGTCGATTCGGGTATCGGTCATGATCTTCATCCTGGGTCGTCTTCATTGCGGGAGATGGAGAAGATCTGGGGTGCGGCAATGTTGGCCGGCGACGGCAAAGCTCACTGGGTACTCCTTCAGAGAAATTATCTGTAATCTATCTTGTGTTCAGGGGTGCCCTTTCGAGGGGCTGGATGTAAATATACTGTTACTCTATTAATAAAATCCAACCCCTTTCTAAAAAAAGGTTCGAATTGGGCTGTGACTGTTGCTTTATGCTTTTTATTCCGAGAGAAACAAATAATTACCCCTTGTTTAGTTCACCTCAAAATTCCAAGTTTTTTCACTCTCTCTCCATCACATCAATTTTTAGCCGCTTGCATGGAGTATTAAATGTAGGTAAAAAAAATAACTAATTACACAGTTTAGTTGAAAATCATGAGATGAATCTTTTGAGCCTAGTTGGTCCATGATTGGACAATATTTGCCAAATAAGACGAAAGTGGTACTATTCATCGGGTTGAAATTTTCTCCAAGGGCTTAACTAATGTTTTGAGCTAGGCCACAACATTTCGCCCTAAGACTGATCGCACCACGTACGCTATGTGCGTACTGGAGGACGATGTACCAGACCAGGAAGCTGCAGCCGGTACGCTAAAGGATACGCTATGCTACAGTAGTCCGGGAAATATAGCGTGAGGGAGCTGAGATAGCGGACGCGACGCTGCCGAGAAAAAATGAAGAGAGTGGACATGTGCGGTGGGTTCCACCGGTTCAACTAACTAAAAAATATTATAACTCTCAAATAAAAAAACCAAATTAAATTTCGATTGTACCATTAAATTCGTTTCAATAAATATTTCAAAACAAGATGTCACATGGATATATTTAGATAAAGTGATAAGTGAGCCCCACAGTGGATAGAGGATGATATAGAGGATGGATGGATGCGAAGAAACTGTATATTTTGTGGTGACTAGGATGGAATATTCCTTTTAGAGGATGAATATAGAGGTTCATGAGTGCGGACAGTCTAAGCCTGGCCCACCTTTCCTTGCCAACGCGGCCCGCCCAGACCCACGGAACTACTTTGTGGTCCCCTCGTCTCGTTCAGACTTCAGAGACAGAGAGCTGGGGAGGGGGAAAAAAAGATCGGCGGTGACTGAAGGCGATGGCGGCGGCGCAGGCGGAGGCGGAGGCGGAGGCGGAGGAGGAGCTGCGGCTGGAGCTGGAGGCGGTGGCGGCGGTGTACGGGGACGACGTCCGCGTGCTCCGCGACCTCCCACCCCACCTCGTGGTCCACGTGCGGCCCCGCACCGCCGACGACTCCTCGCAGCAGGTCCGTCTCGTCTCGTCTCGTCTCGTCTCGTCTCGTCTCACCGCACCCCACCCCACCCCACCCCCCGTGCCTCCATCCCTCCCGATCGAGTGACGGGACTCGCGGATAGACGAATCGCGTGATTAATCGGCCGGTTGGCCGGCCCGCTGCTCTGCCCGGTAGTATTATTCGGTAGTAGCTGGTGGGGAGAGCTGCCGCATTTTCTGAGCTGAACCCTAGGTGTGGAGGAGAGGGGGATGTTAACTTTAAGTTGAAGTTTAGGCCTTCTAGTGCAGGATTTAGGTTTTTTGTGGTTAGCCCTTCTGGGCTTGCAGATTGATTTAGTTTATGGTAATATACATGGTGTCGTCATCCTGGTGCTATTGTTTTAGTTAATAGGATTACTCTAATCGATTGTTGCAATGTGTTGCCATGGTTGACCTGATGCCGCTGTCTTGGGAGGGAAAGAGGGTATATATGCTTTGGTGCTAAGTTGTTTCCACTTGTTCGAACAGTCAAGTGCACTTTCTGGTCAATTACGCTATGCTACAATTACAAATTTCGAGCCTTTACGGAGTAATCTGAACTTGGAGGACTGGGATTCTAAGCAGGAGAGCTACTATGCTTGTAGGATAGGCTGTAGTTTGCCACGTGATTCCCTATGAGCTGTTGTTTGATCTCTTGCAATGATAATCAATTAATCATAATGGAAGGCTTTGTACAAATGCCAACAGTTGCTTCTCTTGTTGAAAACCCCTTGTGCATTTTACATGAGCTTTGAAGTCACTGTAATTGTGGCATCTCTCGTTTTCCATTGTATGAGATTGAAGGCGTAGAGATTCTTTACTGTTTATTTCTTAAACTTAGACATTGCTCATGTTTTCCAATCCACGCTGATAGTATCACCAACATTTTCCCTAAATAACACTCCTTCCATTAGGAGTTATACATTATAATTTATAGTTTATATGTGTGTTAATTTGTTTTTTCTCTTTCAGTTTGTGGAGCTCTTTCTTGGAATTAAAGCATCTTCACAGGTATGAATCTACCACCTTTCAAGATTTTCATCTGGTGTGTACCCCTATCTAAATTCTAGGTACTTCCTTTTTATGGAGAACTGTTATGGAACCAATGTTCAATTTTTTTGATTTCCTTTACAAATTATAGTCAGTGACTGCTAGTTTTATAAGTGCCTATTATAAGTTTGTAAACTTTGTTTACCCTTGTGTTGTTCATCATTGTAACGTGCAAATCTTTATACTGCCATGCATTATTGGTTAGGTAGCTATGGCTAAGTATATTACATGCTAGTTAATGCCTCTGATTTTCTTGTACATGTAAAAATGTATGTTGTACATAGAAATAACGAGATTTTTGAAAACCTCTGTTTTGAATTAATGTGAAGACACAACATTTTTCCTCTGAAATGTCTGTCTTGGAAGCACTCATAGGGTTTTATCATGCTGAAACCAGTGTGCCTTTTTTTTCTCTCAAGTGAAAAGGACACACATTGTAGTATTAGCATCATAGGTTTTGAACAAAAAACATATGTGGTATGAATAAGATTAGTGGGGAAGGCATTTCCTGACTTTATGACCACTGTAAATTTCACATTCAATTCTGTCATAAGAGTTTCAAATTACTAAGCTCATATGAGTGCTAAATATGCTTGAACATTATTCTACAGTATCATCATGTGCAGCTGCCATCCTCTTGGGCATAACCTTGTTCAGTATAGTTCATAATTTGTTATATTTTTTGTTAGTGTTAAATGTTGGATTGTTGGTGCACTATGTATTTATGGCATAGCTGCATTGAATTTGCAGTATCCGAAGGAACCACCACATATTTATGCTGTGGAAAGTAAGGGCCTTGATGAGAATCGACAGATATATCTTATTACCAGCATCCAGAACAAGGCAAAAGAACTTTCAAACTACCCAATGCTTGTGACGTTGTGTGAGGTATTTATTGTCTTTTGCTTTGTGCACAGTAAATAACAATGATTTTTTAATGTCTTGATGTTCTGAAGACTTTTCAATCATAATGTGTCAGTTGAAACAATACATGCATTTGCATCTATATTCTAAAGTGTCTTGAGTGCCTGATCTCAGTTTACTTTACCTTTACAGATTCCTCTTTATTTTTATATGAAAGGATGCAATAAAATGACTTCTGTGTACTATACTAAACTCTTGAAACTCTGGTATCTTTAGGCTACTATCAGATGACATTTTCTTCTTTTATAAAAAAACTCTACCAACCTAGAAGGACTAGGTGACATTGTAAATATGAAAAAAATAGGAAGGCAGAGTCAAAGAGGATAACAACCTGGGTTGTATCCACACCTTCTAATAGCTCTAACTAAGTTTAGTTCCTTCATTCGAAGATATTATTCAATGATTTGTATGTTAGCTTTAATTGTAAGTGATGAAAGAACAAGAAATGCTGCAAGTTTGTTTTATAAAATACTAAACAAAGTCTTGTGTCCGAATTCCCCAAAACATACCAACACATCCTATGAATAATTTTGTAACTAGAATCAGTTAATAACCATGATAAGAATTGTTATTCTAAGAGGATGGATCGTGTTCCCATATCTTTCGCATGATCTAAGTAAGTTTGCACGCAGGAAGCCGGAGAGATCCTCTCGAATATGAATCATCCAGCTGGGGATTGTCCATTGTGTCTATATGCTTTAGTGGGAGAAGATAAGGTTGGATCTGAGTTGCCATTTATGAAGTTGATGTCATGCTACCACTGCTTCCACAGGTTGACAAAGCTGTACAATAGTGAAGCAATTTATTCTGTCTAGTTTGTAGCTTACTTTTGCACTTTTCCATTGTAGTGACTGCATTATGAGATGGTGGGAATGGCTCCAACATGGTGACGCCAACCTGAAGAAGCGTAATACTGGAGGTGCTGACATTATTTCTCGTTTAACTGTTTTGAGTTTTGAGTATATTTCTTAGTTATGTTGATGTTTGATATTAATATCATTCCCATGGTGTTTGCCTGATATAAAGTCAAGAGTATGCTCTCTCTTATAAATTGCACTTGGATTCTAGGCTTCTCGTCCATTTTCAAACAAGGATAATTACATTCTGGTAGCATTAGTTTACTGACTACTGTAGGGAAGCACATTAAGTCTGCAATATTATTTCTCACATACAATGGCATTTAGCATTCTGGCCTCAAGGCTGGAAATGTGACAATGTAAATCCTTCCATACATGTATTTAACACTTTTGTTTGTTGGTTTGATATGCTAAACATTGTTAATCTTAGCTTGTGCAACTAGTTATTGATGCTTCTAAGGGTTTCAATTTGTCCAGCTCAGACAAGCATTATAATGTGAATCAGCCAAGAGGATTTTGTCCAGTTTGCCGCAAAGTGTTCGATGAAAATGATATTGAGCATGTTCGTGATCTGTTGGGTGACAATACTTCCTGGCTGGTATGTATGAGATATGATTCATGCAAAATTGCACCATTCCTACTTTTACATACATTTGTAGTTTAGTTTCACTCCATCCAAATATTGATCATGATATTTAGAGGCCAAATCAACATTTTTCATACTGTCACTCTAAACTATGTTAATGAGACCAACAATAACGCTTTCTGTATTTGTCTGTTCACCTTCAGGCATCGTTAACAGGTGACCTCAGTGAAGATGAAACGGAATTACTCCATTCTGAGGCAGAGCAAAACAGGAGAAAAAGAATTGAGTCAATTGTTAATCTGCAGCAAGAACGAAACGGCCTGATTGAACCAAAGAAAGACCTTGCCATACAACCAGGAATGTATGTTTCTCTTCCTCCCACCATGCCAGAAACAGCTGAAGAAGAGAATGCTGATCATAGCAAAGACACCGCTACTTCAACCTCAGAAACAGAGCAACGTGGCCTGGCAAACAACACCAGTAGCAATAAGCCCAAGAATTCAAGCTATCGAAGGAGAAACAGAGCTAATGCATTAAGAAGACAGCCTCACGGCCAGCCACCTAGGCAGCAGTGGCAGAGGAAAGAAGCAGACACTTCACACCAATAACATTGAAGCAATGAGGAGGATGTGACTTGTCAGTTGTTTTTATCGGTTATGTATATTAATGTCGTGCCCTGCATTTGTTTCATAATTGTGAGGCATGACATGGCAATGTTTTGGCGCTGCTATGACAGTTTTATGCTAGGGGTACTCTGGAAAGAACCCTGCACTGGATTCTATGAAACTTGTATAAAACAGCATGCTTGGCTAGTACGCACTGTATTTGATATTTTTTGTGTGTCATTGCCAGGTACTATGTTCAAATTGCTTGGCCATAGTCAGAAAAGAAGCGGATTACTATTTCTTATTCCTTGTTCTTCAAGTTGCATTATGTGTTTGCTTGAAATACATAGATTATAGTTTAGGTCATCTGAGACGCAATATTAGGCTTCAGGCTTTCCGTGCTGGTATACAAAATTTGCAGGGGAACTATGTTGGTAACCCAGTAAAAATGCATTTGAATATCTGAATGTTTGTCGAGGTACTGTAATATTACAAATTTACACACAATGCATTTGAATTTCCATAGCAATTATCTGGTTAACCACGAATAATACAAAAACACATACAGAAGGTACTACTATTGTCTGCTACCAAAACATAACACTTCAATTACACCCCAAGTTGCATAAATGCTCATGTTGCTTCATTATATAGTTTTGCACTTCTTATTTTTTCCACCCTAGTTGCTTCATGATGCTTAAGTTGCGATTGTCTGCCTGGTCCATCCTGCCCAAGAAACAATCACAAGCGCATATGTTTTGTCGCCTGAAGAGTCGGAAATAAGCAATCCTCCATCGTTTCATGAATAGTCCGCTTCCAAGTCCAATGTAGAAGAATTCTAGCCCTGGATCTTCTTCAGTTCTTGTTGAGTGACCTTGCTTTGGTGCATCAATGCTTGAGCAATTGTTTTCAAGAGGAGGCCCACAAAGGCCGATGTTGCCCGTATACATGGAGGGATTTGTTGCATAGAGGGTGCCAAGCTATGATCCAGATGGTATTCTTCCGGTTAGATTATTGTATGACAGATCCATATAGCTTAAAAATGCCAAATTCGAAAGACTTGTAGGTAGCGTTAAGCTTGTTCCTAGAGAGGTCAAGGGATTCTAGTGACTGCATTGTCCCAATCTTGTTGGATACATTTCCAAAAAAAATGAAATCCAACCTACTAAGAACTAGGTGGTTTTTCATTAAGAAGAGAAATAGACACCCAAATTCAGTACGGGACTTGAACCTGGATAGTTGGGTGCATTGCCACACCTCTTACCCAACTAGTTGAGCTAGGCTCACTTCCTTTGGATACATTTCCACAGAAGACCTTATTTAGATGAATGTGTACCCACTTTAATCCACATGTATTGAAGTGGATTGGAATGAAACTTAGTTTAATTTCCACTCCAATCCACTTCAACACATGTGGATTGAGATGGATACATGTCAAACAAGGCCGAAGTGGTTTTGCAAGAGATTCAGATTTGACAATGCAACTAGGGTACCTATTTCTTCTGGAACTTCAGCTGTCAAGTAGTTCGAAGACAAGTCGATGCTCATCATGTCAATAAGAATAACCATCACGCTCGGATCATAGTTAAATTGATGCCCCTTTGTATTTTGTGTCAAATTAATACCCCTGTATAGTGCCCTGGCAGTTTTCACTGTGACATCGTAGTGAAATCCATCAAGTTCCTAGGCAATGAATCCATATACATATTGTCTGATATATCCAGATACTGAAAGCACTTAAGGCTTGTGATGCCTGTTGGAATGTTCCCAGAGAACTTGTTAGCCGTAGCAATTTTAGTCTCTCGAAGTTTCCAATCTAGACAGGCAAACTGCCAGAGAAAATATATTCTCCCAAATCTAAGAGTGTCAAGTTAGTACAATTTTGCAGAAAAGGTGGGAACTGACCAGACAAACTATTGTTACTTAACTCTAGAGTTGTAATACTTGTCATCCCAAAGCACCTGGGAAATTCTCCCTTAAAAAAGTTGTTGGCCAAGTTTAAGATCATCAGTTGCTCACATTTACAAATAGATTCTGGAATACTACCAGTAAATCGATTAGAAAACAGGAAAAGGGGTATCAGTTTTGGAACACCAAAATCAGAGGGCAGGGGTCCAAACAAGGAATTCATTGAGAGGTCCAAATGGCAAAGGTGGTATTGGACCATTTAATTGGTTGGAATCGAGAGCGAGAACTTCCAGCAGAGACATCATTTCCATATCTGTGGGCAAACTTCCACCGAGCTGATTGTCAGAAATGTATAAATATTGAACTTTTGAAAAGGCCTTAGAGAACCAGTGTGGAAGAGTACCCATCGGGTACGCTTGCGCGCACCCTCCGACGAAGAAACTTGGCCGAGCCTGGGCATGGGGCAGCCCCCGCTCAGGGCTCACCCGGGCCTCAGGCCTTGGCTCCTGCCTGGCTTGTGACGCTAGCCAAGGCCCAGGCACAAGAAGACAAGCCCCGAGCCATCGAGGCTTGGGGGCTACTAGACGCCGCGCTTCGGGCGTGGCCTTGCTAGCCACTTCCGCGACAGGGTCACGCACGGGGCATGACACAAGAAGACAAGCTTCCCACGGCCTCTAGGGGCTGGGCGGCTCCCGAGTCCGCACGTCAACTCTTGGAGCCGACCTCCTTCACCACCAAGAAGACTCCAGAAGGTCCACCTGGGGGAGGCCGGTCTAAGCCGACACAGCCTGACACGAAGAGTATTAGAACAGAGCAGCCGGATGATGCCAAGGCTTCTTCGGCTCCAGTCAATTAGGAATTTGAAACTGATCCTCTACTATTTTGAGTGGCTAACTGGGCTAAAAATAAACTTTTACAAAAGTGAGGTTTTTGTTTTCGGGGTACAGAGAGATGAGGGAGAAAGAATGGCCAACATGCTTAATTTTGTGATGGGGGAAATGCCAATGAAATATTTAGGAATCCCAGTTAGTCACAAACACCTTAACATCGGTGCTTTTTCCTTCCTCACTCAGAAATTATGTAAGAGATTAGATCCTTGGAAAGGGAAACACTTAACCTCAGGGGAGGCAAATCCTGACTAATTCTTGCCTCACTAGTATTCCTCTTTACTGTATGGGGTTCTATTGGTTACAGAATGGGGTTCATAAACAGATGGATAGTGTTAGAGCTTCCTTTCTATGGCAGGATACTGAAGAAAAATTTAGGTATCATATGGACAAATGGGAGATGGTTACTAGGCCAAAAGACCAAGGGGGTCTAGGGATTATTAACACTAGATTGATGAACGACTGTCTGTTGGTAAAGTGGATTTGGAAAATCTTTCAAGAACCAGACTCTCTATGGTTCCAACTGCTTAAGGCCAAGTATATGAATGGGGTCAACTTCTTCGCATCCAAATCCAAGGGGACTGCTCAGTTTTGGCACGGTCAAACATCTTTTCAAATGGGGGGCCATTTTTAAAGTTGATAATGGCAAAAACTGCAGGTTTTGGCAAGATAGTTGGTTGCATGATGTCCCTCTTAAATCTATTATGAGGATTTATACAAAATGGTGAGAAATACTGAATGTGCTGTAGTTGAGTGCTGGGTTGAACAGGATTGGTTTATCGATTTCCATAGATCGTTGTCTAGGATATAATTTCAGAGATGGACTCTGTTGTATGATGAACTGCAACATATTTCTTTAGATGCACACTCAAGTGATCTCATCTTTTGGGCTCTAGATAAAACCAAGCTGTTTTCTACCAAGTCTTTGTACAGATTTCTGTCTAGTAGGGGCATGCCTAACAGGGTGCTGGGATAATTTGGAAGTGCAAAATCCCACTTAAAATCAATTTTTCCCTTTGGCAAATGTTCAATAATAAGCTTCCTGTAGGCCTGTCATTGATTAAGAGAGGTTGGAAAGGTGATGGGAATTGCTATGTCTGTGGCCTGGGGGAATCCATTGATCACATCTTTTTCAGGTGTGTCCTGGCCAAAATGTTTTGGACTATTCTAAAAGAAGTTTTTGATTTAGAGTCTATTCCCACATCTCTTATGGAGTTATCTGAAGTTTGGCTTCAAGGCAAGGGGCCCTTGCCTATTCGGTTGATAATGTTTTCATTTGCAGGTCTCTCTTGGATCCTATGTGTCGGTACCAATACTATAGGGGTACCCACATTCAACGATAATGAAAACTAAAACGACTAAGCCACGACAAAGCACGACCCACTTCAAAACGCGCGACAGGTCCGACTCGTACGAGGCCGGCTCGACGGAATGTCTCGACCGCATCCCGCCTCCGACTCGTACGAGGCCCCCTCGACGGGAGGCCTCGACCGCGCTCCGACCTGCACGGGGCTCGACCGCCCCCCCGGGAGCGCTCCGACTCGCGTGAGCCCGGGTCGAGGCGCTCGATCCCCTCTGCCTCCACCTACCACGGACGAAAAAGTCATGGCATTTAATACGACCACCAACTACCACCTACCGGCATGGCCGCAACCTGGGTCGGCGTGGGAACAATACCAGTAACAGCCTTCACTATTTTACCGCCCATCCCGTGATGGGAGGTGAAAAACGTCACTATGCCCACCATACCTAACACTATGCGTCACCAGTGACCCTCGAGGGAGGATACGACAAGGCCCGTACACCGCAATTCCAGGGATTCGGACTTATCCGTTCAGCCTCGACCCGGCCTCGACCCGGCCTCGACCCCCAACACAGTGTAACAGGGAAGGAAGGACGGTATGACGCGACGCTCCGAGTCATTTCAGCACCTCGTCATCTACGACATCACGTCCCCAAGGATGGCCTCCCATTCCTAGGGCACGTCGCTACAGTCACCTCAACGGAGATCGACAAAACATCATTTCAAGGCTCCCCGTCGTCTTGGCCTCCTCCCATCCTATAAAAGGGCAGGCCGGGACTCCGCAAAGGGGGGCAGAGATCAATAGACGAACAACAGGCCATTTACATGACAAAGATCAACATCTCAAGCAATCATCTTGTACTCTTTCTTTTTCACCTTTGAGACTTGGGCTCGACACCTTCTCTCGCAAGCTTGTAACCCCTACGCAAGCACCTCGGTGCAAGGAAATATAAACCTCTCCCCCCCGCTGGACGTAGGGCCTTCTTTTGCCCGAACCAGGATAAAACCCCCATGTGTTCTCCTTGCATCTCCACCCAGGAAAGGGACACGCAGCATTTTACTCGTTGGTTTAGGACCCCCTCGGGTCCGAACACCGACAGTTGGCGCGCCAGGTAGGGGATCGCCGCGTGCCAACGTCGCTTTCCCGCCTTTTTCCTGGATGGCTGACCCCGAACGCCCTATCACGTTGGCCACGGTGATCTGGTTCGGAAGTTTGGAGTTCATGTCGCTTGGCTATGGCTACGATATGGTCCTACTCCCGCCAA
This sequence comes from Saccharum spontaneum, assembly GCA_022457205.1. Lineage (NCBI taxonomy): Eukaryota > Viridiplantae > Streptophyta > Magnoliopsida > Poales > Poaceae > Saccharum > Saccharum spontaneum. Next base: position 50,447,794 of record CM039598.1, on the reverse strand, counting down.
GACACCCTACCAACGAGGATTACGAGCTCTCCCAGCCTGGGGGAGCAATCCGCCGGTACCGTCGCTCCAGGCAGGCGCGAGCCGCCCGACGGCGGCGAGCCCGGCGCAACCATCGTCTCCACCTCGCGGAGGGTAATGGGGTTCCCCGATTCGGCACTTCCCAGCCAGACGCCGGCCCAGATTTTCTCGTGGAAGGTCTGGGTAGGATGAGCCTGGCCGAGGACAGCATGCCAACGGAGAACCCCGCCGCTCCTCCGCCCGGTGCGACGCCACTGCCCCGTGCATCTCTTCCGGCGTGGGCAGCAACATCGCCTTCGCCGTTTCCGTTTGGGCTAGTTTCGGCTGCCCAGGTGTACGCTTCTTCCGTGAGCACTTGCATGAGTGCTTATGAGGAACTCCCTGGGCACCATCCACGCTGCAACCCCGGTGGCGACTCGCAACGACCATGCATTCCCCCGTCATACTATTATTTCGGCGCCCCTGACTCCGACTCGGCTGATGACACCTACGATCTGACCCGCGAGTGCTTCAACGTCGATGTTGAAAGCGCGTCGGATTCGCAGGAAGAAGAGCCGGTCGGAGGAAGGCACACGCCCCCTCATGTCGGGCTCCCTGCCGAGCAAGGCGAGGCTCAACTCCTTGCGGATCAAGGGGTGCAGCTCGACCAAATCCACGAGTTGCAGGAGAGGCTCGACGAGGAACGAGAAAACCTGCGTCTACTCCAACAAACTCTCGAGCATGAGCGTGCGGAACGCGCACTTGGCGGGAGAGCTCGCGGAAGAGCTCGCGACGTCAACCGTCACATCGACGAGGACCGGGTAACCGACCCCCCGGTCTTCGCTCGAGCCAGCCAGAACGTCGTCGCCGCCGCCATGCTCCTGCGCAATATGCCCGAGCCGTCAAACCCCGATGCTCGCCGGGCTCGAGATGAGATCTGAGAACTCCTCGAGACCGCTGCCCTGCAGCAGGCCGAGAGCTCTGCCTCGAGGCGACGCGAGCCCGCCTCGGAGCGGCTCGCAGAGCCCTCCCGACAGGAGAGAGAGGACTCGGTCCATCCCGAACCTCCCCGACGGATTCGAATGGCTCCCGCCCCCGAGCACATGACTCACGACCAAGGGCCTCGAGACACCCGTGGCAACATCGTCGAGCGCCGCACGCGCAAGCACGGTGACGGTGTGGCTCGAGGCTACCACATGCATAGGGGCGGGCGCTACGACAGCTCGGAAGATCGCAGCCCTTCACCCGAGCCTCCGGGCCCTCGGGTTTTCAGCAAGGCAATCCGCGAAACGATACTGCCAGCGCGGTTCCGCCCTCCCACGACTCTCGCCAAGTACAACGGTGAGACCAAACCCGAACTTTGGCTCGCCGATTTCCGCTTAGCATGTCAGCTGGGCGGGGCCACCGACGATCGAGTCATCATCCGACAGCTCCCCTTATTCCTCTCCGACACCGCTCGGGCCTGGCTCGAGGATCTTCCACCCCAGCAGATCCATGACTGGGGTGATCTCGTAAGGGTGTTCGAAGGAAACTTCAAGGGAACTTACATGCGCCCCGGCAACTCGTGGGACCTCCGGAGTTGCAAGCAGAAGCCAGGAGAATCCCTCCGAGACTACATCCGGCGTTTCTCCAGGCAACGCACCGAGCTCCCCAACGTCACCAACTCTGACGTGATCATGGCTTTCCTCTCGGGCACCACTTGCAAGGAGTTGGTCCGAGAGTTAGGCCGTCACACCCCCCTCACTGCCAACGGGCTGATGGACATCGTCACCAACTTCGCCGCCGGCGAGGAGGCAGTTGGTGCCATCTTCGGCGGCGAGCAGGACACGGGGAAGCAGAAGACCGACGACCCCACGAGCGCCACCCGTGGCTCCAAGAGGAACAACCGCAAGAAGAAGAAAGGCCAGCAGGGCAAGCTCGAGGCCCCGGCCGACGAGCTTGTCGCCGCTACCGAACGCAAGAAGCCTCGAGCCCCCCCCGGCGGGGGCATCTTCGACAAAATGCTTAAAGAGCCATGCCCTTACCACAAGGGACCCATTAACCATAACCTCGAAGATTGTCATATGCTCCGCAGGTACTTCGAAGGCGCAGGCAGCAAGAACACCGACAAGAAGGAAGACCCAAAGGGTGATGACAAGGATGAGGGGTTCCCCGAGATCCATGACTGCTTCATGATCTACGGAGGACCCTCGACCCGCCTCTCAGCGTGCCAGCGCAAGCGAGAGCGGCGAGAAGTTTTCTCCGTACAAACGGCAGTCCCTCGTTTCCTTGATTGGTCTACGGTGGCCATCACTTTCGACCGTGATGATCATCCGGACTACATCCCCAATCCGGGAGTCTACCCTCTTGTTGTTGATCCCATCATCGCCAACACACGCCTTACCAAGGTACTCATGGACGGCGGGAGCAGCCTCAACATCATCTACTCCCAGACCCTCGACCTCCTAGGGATCGAGAGAGCACGCCTACAGCCTAGCGTCGGGGGTTTCCACGGAGTTGTGCTAGGGAAGCGGGCGGAACCCCTCGGACGGGTCGATCTGCCCGTTTGTTTTGGCACACCGGCCAACTTCAGGAAGGAGACCCTCACCTTCGAAGTGGTCGGATTCCGCGGGACATACCACGCCATCCTTGGGCGACCGTGCTACGCCAAGTTCATGGCCGTGCCGAACTACACCTACCTCAAGCTCAAGATGCCCGGCCCAAATGGCGTCATCACTGTGGGGCCCTCGTATGAACATGCCTACGAGTGCGACGTCGAGTGCGTCGAACACGGCGAGGCGGTTTTGGAGTCGGCGACTTTGGCCGCAGACCTCGACGGTCTCGCCAACGAAATTCCCGACCCAAAACGCCACGCCGGCAGCTTCGAGCCCGCGGAGGATGTCAAACTCGCGCCCCTCGACCCTGCTGATCCCAACGGGAAGGCGCTGAACGTCAGCGCCACCCTCGACCCGAAATAAGAAGCCGTGCTCGTCGACTTTCTCCGCGCGAATGCTGACATTTTTGCGTGGAGTCCCTCGGATATGCCGGGCATACCCAGGGAAGTCACCGAGCACGCCTTGGAGATCCGGGCCGGGTCCAAACCGGTGAAGCAACGCCTGCGCCGCTTCGACGAGGAGAAGCGCAGGGTCATTTGCGAAGAGATCCACAAGCTACTGGAGGTCGGGTTTATCAAGGAGGTTCACCATCCCGAGTGGCTAGCTAACCCTGTATTAGTTAAGAAAAAGAGTGGGAAATGGAGGATGTGTGTAGATTATACTAGTTTAAATAAAGCATGTCCAAAGGTTCCCTTTCCTTTGCCGCGCATTGATCAAATCGTTGATTCAACTGCGGGATGTGAAACCCTTTCGTTCTTAGACGCTTACTCCGGTTACCATCAGATAAAAATGAAGGAGTCCGACCAGCTCACGACTTCATTCATCACCCCGTTCGGCATGTATTGCTACATTACGATGCCCTTCGGTCTCCGGAACGCAGGGGCAACGTACCAGCGATGCATGCAGCACGTTTTTGGGGAACATATCGGACCAACTGTCGAGGCATACGTCGATGACATCGTAGTCATGACCAAACAAGCCAATAATCTAGTAAACGACCTCGACGTTGCCTTCAAATGCCTTCGAGCAAAGAATATCAAGCTCAATCCAGAAAAATGCGTTTTTGGCGTCCCCCGAGGTATGCTTTTGGGGTTCATCGTGTCTAAGCGGGGCATCGAGGCCAATCCAGAAAAAATCTCTACGATAACCAAGATGGGCCCCATCCGAGATCTGAAAGGCGTACAAAGGGTCACGGGCTGCCTGGCGGCACTCAGCCGTTTCATTTCGCGCCTCGGCGAAAAAGCGCTCCCTCTGTACCGCCTCTTGAAGAAATCAGAGCGTTTTTCCTGGACCCTCGAGGCCCAGGAAGCCCTCGCAAAACTCAAAGTCACGCTCTCTAACTCGCCAATTCTCGTCCCTCCAACCCCAGGAGAGCCGCTCCTACTTTATGTCGCTGCGACGTCACAAGTAGTCAGCGCAGTCCTGGTCGTCGAACGGGCCGAGGAGGCTCATACCTTGCTCGTCCAAAGGCCGGTCTATTTCATTAGCGAGGTCCTCTCGGAAACTATGGTCCGGTACCCCCAGATCCAGAAATTGCTATATGCCGTCATCTTGACACGGCGCAAGCTCCGACACTACTTCGAGGGTCACCCGGTTACTGTGGTTTCTTCTTTTCCCCTGGGAGAGATAGCCCAGAACCGGGAAGCCTCGGGTAGGATCGCCAAGTGGGCGGTTGAGCTCATGGGCGAGACCTTATCTTATGCGCCGCGCAAAGCTATAAAGTCACAAGTATTGGCAGACTTTCTGGCTGAATGGACCGACACCCAGCTCCCCCCCGCACAGCTCCAGGCCGAGCTCTGGACCATGTACTTCGACGGGTCGTTAATGAAAACAGGAGCAGGCGCGGGTTTGCTCTTCATCTCACCCCTCGGGGTTCACATGCGTTACGTCATCCGGCTTCATTTTCCTGCGTCAAACAACGTCACCGAATACGAGGCACTCGTCATGGGGCTAAGAATTGCCATCGAGCTTGGGGTCCGACACCTTGACGTTCGAGGCGACTCCCAGCTAGTAATCGATCAGGTCATGAAGAGCTCGAGCTGCCGCGACCCCAAGATGGAAGCCTACTGCCAAGAGGTACGACGCCTCGAGGACAAGTTCCACGGCCTCGAGCTCAACCACATCGCACGCAAGTATAATGAGGCCGCCGATGAACTCGCAAAAATCGCGTCCAGTCGAACTACGGTTCCACCAGACGTTTTCGCAAAAGACCTCCAGCGGCCATCCGTCGACCTTGGGTCGGACGGAGGGGTCGACGGGACGTCACTCGACCCCCCACCTGAGGCAGAAGCCCCCTCGACCGGGGCCGAAGCCATGCAGGTGGAAGGATCGACCCCACCATCTGACCTCGAGCCTGACTGGCGCGCGCCGTACCTCGACTACCTTATCCAAGGGGACCTCCCCTCGAGTAAAATCGAGGCTCGACGGATCGCTCGCCGGGCCAAAACCTTTGTGATCATTGGCGACAGTAGGGAGCTGTATCGCCGCAGCCCTACGGGCATCCTCTAACGTTGCATCACGAACGAGGAAGGCAGGGGCCTGCTCAGTGACCTGCACTCGGGGGCTTGCGGTCACCACGCTGCGCCTCAAACCCTCATCGGAAACGCCTTTCGACAAGGATTCTATTGGCCGACCGCGGTCTCCGACGCTGTCAAACTAGTACGTTCCTGTAAAGGCTGTCAGTACTATGCGAGACAAACTCACCTCCCGGCACATGCACTGCAAACCATTCCCATCACGTGGCCATTTGCCGTTTGGGGCCTCGACCTCGTCAGACCTCTAAAGAGGACAACTGGCGGCTTCACCCACTTGCTCGTCGCTATCGACAAATTCTCCAAGTGGATCGAGGCTCGTCCCATCACCAGTATTAGGTCCGAACAAGCCGTGCTTTTCTTCACCAACATCATTCATCGCTTCGGTGTCCCCAACTGCATCATCACGGACAACGGCACCCAGTTCACTGGTAAAAAGTTTCTGGACTTCTGCGACCACCATCACATTCGCGTGCTCTGGTCGGCCGTGGCTCATCCAAAAACAAACGGCCAGGTAGAACGTGCCAATGGCATGCTCCTACAGGGCCTGAAACCTAGAATCTTTGACAAGCTACGCAAACATGGCAAAAGATGGGCTGCCGAGCTACCCTCGGTTCTGTGGAGCCTAAGAACAACGCCGAGTCGAGCCACGGGGTTCACTCCGTTCTTCTTAGTCTACGGGTCCGAGGCTATGCTCCCAACTGATATAGAATATGGATCCCCAAGGTTAAAGGCCTACGACGAAAGAAACAATGACGCCGCAAGAGAGGATGCCCTCGACCAGCTCGAGGAGGCCCGAGATGTGGCTTTGTTGCATTCTGCCAGGTACCAGCAGGGTCTCCGACGCTACCACGACAGACACGTCTGCAAGCGCGACCTCAACGTCGGCGATTTGGTGCTACGACGGAACCAGAACACCAAGGGCCGCCACAAACTCACGCCACCATGGGAAGGACCGTACATTATCGCAGAAGTACTAAAGCCGGGCACCTACAAGCTATCCAACGAGAAGGGCGAAATCTTCACCAACGCTTGGAACATTGAACAGCTACGTCGCTTTTTTCCTTAGAAAGCCTCGAGGCTCTGTAATTTCTGTTTCATCAATAAAGAATACAGCAATGTTAAAACTTTTGTTTCTACGATGAGGAAGGATCGACTCTGCACTACCAGAATCGACCCTCCCTCGGGGGCTACAGAGGGGGAACCCCCAGTCCCGAAAAAATTTGCACTTCTTTTTAAATTTTAAACTACTGCTTAGATCAGCAAGCACCGCAAGAGCGCCCCGAAGCTCGGGGGCTATTGAGCCACGAAATCACCTACGCCTCCGAGGCTACGGTACTCACGTCGTCCAGGGGCGCGGCCGCACGCTAAATAGATCTAATAGCAGTTCATAACTTTAAAGAGGAGTTTACCCACTGTCGCTGGGATTAGAATCTTGAACGACCCGCGAGGCCGCAAGAGCACCCTGAAGCTCAAGGGCAGTCGAGCCGTGAGATCACCTACGCCCCCCAGGCTACGGTACCTTCACTAGCTCCTCTGCGCCAAAGGACGCGACTGCGTGCTAAGTAAATCACACAAGAACACAATCCAAGCGATAAAGGGAAGAAAAGCTCGAATAAAACTAGATTAACCACGAACTGGTTTATGTCTCGAGTTCTTAAGGCCCCCGAGGCCACCACGACTGAAAATCAAAATAACTAACTTATTACATGGGCCTCCGTGCCTAGATTTGGCTCACAGGCCTTCGTCGTCAGCAGGCGGGACCACCTCGGGTTCAAAGAGCGAGGCCAGACGGCTCCCAGGCCCCTCCGCGGCTTCGATCAGATCCAAGCAGGCGTCTTCATTCTCCTCGTCCGTCCGCTCCGGGTCTGTGATGAAGCTGTCGGCAACAAGCTCCATGTCGAATACAAAACCCGAGCGGACGACGGCCAGCGCCCTCTTCACGCCATGGTGGAGGCTGTCCCGTATCTTCTCCCGGGCGAGGTGACCTAGCGCCGCCACCCGACGGATGAAGGAGTTCCCCGGAGCGTCTTCTCCGGTGTCGACGTCGGGCTCGACCCCCAGACCGTCGCACACCGTGGTGATCGCGCCCTCGAGCAGCTGGGTCCTCCGGGTCTCGGCTTCAAGGAGACTCTGCAGGGAGTTGGCGGTCGAATGGGCCTCCCGGTTCTCACTCTCCAGCTCTGAAACACGACAAGGCAAATTAGCACCTAACGCGATGCCTCAACTATATGGCCACAACAAGCTACTTACCCCCGACGTGGGTCTTTAAACCCACAACCTCGTCGCAGAGCCCCCCGCACGTCTGCTCGAGCCCCAGGAGGGCACGGTCCTTCTCACGGACGGTCGCCTTCAGTGCCTCGATCTCCTGGCGGGCGGTTTGGAGCGCCGCGTCCTTCTCTTGAACGGCCCCGTTCAGCACCGAGACCTCACTCTTCAGCGCGCCAAGCTGGGCCGTCACCTACCCGATTTGGACGTTGAGGAGGTCACGCTGATGGCCAACCTGGGAGACGTCCTCCTCGAGCTCCTTGACCCGCGCCGACAGGGGCTCGAGATCCCTGCGGGCCTGGGCAGCCTCTTCCCGGGCCCTGTCCACCTCGGTGCGCATCGTGGCTTCAGCCGCCCAAGCCTGGATCGCCTCCTCCTTCACCGTCGAGTAGGCGGTGCGCAGCTCCGCCATCTCAGCGGTCCGATCGGCGAGCCTCTTCTGGGTCTCCTCGACCAGGGCCCGTTGCTGGGACAGCGATGCCCACACGCCACTCTCACCTCGGATGAAGAGTGACTTGCGGCGGGAGGTCTCCTTCAGGTCCTAACCCAAAGAAAACCAAAAAAGATAATGAAACCAAAGAAAAAAGACACTGAGAGCAACGAAATAAGCTGACAGATTAATCATACCTCGGTGGCATCCCGCATGCCCCGCGAAACGGCGTCGGACACCACGCGGAGCAGCCGATCGAGATGTTGGCGGACGCCCTCGAGGTACTGCCAGCGATGCACCTCATCTCTGTCATTCAGAGTGAGGATGGGCTCGGCGTCGAGGTTCGCGGCGTCCCTAAACTGAAGGGGCGGTCCCCCCACCTCGGGATCTCTTCCTCGGCCCGCGCTATCGCCAGCGCGGCGAAGTCAGGCCACGACGATGACGCAGCCGGAGCACCTCCCGGCCCGGTCGAAGGGCCGGCCTCGTTGCCCTCGCTCGTAGCTCCCGCGACCCCGGCGGAGGTCGAGGCGTCGGCCCGGCTCGTGGTCTCGCCCCCCTCGGCCCCCATTATTTGTTTTCCCCTGTCTAGGGGGGTGTCGTCGAGGGCAATGACCACGGGCACCCGCCCATCGGCGGTGACCGGCCCCTCGACAACCAGTGCCTCCGGAGCTGGCGCCTCCGCCGTCGACGCCTCCGGGGCCGGTACCTCGCCCGTCGGCGGCTCGGAAATCGGCGCTCCGACCACCGGTGCCACCGCAACCGGCACCTCAACCTCCGGCGCCACTTCCTCCGGGGCTCCAGTAGAGGGCTCAGCGACCTCGCCCACCGCCGCGCCCACCGTCCGCACCGGCGGGTCCTGCTGTGGCTGCGGCCCCCTCGCCGATGCCACCTCCTGTTCCGCTGCCGGTGCGGCCCCCTCCACGGTCGCATCGGCGGCCGCCCCCTCCACGGCCGCTTCCACGGTGGCCTCAGCCGAGGGCAGCGCCCTGGGCTCCGCCTCGATCGGGCCGGGCGCCACCACCCTCGCCGGGTCTGACTCTGACCCCGCCGCGGCAGGGTCGGGGCCGGCGACCGTCGAAGCGCCTGCAGCCTCCTGCTGCCGACGGCGCTCCTTCGTGGCCTCGACCTCGCGGACCCAGGCCGCGTCCTGTTCCGCCGACCGGTTAAGGACGGCGGCGCTACTCGAAGGGACTTCACGGGGGTGGGCCCCATGGTCTCCGCCTTCCGCTTCAGCCTGCAAAATAAAAAATAAGGTCGGTCGACGAATTCGAAAAAGACGACAGGTCCCCTTAGCTCGAAAACTCACCCGGAAATCGGCACCAGGGGCCTCGACCCCGCACGGTCCGAGCCGCTCGAGGCAGCAGGCGGTGGCCTCGCAGCAGCCCCACCCGCGGACCGGGCGCTCCGTGGGGCTCTCGCCAGCGCACCACTGCGCGTCTTCTGCGCCTCCGAGGCCAGCTGGCCTCGGGTCCTCACGCCCGACGGTGGCGCCGCCGCCGACGATGTCGGCGCCACCGCCCCCGTCCCCGTCCGAGCTTGCGGGGCCTGGGCCGGGGCAGGCGCCCCCGTCGACCCCGCTTGCTGGGTCCGGGGCAAGGCAGCCCCTCCTGCAGAGGGGCCCGCCTCCTTCTTCTCTTCTTCCTTCTTCTTCTTCTTCTCCTCTTCCTCGTCGTCCTCCTCAACCTCCTCGACCACGATGACCGAGGAGGATGACCCCGCGATGGGCTCCAGCAGGGGGCGGATGTCGGGGAGGCTCCCCAGCCCGGTCGCAGCCTCGTACCGCGACAAGGCATCGTCATCCTTGCCGCTGCTGTCGTCGTCCTCCCACGACATGGTCTCAGAGGGCGACGGCTCCAAAGGAAGCCCGTCGAGGGCCTGTTGGCGCCGGAGTTTCTTCCGCGCCTCCCCCTCCTTGGCCTTGTGGGCCGCCCGCTTCTTGGTCGACTCCTTGACCGCCTTCTACTTCGAGGCATGCTGCCGTCGAGCGTCCCGGGCAGGCTGGTCCTCCGGAACCGGCGGTCGCGTCTCCCGCAACGCCGACAAGTCCTGCACATAGGCGTCGACCGGGTTAAGGGGGTCCGAGAAACGAACAAAACCAAAAACAAGCGTACCAACCCAAGGAACTTACCACGGGCTCGAACCCCTCAGTGGGCCTCATGGGGAGCCGGTCGGCTTCCTCCGCCTTGAAGGTCCCCACCATCCGGCGGGCTCGACGGACCCCCTCCTCGAGGGTGAGGGCCTCATGGGACATCTGGCTCCCCTCCAGAGACGCATCCGGAGTCATCTGGTCGAGGCGCAGGCGACGCCGGCACAGCGGCATCACCCGGCGCCGATGGAACGCCGTCGCTACCGCCGCCGCCGTCAGGCCTCGAGCGCGCAGCTGCTGCAGCGCCGCCAACAACGGGTCCAGACGCGGCTTCTCGACGTTCGGCACTCCATATACCCAGCGATCCTCCCGGGCGGTCAGCACGCGACCGGTGTACCTCGGCAGCTGGTTGTCGTCGTTGCGGAGGTAGAACCAGCCCTCGTGCCACCCGCTGTTCGAGGAGACGAGGCGAGTCGGGATGTACTGGTCCGCCTGGCTCGACCTCAACTGCAGGACGCAGCTCCCTACCTGCGCTGCGTAGAGAACGCCCTTCTCCCCCGCCCTCCGCGCGAAGAGCTCGCCCTTGAAGAGGTGAAGCCACAGGTTCCACTGCGGCTCCACCCCGAGATACCCCTCGCAGACCGCCGCGAAGATGGCGGCCTGCGCGACGGCGTTGGGGGCGAGGTGGTGGAGCTCCACCCGGTAGTAGTGGAGAAGCGCCCGCATGAAGACCGACGAAGGGATGCCGAAACCCCGCTCGTGGAAGCATACGAAGCTCACCACGTAGCCCTCCGGGGGCGCCGGCTCCCGGTGGGCCGGCGGCGGCGCTATCCACTCTAGCCGCGACCGGTTCGTCCTCGGCCACAGCAACCCATCTTCAACCAGCTCCTCCAGCTTCCTCTCCGTCACCGAGGAAGAGGCCCAGTCTTCGGCGGGGAGGATTTGGCTCTTTCCGGCCATCGGCGCTGTCGGGAAGGGAATGAGCGGAGGGGAAGGCGGCGGCGGCGGCAGTGTGGGCGGAAGGCGCAAGAAGGCTAGGGTTTCCTGAGGCTAGGGGATGGCAGGAGCGCAAGGAACCGGAGGGGAGCACGGACCCCTGGGTCTCGCCTTTATAGGCCGGGAGGAAGTCCAACGGCCGCGCAAAAAGGTAGGAACAGTTTCCCGCAATAAATGCGCTCACCTAACCGTCCCCCACGCCTTACAGGAACAAGGCACATGGCCGTCCCCCACGCAGTAACCGAACGCCACGTCGCCCACTACCGCGCCGATCTCGCCCTAAAAAGGCGCGTCAGGCTAACGGGCGGGGCGAGATCCAGGGACGGATATTCCTAGATTCGCATAACGGGCTCCGGGCCCATTTTAAGTCTCGAGGGAACGGAAGCAGGCCCTCGACCTGGGTTCGACAGCTGCCCTCGAGCAACAGAGCAAGGGACGACCAGGGATGCGCCCGTACATGGCCAGGGCTCGAGCCACGCTCTCGAGGCACCCCAAGACGTATTCGAGGCCAAAGGATGAGGACGAAGCAGGAATCCCCTCGGGGGAGGCATCGAGCCCTCGGATCCCGTCGCAGGGAACCGACATCCGCACGACCACTCCTTGGCATCTTTGAAGAGTGCCCCCGGGCCCCAAGCCGACTCCTAACGACTGGAGCACGGACTCTCACTCGAATCTCCCCGCTAGTAGCTCACCGGAGATCGCCGGACTCGCCCGAACGGGGTAGTACGACGTTCCCCACCCCTCCTCCTCCTCTCCGAAGGAGGAGCGTGAGGGCCGGACAACGAAAGACGGCAGGGACTCCGGTCGACCTCGTGCGCGCGAGGCTCGGGGGCTCGGCCGCATCAACTACTCCCTGGTAAACCACGACTAAGACCTTGGAGGAGACTTTCTCAATACTCCACCGAGGCCTCGGGGGCTACACCCGGCGGGTGCGCTCGCGCGCCCCCACCGGAGAAGTCCTCAGAACGCTCAGACGCCCCTACTGGAAAAGCAAGACGGCGCTATGACTCCAGTTCATCGGCAAAAAACCTCTAAGAGAGTGAACATACACTCACCTAAAGGCTCGGGGGCTACTGTCGGTACCAATACTACAGGGGTACCCACATTCAACGATAATGAAAACTAAAACGACTAAGCCACGACAAAGCACGACCCACTTCAAAACGCGCGACAGGTCCGACTCGTACGAGGCCGGCTCGACGGAATGTCTCGACCGCATCCCGCCTCTGACTCGTACGAGGCCCCCTCGACGGGAGGCCTCGACCGCGCTCCGACCCGCACGGGGCTCGACCGCCCCCCCGGGAGCGCTCCGACTCGCGTGAGCCCGGGTCGAGGCGCTCGATCCCCTCTGCCTCCACCTACCACGGACGAAAAAGTCATGGCATTTAATACGACCACCAACTACCACCTACCGGCATGGCCGCAACCTGGGTCGGCGTGGGAACAATACCAGTAACAGCCTTCACTATTTTACCGCCCATCCCGTGATGGGAGGTGAAAAACGTCACTATGCCCACCATACCTAACACTATGCGTCACCAGTGACCCTCGAGGGAGGATACGACAAGGCCCGTACACTGCAATTCCACGGATTCGGACTTATCCGTTCAGCCTCGACCCGGCCTCGACCCGGCCTCGACCCCCAACACAGCGTAACAGGGAAGGAAGGACGGTATGGCGCGACGCTCCGAGTCATTTCAGCACCTCGTCATCTACGACATCACGTCCCCAAGGATGGCCTCCCATTCCTAGGGCACGTCGCTACAGTCACCTCAACGGAGATCGACAAAACATCATTTCAAGGCTCCCCGTCGTCTTGGCCTCCTCCCATCCTATAAAAGGGCAGGCCGGGACTCCGCAAAGGGGGGCAGAGATCAATAGACGAACAACAGGCCATTTACATGACAAAGATCAACATCTCAAGCAATCATCTTGTACTCTTTCTTTTTCACCTTTGAGACTTGGGCTCGACACCTTCTCTCGCAAGCTTGTAACCCCTACACAAGCTCCTCGGTGCAAGGAAATATAAACCTCTCCCCCCCCGCTGGACGTAGGGCCTTCTTTTGCCCGAACCAGGATAAAACCCCCGTGTGTTCTCCTTGCATCTCCATCCAGGAAAGGGACACGCAGCATTTTACTCGTTGGTTTAGGACCCCCTCGGGTCCGAACACCGACACTATGGATTACCGGGAATAAGATGGCTACAGAGAAAACCTTCCCCAAATCGCCTTCTGATGTTCTGTCTGCTGCCTTATCTTTAGTGCAGAAATGGACTATGCTGTTAAAGGAAGGAGACAGATTGTGAATTCTCCAGATGAAGGACATGGTGGTCTGCTGGATGAGGAATTTTAGCCCAAGCACGACGGTGCCAACAGACGTCTATGAGATATATAGGCCCTGTTCATCTGACTTATAATCCGTACTTTTCAGCTTGTTTTTTCAGCCGGAACAATGTTTTTCTCTCACAACAAATCAACCAACAATATTTTTTAGCTGGCTTATCAGCACAGCCGAACGGGGCCATAAATCTGTAATAGGGCTAGCTTTCTTGTTTTGCGCTAACTGTTACTGGTAACCCCAGTTTGTGTACCTGAATGTTGCTTTCTTAAAAGCCGAGGTTTTCCTCCTCTAAAAAAATGCACCTGAAGTAAGTTTCCAGAGTTCAAATCATACTTGTTTTCTCTCCTCTCTCCGTCCTCCTATTAGGGTCTGTTCGGATCAATGAGCTGCTAATAGTTGGTTAGCTAATTGGTCACGACTATTATTAGCTACTGCTATTAGCTGCTTTGGTTCAACTAGTGAAATAGTTATTAGTTGAGTATTTAGCTAACAATCAGCTAAATTATTAGCTAGATCTGTTTGGATCTAAAGAACTGATAAGTCATCCACTCATGTTACACACTCATCAAACATGTATGGACACGCTAACACGTTATTTGCATTAACATGTATAGACACGCTAGCTAGCTAACCACGTACACACTAACCACACACATGCTAACCATTCATCTAACCAGCCTAACCGTGTACACACACGCTAACCAGGCTAACCACATACACACACTAACCGCCGCTGGTTGTGCCCCCTCTCTATGAGATCGGGTGTAGGGTTGGTCGGTGGGAGGAACTGGCTGCGGTGAGTCTCGTGAACAGAGCCGTCGGCCTTCCACCTCTTTATATTGCGCAGTGCGACGAGAGCCCACCAACCATATAGGGTTGGGCGCCCCCAATCAGGGCACGAGTCAAGGCCCAAGAAGGCCGTTGGGCCTCCTCGGTCAGGAGATCAATCTAACCAGGCAGCGTCCCAGTGTTTGTCTCGGCACGTGCCAGCAGCAAAGCATGCTGTTGACCTAGGAGGAGTAAGTGTCCTAGCTAACCGTAGTATTCATCAATCTCTTTTCTTACGCTCGATCAGGCGTGTTTAGTTTAGAGGCTATAATTTTTTTGTTACTGTAGCATATAGCAATTAGTGTCCAATCATGAACTAATTAGGCTTAAAAGATTCGTCTCGTAAAATACATGTAAACTGTGCAATTAGTTATTTTTTATCTATATTTAATGCTCTATGCATATCTCTAAACATTCGATAGGATGGGGTGTAAAGTTTTTGGGTGAAAACATCCGATGTGAAAGGGTGTAAAGTTTTAGGGAAGGAACTAATTGCACATCGGATGTTTGGACACATGCATGATATATTAAATGTAGACAAAAAAATAACTAATTGCACAGATTGCGTGTATTTTGCGAGACGAATTTTTTGAGCCTAATTAGTCTATGATTAGACAATGTCGTGCTATAGTAAACATGTGCTAATGATAGATTAATTAGTCTTAATAAATTTATCTTACAGCTATAATTAGTTTTATTATTAGTATCTGAACACTTCTAACGTCATAGAACATTCGACGTGACATAGTACAGTGCCAGCGCCCCTGCCGACCGAAATTAAAAGCCTGCAGGCGCTGCGTGCAGTGGCAGGCAAGCTGTTGCACAGAGGCATGCAATGCAACAAGACCTCCCCACCACTCTGCGGGCGCCCTTGGCCGGCAGGTCTCCGGCCTGAACCAGGCGTCGCGCGCTGCAGGTCTCCGCCGGTTCCGTCGCTACCACCAGCATTGGGCCGCCGTGGCGCCGGAACACAGCGCTCGTCTATGGGACGACCGGAGGACGAGGAGTACGTAGTTGCACTCCCCGAACGCCGGCACGTGCCGTCGCCATGATCTGGTTATGTGTCTGGATCATGTACGTACTACTAGTACTTGTTAATGATGGACGGGGTGGGAGTTGGAAAAAGGGAACGAGGGAAGTAGTAGAGTTAATGAGCTTATTAGTAGGTCATGTTTAGTTTCAGGTTAAAGTTTTAAGGTGTCATATCGGGTATCATAGAGGGTATTGCATGAGTTGTTCGGAGACTAATAAAAAAACAAATTACAGAATCTGTCAGTAAACCGCGAGATGAATTTATTGAGCCTAATTAATCCATCATTATCACATATGTTACTGTAGCACTTTATTATCAAACCATGAACTAATTAGGCTTAAAAGATTTGTCTCGCAAATTACAAGCAATATGTGTAATTAGTTATTTTTTTAGTTTATATTTAATACTCCATGCATGTGTCTAAACATCCGATGTAATAGTCACCCTATCATATCGAATGTTTGGATACATACATATAGTATTAAATATAGACAAAAAATAACTAATTATACAGATTGCGTGTAATTTGCGAGACAAATCTTTTAAGCCTAATTAGTTCATGATTTGACAATAAAGTGCTACAGTAACTTATATGATAATGACGGATTAATTAGGCTTAATAAATTCGTCTCGCGGTTTACTAACGAATTCTGTAATTTGTTTTTTTATTAGTATCCGAACACCCCATGCGACACCCTCATGTGATATCCGATGTGACACCCCCAAAACTTTACACCCTGAAAATTATGGCCCTGTTTAGTTGCTCGCAAAATGCCAAAAGATTTTGAGTTTGGACCACTTTTTTGCGTTTTGGAACTAAACAGCAACATGTAAAGTTGATAAAGAGGTGGGCTGTAAAGATTTGGGTTTGGGAGGTTGGAGGCCCAAAACTTGTAAAGTTTTCTTGGGAGCTGTGCAGGACAGCCTTTACCTCCGCACCGCACCCACCCCACATCCATTCGCATACCCCACCGCTATCGGCTCTTAAACGCTAGGTCAGCCGCTCTCGCTCACTCTCTCCCTCCGCCGCCGCTGTTGCTCTCTCCCACTGCTGCCGCACAGATCCACTCCCTCCTCCACTAGATCCAGGTCATGGGCCTCAGGATCCAGCTCCTCCTCCCCGCCTTTGGCGATGGACGGTACAACGGCGATAGCTACAACAGCGACGGCTACAACGACAACGACGGCGGCTACGCTAACGAGGACGGAGGGTACAACAACGACGAGCCCACCAGGGTTTCCTATCGTAGGAAAATTCCTATTCCCCAGCTGGTGGGTTCTAGATCTTCCCCGACGCGGCAAACCCCTTCCCAGCTTCGAGCAGTCTCAACCCTCCCCGGCGGGGGATGGAGGCGCTTGACCTCAACGACAGCAGCGGGTGGGCCGGCTTGGGAGCCTACGAGGGCATTCTTCGCTCCGGCCCGTAGGACACCAGCATGGGCCCAGGGTTAAAAAAACCGGCCGGTTTACCGCGGTTTACCGCGGTAACCGCCCAAACCGGGCCGGTCCGGTTCCGGTCCGGCCCGGTTAGGGTTTCTCCAAATTCAAATTTAAAATTTGAAAAAAAAATGCTGAAAAAATTCCTAAAAATAGTTCATGATTTATAGAAGCCAATGGTGTAAAAATTTTTCAAATTGGAGTTCGTTTAGTATTTATTTATACGTATAGAAGTTTGAAAAAAAAAGAAAAAAAATCCCGGTCCCGGCCCGTTAAGGCCCCCAAATTCAAATTTAAAATTTGAAAAAAACAAAAAATGCTGAAAAAATTCCTAAAAATAGTTCATGATTTATAGAAGCCAATGGTGTAAAAATTTTTCAAATTCGAGTTCGTTTAGTATTTATTTATACATATAGAAGTTTGAAAAAAAAAAGAAAAAAAATTCCAAACTCAAACCGAGCGGTAAACCGGCCAAACCGGCCGGTTACCGCTCCAAACCGGCCGGTTTACCGACCGGAAACCGAACCGAAGAACATTTGAATTCAAATTTGAATTCGGCCGGTTACCGACCGGTTTACCGGTAAACCGACCGGTAAACCGCTAACGCCGGCCGGCGGTTACCGGAAACCGGTCGGTAAAAAAAACCCCGCATGGGCCCCCTCCCGTTCGCCTCCCTTCCCGCAGCGTTAGTCGTACCCTTGATTTCCGCGCGCCTCGCATCGGCATCGGAGGAGGAGCCACGGCCGGTCACTCCAGTTCTGCATCTGTTGGAGGAAGCCGCGTCCCTCCTTTGGCTCGTCCGCATGGGGCTGCATCCGGCGCGGCTGGCTGATCTAGGAGCTGGAGTGCACGTGTACGCGGCGTGGGTCCAGCTGTGGCGGCAGACAACTTTGACGATGACGACAAGATCCCCGCTGCTCAAGTTCTAGTATAATGCGATTCCCATCTACTTTGATCTGCTTTTTTGTTCATTGATAGATTAGTAAACTGCATGCTTCATTTCGGACCTAATGTTTAGCTGTTGGTGACTGGTTGTAGCAGTAGGGGTAATGTTCTTGATATGTTGTTTGTGTGGTACCCTAGTTGTGTGCATACTGCTTGATTTACTATTGCGTTAGATGAATCATGTTAGCATTTTTTTCTTAATTGGTTATGTTTTTATGCATCATTTAGGCTAGGAACGACAGGACAATTTGGTCAGGTCCAAATAAAGGCAAGTTCTCTGAGATATGGTGCAACCAAATTGACATAGGGAACTGTGTGCGGGGTGTTATGAGCAAGACTGGATGGAAGGATATCATAGAGAGGTACTATGGCCTAGTTCGGCTGGTCCAGAGCTGGACTGGTTTGGGCTGGTCTCCTATCAGCTTTCTGCCGATTTCAGTCCAGCACTGGACCAGCCGAACACGCCCTATGCTGCAACAGATTTGGTTCATGATAGGGAACAGTTTGGCAATAGGTACAGATAACTGAAGGGTTTATGGGGATTCATTCAAAAGCTGTGCAAAGAAACGGGCTTAGGCCGTATAGAGAGAGCATTGGTTGATGCTACTAATGACTGGTGGAAAGCTAACACCAAGGTAATTAACCTAACTGCCTATTTCCTGCTTACCATGTACTACAAGTAATCAATATGTAACAAAAAATCATTTTGTAGGGCCATCCAGACTAGAAAAAGCTGAGGAGAGGGTGGCCTGATTACTTGCCCAAAATGGACCGCATGTTTTGCGGAGTAGCAGTTGATGGATCGACCTCCTTTTTTGGTGGTCAAAGCGGCACTGTTGACTATGACAGTAGTGATGATGAGGCAGCTGAGGAGCTACAAGATCAGAAGACCCCTATCAGCGTTGGCACCAAGAGGACCAACAGCAACAGCACCACAGCCTCCGGTCCTAGCAAGAAGTCGAAGAGCCCAACAGTAAGGGCCATGGACAAAAACATGTGTGACTTCAACCAGATCCAGATGAACAGGAACCTGATGATGCAGACCATTTGGGAGAAGAGGACTCAATGCATGCAGGAAAAGGAAGCGGCCCTGGAAAGGAAGATCAACTATGCCATGCAGTTGGCTAGAGAGTGTGGTGCAACCGAGGAGACCCCACAGTTGTGGCCTGGTGTCCTCAAGATCATCCGGAATGAATCGGTTATGAACTTCTTCATTGAAACCAAGGCTGAAGGAAGGATGTCTGTCGTGAAGCACTATGCTGGGGTTGACTACTAGACCATCTTATCTTAATTTGTCTGTCATTTGAACTATGTGAGGTGTATGTGCACTATGTCAGTGATTTGAACTATGTCTGTGATGTGTGTTATTTGAACAACTTAATGTAGTAAGGTTTGATGAACTGGTATTATGGTTGTGATTTGAATTATGTATGTGCATGAGTGTGAGTTATTGGCATATGTCAGTTGAGGTAGTGATGCATGAACATATTTGTGACTTGGATTGAAGACTGAGTTTATGCCTTTGATGTGGACAGGGGGATGTTGAATCAGCAGCTGTGTTCCATAGTGAAGATGCTGATGATGATGACTTTGAGGAGGAGTCCTTCTACTTTTTTTTCTTGAAGATGATGCTAACGGATTCATCTACGATATGTATCAGTATGCCATGCACATTGACAAGCACTTGACTAGGGCTGAGTACAGGCAACCAGGCATGAGTGGTTTCGAATGGGTAGAGAGGAAGCTGGGAAATAACAAGCTTGCTATAACATGTTTAGAATGAGCCCCAGTATGTTTAATCATCTACATGATCTATTGGTAGGATCAAATGGCCTGACACCTAGTACCAAGTCCACCTCGGTTGAGGATCTAGGGATGTTTCTTTGGATGGTTGTTGCACCACAATCAGTTAGGCAAGCTGAGGACAAATTTGAGAGATTATTAGGCACAATTCACAACATGCTTGACAAAGTTTTGAAGTGTGAGGTAAAGCTCTTGTTGCTGACATTATTTAAGCCTCTGGACCCACAATTCACAAGAATTCATCCCAGACTGAGGAACCCTAGATTCTATCCCTTCTTCAAGGATTGTGTAGGGGCAATAGATGGCACTCATGTACCTTGTGTGGTGCCAAATGATATGTTTGTTCAACACTTGTGCCGCATGGGCATGACAACGCAAAATGTGATAGCTGTCTGTGACTTCGATATGAAATTTACATTTGTACTTGCTGGTTGGCCTGGTTCTGTACATGACATGAGAGTCTTCGATGATGCAATGACAACATACAACCATGTATTTCCACATCCACCTACATGTACAGAACTATATAATATTACATTTGAGGCTGCAAGTTCAACTACTTGCCACTAACTAATATTTGCTTCTGTAGGGAAATATTACCTAGTGGACTTTAGGTACCCAAACCGTCCTGGGTACCTTGCACCTTATAAGGGAACCAAGTATCATCTTCCGGAGTATCGAGACAGTCCAGATCCACAAGATAAAAAGGAGATCTTCAATTTTGCACATTCATCTCTTAGGAACATCATCGAAAGGTCCTTTGGAGTTTTGAAACAGAAGTGGCAGATTTTGAACAACCTCCCAAGTTATGCACCTCGTAAGCAAAGCCAAATTATAGTCGCTCAATCTCTCATACCATGCTCTAGGTGCTTGCTTCAAACCATACAATGCCTTCTTTAGCTTGAACACATGGTCGGGCTTCTTATCATCTTCAAAACCGGGAGGTTGCTCAACATAAACTGTTGTAGTCTACATAACTTCATCAGGATGAGTGGCATACTTGATAAGGACTTTGATCATTGTGACTGTGATGAGGACTACGTGCCTCCTGAAGCCTCTGCCAACCAGCCTCGGTGCACTCCAGCATCTAGTAGTGATTCCTCTGCGATGATGAATGCATTTCGTGACTTCATTGTGCTCGGTTTGTTAAATCAATCTTGACAGTTTGGTGTGTTTAAGGACATGAATTTGAAATGTAATGTTTCGGATTGTTGTCTGTGCTTGAGAACCATTTGTGGTTGAACAATAGATGAATAATTGGTGAATAAAATGTTTGTTTTGATTGTGATGCCTTTGCATGAACGTAGAGAGCAGCAGCAGGCCAGCATGCACCATGCATGCTTTTGCATGGATCACAAATGAAGCATTAAATATGGGCAAATCTGTCTTCTTTGGTACAGACCAAAAAGTTTTCAATGCATCTAAACATCTACATGTAAAGATTGCAAGTGTAAAGTTTATGGGGCCCTAAACAAAACCTTAGAGTGGGAACTAAATAAGGCAGCTTGTTGGTCAGGTACAGCGAGGTGAGCAGTGCCGCTCATGGCGCGGCCTCGTCAGCTACTACAGCCCTACAGACCGGCGCATGGCAAGAAGGTAACAGTATCGCGGCAGCAGCGGACGCTAGGATGGGGCTCGGAGTCCTCGGGCTCGGCGTCCCCGGCCTGCGGGTGATTCATAGAAGACTGTGGCAGACTGCGTCCGTTGTGGCATGCCTCTGCTCTCTTCTGTGCAACTGCAACTATGCTACTGCCGCGTCTGCAGGCTTTTCGGCGGTGACCCTGCTGCCCTTGTCCTTGAAGACTGGACATTGGACTTGGCGCTGGAGCCTGCCGAGAGAGAGATTGATTGATCGATTAGGATTACGGAACTGATCAAACTTGACAAATTCAACAAAGGCCTTGTTTAGATTCTAAAATTTACCTCCAAATTCTACTATACAAAAAGAAGATTCCCCATCACATCAAAATATCGGCATATATATGGAGTACTAAATATAGATGAAATCAAAAACTAATTGCACAGTTTTATTGTACTTTGCGAGACGAACATTTTGAGCCTAATTAATCAAAATTTGAACAATTATTACCACTAAAAACAAAAAGTGCTACAGTGTCGGGGGTGGTACTGTGCCGAATCGGCCACCCCCGACTCTGGTAACTAAACGAGGCCAAATTCCTATCCGCTAAGTTGGGGCACAAGAGTAATTAGGTTTGGCGATACTAGATTTTGAGAATCCATATACTACAGTTCTATCCTCAAACTACGGTTTGTTTTTGTAGGTAATGGCCCAAACGGCTACCAATAGCAATGTGGTAGTGTTTCTTTATTTTTTTTATTAATTTAAATCGATTCTATTCGGGAATTTAATGTTCTGCACTGGTTTGAATATCTCATTTGCGGTTGGCTAGGCGATTCACACAGCTACTGCGGTCAATACTGACTTGTTGGGTAGGGAGCTTGGGATGCATAGCAAGTCCCTGTCCAAATGGAATTGTTGTTGGGTTCGAGAGGAGAGAGTCGAGGAAAGCAGCGGCGATGGACGCGCTACAGTACCCGCGGTGCTACAGTACCCGCGGGTATTGTTTACGAGAGAGAGAGGCAGAGGACCGGTGGCTAGGGCTGTGAGATGCACTAGGAACGCCGGCCGCGGGGCTTCGCCCAAGGCCGGCAAGAGAGAAGGTTTTTCTTTCTAATCTCGTGCTTGATTCTAGATTGATACATCTCCTCTCTTTATATAGAGAAGAGGTCTTACTTGACCTCTAACCAAGCGACTAATTAACCCTAACGGGCTAAGGCCCAATAGGCCCTTGACTCTTCTAACACTACACCCCATCTGGACATGCAGCTCGTCCTCGAACTGTAACTTAACGATGACTCTGCTAGACACAAACCTAACACCTAAAAACAAGCTTTTTACATCTCGACTTATTTTATTGACCTGAAATAGACTACGACTCTTTATTTTTGACTCCTGAAGATACGGCGGACACCCTCCGCGTGATGAACCTGTACGTGTGTAGCCACCTGGATCCCATGGAGCCCACCGGAACGAGAGGGGTGCATGGGTACAGCCACCTAGAATTAGTCGCGATAGCGACTAGCGGAGACGTCCTCGCGGCGGCCGACGGTGGAATGTGGTGGCGCTAGGCAGTGCGTCCCCGCCGGTGACAAGGAGGGGAGCGACTCCCCTACCGCCGCTGCCGCAGAGTTAGAGGTCGTTGCGCGCGGGAAAAATACCATGCTCTCGCCTGAAGACAGTAGTGGGTCGGCGCGGTTGCTGGTGGCCGTCCCGTGGGACGAGGTCGCGCTTCGCTGAGCTGAGGTCGACCGTCGCCAAGGTCGCCTTGTGCATAGGCTGGCGCATCTCCTGCAGCTGCTGGCGCGCTAGGAGGCCGCGCACCGCAGCCTGTAGCCGCACCGCCGCAGACACCTTGCAGGTAAGCATCTTCCCTACCGGCTCCAGCATGATGTCCATCGCCTGCTCAATCTGCTGCAATGTTGGCTGGACCGTTGGCTGTACGTCCTAAAACGGCAGCAGCGTCGTGCCGGGCAGCAGCGTCGTGCTATAACCTAGCATCCCGTAGGGGAAAACCGGTGGCAGAGAGGCCACGGCCGATTGCGGCAGCGGCCAGCTGACTGGTTGCAGTGGAGGTATGCTGAGGTAGGACTCGATGGCGGCGACGGAACAGGCGTGATCGGTGATGGCCGCAGTCGGTGGTGGCGGCGGCAGCAGGCTGGTCAGGGCCGCCTGGATGGCCGCCATATTGCGGTTAATCACGTCGATGTTGGCGCCCATCCGATCGACGACACCAGCCAGGGCTTCCAAGGTGAGTGGTGCGCCGGAGGACTCCGAGAGCTCCGAGTGCACGGTGGAAGCCGGCAGCGTGGTCACCGCGGAGACTCCGGAGGTAGCGAAAGATGTGGTCATCGTGTCCGAGATCTCCGATACCAGATTGTTATGGACGCTGTTGGGATCGAGAGGAGAGAGTCTGTCACACCCGGTTTTCTAAAGAACAAAACCAGGCTAATCATATGTGTGCCCAGGAAGTCCACACATATGCCAGAATGAAAAAGTATCAGAAACAATGTTATTATATAACATATACATAGCTATATTAACACTTACATCAGAGTATCACGGAACGATGACTAAACTTCAGGCTCCATTCTTCTCAGGGACGGCTGACTGGGGGTAACATATGCCTAGCACTTCTACTAGTCTTCTGAAAACTCCACTACACCTTTGTCCTTCTTCCGAGTAGCATCTTACTACACACTGGAGTGGGGGAAATAGCAAGAGTGAGTCCATGTCGAACTCAACAAGTACAACACAGGGTTCATGAGGCTCAAAAAGGCTAGACACTGTTTGACTGCGTTTAGCTTTTAATCATCATATAATTAGCAATTGAGTAGCATCAAGGTATTCCAATTCCCATTAATGAACCAATGATCAATTGTAATGAGGATAATGAATAGCATTAACATGAGCATAATAGTAACAACAATAATTAAACATGATATAACAATGGTTATCAAATATTCTGTAAGAATCCCCAAGGCTGCTCGTATCCGTGAGCACGGCTAGTATACCAGTTTTTAACTCTGCGCAGAGGTGTACACTTTCACTGTGAGTTATGATTTTCAAATGCATGGGTTAATTACTCCCAAAACATTGAAAACCATATAAAGCCATTCAAAAGTTCGTCTAACAAGTTAGGGCCATTAGATTCACTCGGCAGGCAGATGTAGAACCCCCCTTCCCAGTGGCACAACAACCGCAGCCTATACACACTAAGGACAGGGGCTCGCCCTACACCCAACGTGGCAAGCCTTTCTTACGCCATTTAAGGTAACCACTAACAAGCTAGAAAATGTCTCTTGAACAACTAGAGCCAGAGCCATATAGCCCTCACAGCTGTACTGTATGTCCCGGTTATCACTTACAGATAAGTCCTTATGGAGAGAAACCAGAGCAACAATATAACCCCTTGCTCTAGCCCCCTTTTCAATAGTAATAAAATCATCTTAATGGTTGGTTGCATAATTCATTAATCCAATTACAAGATCATCGTTCATAATTAAGCACTAGCAATAACTACCCAAATGCACAACCCATAGGTGACAAGGAAACAAGATATCAATAGCTAAGTTATAATCTCTATGGTTGTCAAGGAGGACACATGCATATGTATGATAATTTCAGTGAATAGGTAACAAGGATGGTCCCATGTTATACTTGCCTTTTTCCCAAGGTTAAGTTGCTCAGAATCTTCAACTTCTATCTTCTGGTCTCCAACTTTTGCTTTGACTGTCGGTCCTCAGCTCCTAGTCTTCAGTGCTAACGAACCACGCTTCCTCTACTCGTAGCAACCAAGCAACACAAACAGACAACAAACACATCTAAGAACAAAACACCAATCACAAGTGAAACTTTGAAAAGAGCATACTAATCGGCATGGCTCAATCCTACGATCGCGAGAGCATATCAACACCTGAGAACGGAGCTATCGTAAAAGAGGACACGTCCAACAAGGTACTTACGACAAAACGGAGAAGATAGACTATAAGCTTGATGTATTTTAGTCATGGTAAGATGATGGACATTTTAGAGAAGTAACCTAGAGTTAAATTAACCAATAACCAATTTATAAAAGTCAGAGCATAACCTTAGTCATATTTTAATTATAAATAATTATATCAACTAAGTCATTTGAACACTCATAGTTTAGAAAACATAAAACATGTGAGAATAGTTAATTGAATTATTATATGTTTCATGGTTGATCTAGGTAAATCATATTTAAGAAGGCATTTAGGTTGGTATTAATCGTATTAATATTGATTCATGAAAAGTCTCATGTATAAACCTAAGTTGGAGCTACTCTTATTTTATTTATAAACAATGTTGTATAATTTAATCAAGTTTATTAACTTTATCTTTGCAAAAGGAAAAGTATATGTGAAAGCAACTGAATGAGTTATATATAAATGTTATGTCTGTAGCATGCTTAAGCTAAGCAAAATATGATTTAAAAAGGCATTCATATTTCCATTAATGTAGTTAGCAATCGTCATGGTCCAAAGCTCATCTTATTTGAAAAACTAGGTTGCGTTAACAATAATCAATTTAATATTAAAATTATAAACTCAAAACATTTAAGTTAGTATTATGATTTGGTTATAGAAGATCAACGTATATACCTAAGTTACTTTTGAATTCAATAAGTTATTAAATAAATATTAACCAAATTAATTACATGTTTCACGTTTAACTAAACATATTATAATTGATAAAGACACATTAAAGTTGGTGTTAATCAAGTTAACATTTTAATTATAAAAGACTAGAGATAAATCTAAATTACTTTTAATTGAAAAGAACATTGATTAGACATTAATCGTATTAATGTAATTTATAATTCACTAACATGTGACAAGGTAAACAACTTTGCTAACACGTAGCTTATATCAGCATGGTCGCAACACAACATGAACAAAAACGGAATTACAACCCTATGTTGATTTTAACTAAAACTAAAAAAAACTATTAAATAATTATTAATCAAATTAGTATTTCAATCAATAAATTCATAACTAAATGACATGATAAACAATGCCACTACTGCATTGAGCACGACGACATGAATCTAACGCGACTGGAACGAAGCAAAACGGAATTCAAATGAAACAAAACATCAGAGGATAAAAAAAATAAAAGAAGTAGATACGTACTGTGATTGTCTAACTTCGTCAGGTGCTGAGAAACGAGAGGCTCAGAGGCAGGCATCAGCGGACAGAGCGGGGTGCTGCTGCTGCTCTCCTTCACCGATGTGGACACGGGGGTGAGATGGAGCTCGATGCCAAGGTCCAGAGCGAGGCCAAGGCGGGGTCGAGGCATCGTCACGACCTTGGAGAAGTGCCCGGCTGACGGGTGCAGGAACGGCGGCGTCGCGGTGGGGTGGCGTTCGCCGATTGTCCAGCGAGGTGGTGGTGGGTTGTACGACGTCGCGGCCTCGGCGGGCAAAGGCGGCCGCGGTGCAGTCCTGAGCGTCCGCATCGGGACATGTCCACGTGGTTGTGGTTGAAACAGGGGCGTCTGTGCATCGGTGATGAGGCCCAGCGTGACGGCGAGGTGGGGCTCCTATGTCACGACGTCGCGCAGCTCGGCACCATGGCAAGCTCGAGCGGTGTCGGATCAGGGTCGCAGTTGGGGCTTTGACGAGGCAGGGGCTCCAAGTCATCGGAGGCAGGCTCGGGGCTGGCTCGTGGTGGAGCTGCTGGTGCTCTGGCTGCTTGGCGGTCACCGAAGCGGCAAGGGACGGCGATGACGGCTGCGAGGCTCTATGTGATGTGGAGAGGCGAGGGAGGGAGACACGAGCAGCGGCGGCTATGGGCAACAGCGGCGACGGGCAGCAAAAACGGCGGCGAACGGCAACAGCGGCGGCGCAACAGCGGCGGCGGCGGCAACAGCGGCGGCGCCTATATATAGGGAGAAAAACTTTCCACCTCCATGTCAACTAGCGATATGGTGCTAATTGACGTTGCACCCTCCATCTTTACTAATAGGCCTAATTAATTGTTAAAGCCCATTAGTAAATAAATGAATAGACATTTAGGATTATTGCACACAAGCGTTGGTGAAAAATGAGATATTTATTATTTTCGGAATTAATTAATTTCGTGGATAAAATAATTCTAGAAAAGTCTAGAATTATTATTTAAGCCGCGAAAAATACTCCGAAAGCTCCGAAAATTCGAGGGAATTTTCTAGAGACATTATGGAACATGAGGAACCCAAATAAAGTATTTGGAGCTTATGAAAAGATGGATGAAGAGATCAAGAAAAAAAATTAAGCTTACGGAAATTGGAATTTTGAATCCAGAAAATACCAAAAAGTTTTCCGATGAGAAGTAAACGTCGTCCTATAGTATTTTGAAAATAATAGCACTCACCAACACCAAAGACAAGCATCACACAGACACCACATTAATAATTTAATATGAAAAAGTTTAAAACCACAATTTTATATATTTAATTAGCAACAACTTAACTTATCTAATAAATTTATTCGAATATTGAAATCATTTATTTTATTTAGTATTTTTCATGCACAACCCAAAATAGAAAATTTTGGGTGTGACAGAGTCGAGGGAAGCGGCGGCGACGGACGTGCTACCGTACCCGTGGTGCTACAGTACCCGCGGGTACTGTTCACGTGAGAGGAGGCAGAGGACCGGTGGCCAGAGCTGTGAGATGCGTTGGGAACGCCGGCCGTGGGGCTTCGCCCACGGCCGGCAAGGGAGAAGGTTTTTCCTTCTAATCTCTTGCTTGATTCTAGATTGATACATCTCCTCTCTTTATATAGAGAAGAGGTCTTACTTGACCTCTAAGCAAGCGACTAATTAACCCTAACGGGCTAAGGCCTAATAGGCCCTCGACTCTTCTAACATTGTCAGTTTTCCTATTTGGAACGAAAAATAGTTTATGATATCCCCAGCAATACTAGAGAGGAGTCCACTCCAACCAACCGTAAAGACAAAAAAAATATGCAGGCTCGTGCCCACTGCCCAAAAGCAGGTCGGACTTTTCTTCACCACAAGTAGAATAACACAAAGAGGTGCAAATGGATGTCTATTTATTCACTGCTATGTATATGATTTATAGGGGCGGTTGGCCAGCTGCCTTACAAATCGTATTTGTAGGGGTGACTCAAAATTTATAGGGGCGGCCTACAAAACATTTTCTATAAATTACGATTTTGGACCTAAAAATAGCAACAAAAAAAGCAAAATTTTTTGAATCCGGGGAGGCCCCCACCGATCAGCAAGTCACAGCATTGCGGTTGGCAGGATTCGAACCCGTGACACCCCCTTGCACGATACTCCTCAAACCACTGCACCTCACAGTCACTTATATCTATAGTGGATTTTCTTTCTCCACATATTATCATTAACCGAGTTTAAATTGAGCGTTCGAGATCCTAACGAATTCAAATCAAAAAGTTATTAACTACAAAGTTGTATAACTTTTCAAGATCTACAACTTTTATTTTTGTTGTTTCTCACATCTGAGGTCATTTGAAAATTTTAAATTTTAAATTCAAGAAATTCAAACGTAGTTTTCGTTGACAAGACGATTTCAAATCAAAATGTTGTCAACTACAAAGTTGTATAACTTTTTGACATCTACAAGTTTTATTTTGATTGTTTCTCCATATGAGATCGTTTAAAAAATTTAAATTTTTAATTTGATACATTAAAACATAGTTTTTCTTGACAAAATGATTTCAAATAATATCAAAAAGTTGACAACTACAAAGTTGTATAACTTTTCAACATTTACAACTTTCATTTTGGTTGTTTCGCCATCTAAAGTGGTTTAAAAAATTCAAATTTTAAATTTGAGAAATTTAAACATAGTTTTCCTTGAGAAGAATTTAAATAAAAAAGTTATCAACTACAAAGTTGTATAACATTTCAACATCTACAACTTTCATTTTGGTCATCTTTTCATCTGACAAAGTGGTAGAAACATTGTTCATAAATTTTAAATCTCTCTTATACTTTCATAAACTATAAGAGAGATATAAAATTACGTACTCTCTCTTATACTTTCATAAACTATAAGAGAGATATAACATTATGTAAAATTTGTGAACAATGTTACTACCACTTTGTTGGATGAACAAAATATCCAAAAAAAAAAGTTGTAGATCTTGATCAGTTCTGCAACTTTTGTGCTTATGACTTTTTCAGTAGAAATCATTTATCCTTTCAAAATGTTGTTTCAAGTTGTCAATTTTTAAAATTCAAATTTTAAATTCATAAAACAAAGTCACTTGAAAAGATTACCAAAATAATAGTTGTAACAACACAATAAATTGATAGAGCATGATTTTAGAGAATTTTAGGAAAAATCATCAAATTAGAAGTTAGTACGAGGGAGAAATACTAGGTACAAATTTTAGCTAGAGATTAAAAAGAGAAATCAAAGTTCTTCAATAATTTAAAAATTAAATTTATAACAGCACTTGAAACCGTAAATGATTTCAAATGAAAAATTTGTAAACAACAAAGTTTTATAACTTTTCGAGATGTACAACTTTTATATTGGTTATTTTTTTATCCGAGGTCATTTAAAAAATTCAAATTTTAGTACTTAAGTTTTATTATTCGGCGTCTATTTGTAGAGGCGACTCTATATCCAGCCTTCCCTACACATCAAATTTGTAGCGTGGCTAAATATGGAACCGCCCCTACAAATAGACCCATTTGTTAGGGCGGATGATAACACTAGCCACCCTCACAAATGGATTTATAGGAGCAGCTCGTTTCGGAAGCATGTGTAGGAGCAGCTCAATATAAAGCCACCCCTAAAAAAAAGAGGCATTACTGTAAATCATTTTTGTAGCAGTGATTACCCATTTAGTCTCCATTTGTATCCGATATAACATGAATATAGATATATTTATTGTTGAGAAAGTACGCAATATCATGATCAATTTCAAAATATAAAATCAGTATTAGCTAACCCTAACATGCATGAATAGCATCGGCATGAGCAGCAACATGATCGAACACAGCAGGTATTCTGGAATAACTGACTGGATTACAGCATGTGTGCTTTTTGTTTGTAGAAGAAGACACCGTTGCTGGTTGTAGTACAAAGTCATTGACAGGTGGTGGAGGAAGAGCTTGAAGCAGCCCGTGACGGACATGACGGCACGCGGCGCCGCCTGATATGGATGGAACATGACCCATCGTGGATGTTAGGAGAAGTTACAGGAAGAGTGCTTCTAGAAAACCTATTCAATCTTTCTCGGTGTAGGATCGTAAGGACACAGGTACCGAAGACCTGCTCTCCTGATCAACGGTGCATGCAGGCCCTCAAATTGAAGTTACAATGGTGGAGCAGAAGCAAAAAAAAAAGCAAAAACTCCAGCTCGAATTGATGTGTTTTGGTCTTGGCCGTTATTGTCTTATGATCTCGTGTTGTGATCAGGCTAAATCACTTAGGACTCTTATTTGCTGTTTTCTAAATATAGAAAACTATTATCAAATTAAAATAAATAAAATCTAAATTTAAATCTAGATCAGGGACTGTTGGTTTGAAAAGCTAAAAGCAGAGGGGGTTTTCTGCAAAATGGGCTTGGCCGACCGGTATTGACCGGATCTAAGCCATAAATTCTAGATCGGATGGTGTCGCGAGGTCAGAAGGTGTTAGAGTACATGTCTCCGGTGGCTCAGGTGGACTCAAGAACACAAGAATCACAGAGGGGACGTAACAGTTTATCCTAGTTCGGGCCAATCGATTCCATATGTCCAGCAGCTGATGATCCTTATACTAAGAGCACCCAAAATCAGGGTGTTACAATAGAGTATACAGGAGGAAGAGAGAGATTTGGTAGGGGTTAGCTCGGTGCTAATCCTGAGGTTGCCTCACCATCAGTGGAGCCTTCCCCTCGTCAGAGAGGAGGAAGACGACGGATGTAGTGGAGGAGCTCTCGGTGCCCCTCTCTGGGTTGCTCTGCTCTCGGTGCCGAGCAGGAGCGGATCGGTGAGGAACAGAATGATCTATCTAGGATCTTCCTCCCCCTCTCTGGGATTCGACCTATCCCTTATATACCGAGATAGGTCAGGTACATGGCGGTTTGGGGGGACGAGCCTATTGTCTACATGCACAAAGTCCAGGAGGGTCTTGCAGCGGTGTTCTGTGTACCGTGGCGATGTCGTGGAGCCAAAGAAGCTCTAGGCGTCGTCTAGCTGCTTTGTCCTAACACATTGCGTGTTAGGCCGTGTCAGCTTGGACCGGCCTCCCCCAGGTGCGCCATCTGGAGACTTCTTGGTGGCAAAGGAGGCCGACTAGAGGGGCTGACATGCAGGCCTAGGAGCCCCCGAGCCCCTAGAGGCCGCGGAGGAGTTGGTCTTCTTGTGTCATGCCCTGTGCGTGACCCGGTCAGAGGAGTGGTTGACAACGCGCCGCGCTCACGAGGCAGTGCCGAGGAGGCCCAGAGCCGTGATGGCTTGAGGCATGTCTTCTTGTGCCTGGGCCTTGGCTGGTGCCTAAGGCCAGGGGTTGCCAGGGATCGGGTCTAGGCCCTCGTCGATCGAGAGCCCTGGGCTCGGGCGAGCCCCCGAGTGTTGAGCAGAGGCAGCAAGCTTGCTTGGGCTCGGTCCGATCCCTAAACCTTAGGGTGCGCGTGAGCGTACCCAATGGGTATAGCCCCCGAGCCCTCGGGAGATCCTAGGGGGATCGGTCGTGGGGTCTCTCGATCGGGAACCCCTGATCCCGAGGGTTAACATACCCATATGTTAGGATCTCGTCAAATGGTTAAAATAGAAGGGGGATTAGGGTCATCAGCATCGGCCACATGTGGCGGCGCCACGGCTAAAAACCGCAGGACCTCGCTAGCATTCATCAAGATGACGATTCCGTCCATGGTAGGTCAAAATAAAAATACGAGGAGGTAGCAGAGGTGAAGTCAAACTCGATTTAGGCCTTGGGGACAGCCAAGACGGCTTAGAGGAAGCATTAGGCTCGATTTGGTGGCCTAGGTTGTTCGGCAGCGGTGCGAGGGTGACAGGGAGTGAGAGAGGGACAGTGTGGCCGGGGCACCGCGAGCCCTCTTACCGGCTTCCGAAGGCAAGCGAGGCAGCGGGACCGGGCGTCAAAGAGGGGGGAGGTTGCGCGCGCGGACCTGGTTGCTGGGCCAGCCCGTTAGGATGGGCCTATGGGATGGGGTGGGTTGGATAGGCCAACAGAGGGGACTAGGCCTTGAGGCTAAAAGAGAGGAGAGAGAGTTTTCCTTTTTTCTTTTATTTCAAAGCCATTTTAATACCATTTCAAAAGCATTTTAAATCATTTTGAATTTTGATCAAAACCTATCATCACAGTAAACCATATGTGCCAGCATGAATGCACAAAAATGTTGCTAAGCCTTATGATAAATTTTAATTTAATGAAAAATTATTACTTCCCTATGTTTTCACACTACTACAGAATTTTTAACCGTGGCAGTCAAAATGGATTAACCGAGGCGGTTGGCCAACCGCCACGGTTAATGCTATTAACCGAGGTGGGTGGTTAAAAACAGAGGCGGTTACTTTAATTTGCCCGTCTCCTTTAATATTTTAACCGAGGTGGTTATATAAAGGAAACTGCCTCCTTTAATATTTTAACCATGGCGGTTTTTTGTTATGCGCCCACCTCCGTTAGCATTTTCCAGAATAAAAAAATATTTTTTGAATTTGAAACCAAATTTTCTCAGATTCAAACACATATAAAGCAGAAAATATGCGTACAAAGAATAAACACATATATTATATGAATTCATATGTCATCCTTATCATCATTCCATGTGATCCATATGTCACACACACAGTTCATATTACAAAAAGTACATCACAAAAGGACATCACATTCTTCACATGCATGAGAAGGTATGGTCACCTACTCAAAGATGTCCGGCAACCTGTAGTCATTCATGTCTAGATCGTAGTTTCTCCAGTTGTGTAGCTTTTCATACTTCTCCTCTGTCCCTAGTCGCTCTCAGTGTAGAAGAAGTTTCCCCCAACTAAACAACATTCGTCCATGACAAACTTACAAATGTTGGCTACTGTTTGAGTGATTTTTCTACTGTCCACCTTTTCCTTCTGCCACCAATTTTGGGATTTCTTAAGCTGCCACTAGCTTTGGTGGAAACTCCCGCAAGCCCTGAGGTACTCACAAGTATAGTATCCACACAAGACTAAGCCTGCAGGTTGCTTGGCACACTGCATGCTTGATATATGTAACACAAAATCAATATGACTGGTAGTACTGCAGAAGTAGTAGTAGGGTATTAGTAGGCTAGTAGTAGTAGTAGTAGTAGTAGTAGGGTAGCAGTAGGCTTGCAGCAGCAGCAGTAGTAGTAGTAGGGTAGTAGTGCAGTAGTAGTAGTAGTAGTAGTAGTAGTAGTAGTAGTAGTAGTAGTAGTAGTAGTAGTAGTAGTAGTAGTAGTAGTAGTAGTAGTAGTAGTAGTAGTAGTAGTAGTAGTAGTAGTAGTAGTAGTAGTAGTAGTAGTAGTAGTAGTAGTAGTAGTAGTAGTAGTAGTAGTAGTAGTAGTAGTAGTAGTAGTAGTAGTAGTAGTAGTAGTAGTAGTAGTAGTAGTAGTAGTAGTAGTAGTAGTAGTAGTAGTAGTAGTAGTAGTAGTAGTAGTAGTAGTAGTAGTAGTAGTAGTAGTAGTAGTAGTAGTAGTAGTAGTAGTAGTAGTAGTAGTAGTAGTAGTAGTAGTAGTAGTAGTAGTAGTAGTAGTAGTAGTAGTAGTAGTAGTAGTAGTAGTAGTAGTAGTAGTAGTAGTAGTAGTAGTAGTAGTAGTAGTAGTAGTAGTAGTAGTAGTAGTAGTAGTAGTAGTAGTAGTAGTAGTAGTAGTAGTAGTAGTAGTAGTAGTAGTAGTAGTAGTAGTAGTAGTAGTAGTAGTAGTAGTAGTAGTAGTAGTAGTAGTAGTAGTAGTAGTAGTAGTAGTAGTAGTAGTAGTAGTAGTAGTAGTAGTAGTAGTAGTAGTAGTAGTAGTAGTAGTAGTAGTAGTAGTAGTAGTAGTAGTAGTAGTAGTAGTAGTAGTAGTAGTAGTAGTAGTAGTAGTAGTAGTAGTAGTAGTAGTAGTAGTAGTAGTAGTAGTAGTAGTAGTAGTAGTAGTAGTAGTAGTAGTAGTAGTAGTAGTAGTAGTAGTAGTAGTAGTAGTAGTAGTAGTAGTAGTAGTAGTAGTAGTAGTAGTAGTAGTAGTAGTAGTAGTAGTAGTAGTAGTAGTAGTAGTAGTAGTAGTAGTAGTAGTAGTAGTAGTAGTAGTAGTAGTAGTAGTAGTAGTAGTAGTAGTAGTAGTAGTAGTAGTAGTAGTAGTAGTAGTAGTAGTAGTAGTAGTAGTAGTAGTAGTAGTAGTAGTAGTAGTAGTAGTAGTAGTAGTAGTAGTAGTAGTAGTAGTAGTAGTAGTAGTAGTAGTAGTAGTAGTAGTAGTAGTAGTAGTAGTAGTAGTAGTAGTAGTAGTAGTAGTAGTAGTAGTAGTAGTAGTAGTAGTAGTAGTAGTAGTAGTAGTAGTAGTAGTAGTAGTAGTAGTAGTAGTAGTAGTAGTAGTAGTAGTAGTAGTAGTAGTAGTAGTAGTAGTAGTAGTAGTAGTAGTAGTAGTAGTAGTAGTAGTAGTAGTAGTAGTAGTAGTAGTAGTAGTAGTAGTAGTAGTAGTAGTAGTAGTAGTAGTAGTAGTAGTAGTAGTAGTAGTAGTAGTAGTAGTAGTAGTAGTAGTAGTAGTAGTAGTAGTAGTAGTAGTAGTAGTAGTAGTAGTAGTAGTAGTAGTAGTAGTAGTAGTAGTAGTAGTAGTAGTAGTAGTAGTAGTAGTAGTAGTAGTAGTAGTAGTAGTAGTAGTAGTAGTAGTAGTAGTAGTAGTAGTAGTAGTAGTAGTAGTAGTAGTAGTAGTAGTAGTAGTAGTAGTAGTAGTAGTAGTAGTAGTAGTAGTAGTAGTAGTAGTAGTAGTAGTAGTAGTAGTAGTAGTAGTAGTAGTAGTAGTAGTAGTAGTAGTAGTAGTAGTAGTAGTAGTAGTAGTAGTAGTAGTAGTAGGACGAGGATGAGGAGGAGGAGTAGTAGGAGGAGGAGGAGGAGGAGTAGGGTAGCAGTAGGCTAGTAGTAGGAGGAGGAGGAGGAGGAGGAGGAGGAGTACAGGGAATTCTCGCCTCACACACAGTTTTATGCCATACTTCTTCTTCTACCTCTCGGACCTTCGATCATAGTAGTCGGGTCTTCCGCGTACTTCCTGTAAGCGTTGTATGCCAACCACTAGTGTCAACAACAAACTTGATACGTACTTTGAGTGCATAAAAGAAGATGTGTGTCATCACTTACTATCGCAGACAGTGTTCGAAATCCTTGTATAGCATTTTGTCCGTTTTCTACAAGGAGTAAAAATGATAGCCTTTCCATTTTGAGGATAGATTATAAATACAATCCAATGGCCGATGACTCCAAGCTACACATTGAAACAATATGCATCTCAAATCTTGAAATATGAAAAGTGGTGAACCCAATAGCTCTTGCAGGCATCATTTTGACTTACCCGAACTGGTGGGCAGCAAGGATACACCTATTTCCTCGGATCTTCTTCATGGCTTGTAAGATGTACTGCCCCTTTCTGAACTTGATCTCGCCTTGCATATTAACCCGAGCTAGCACTCGCTGCATCCTGTCCAAGTTCACCAGCCTAGGATCCGTGTCTGGTACATCATGGCCAATGATTGCCCTCTGGGTAATATGCATAGGAGATAGGTAGATAATATTTTGCCCTAGTTCCTTGCATACATATGATTGCATCCTGCAAGCACATGTCATTGTCATGGCATTGTTAGATTGATCATAATGAACATACCTATAACGATGCAGAGGTGCAATAACTTACATGGCAAAAAGGGTGATTTGGGTGATGTCGAGGTCCTTGCGCCGCAGCACCCTATGCATGTCGTGGAGGACAACAAAGAAAACACAGTCATCTTCCAAGTGGAAGTACTCCTTAGGGACCCTCGTAACAAATTCCTTCATGCCTAACTTCGCAACATGCATATACCAGATATGGAACCTTCGAACTTCCCACGGCTCCTCCAGGAGCGTGCCCAAGGGCAACATGAACTTGCCGTTCTCATAGTTGTCGGGGCAATTCAGACTTAGGGGCCAAACTAATGGCGGGGTTCGCTCCCTGTAATAGAGACAAGGAGTAGAAAAGTCTGTTAGCATCATCTATGAACACATAATTTGCTGAATATGTTTGGTTGCCATTAGCATATATATACCTTTCGAACGCTATTGAGTACTTGAATTCTTCTGCTATGCAATATGCCACCCATTGCTCTGTGGTGAGGTGGGCAGGTTTGTCCCCCTCTTCTTCTGTAGGCTTCTTCGGCGTAGGAGGACATTTCCCTATGCCTTGGCTTGGAGGCGGTGTTTCGTTGCCTGGTGCACCCCATGTACCTCCTTATGGGTTGCTCGTGTCGGGACACGGGCTATGAGGAGAATTGTTGCCTAGGCCGCCAGCATTGTCGTTGCCATCGACGTTGTCATCGTCGTCGTCGTCATTGCCGCCACCCGGGGGAGATGTGGGCGGCTCTGAGGGCTGTGACCGAGACGTCGGCATGTCCAAGATGATGTCTTCTTTATTCCATAGGACAATACAACCAAGAATACCTCGGATGTACCTGGCCCCTCTTCAGTGGGAAAGTCGATTTCTTCTTCTTCAAAATCATCGTGGGTCCAAGTGACCTCTGGGTAAGCATGGTTATGGACATATATGTTGAGGGTGGACATGAACCGCTCGTATGTCTACATCTGGTGCAAGTAGACAAGCCTCAGTTCCTATATCTGATCGACCATGTGCATCATCAGGTGTGGCATAATATCGAAGAAAGACGATGGGAAGCACATCTCGAGTTGGCAAAGAGTCTCCACGATGAACTCTTTCAGGACAGGCAGCTCAGCTTCATCGATGACCTTCTGTGTGATGCGGTTAAAGTAGGACATGCGCGTGATGACCATCTTCACGTACTCTAGACCGATAACCCTAATCACAATCGAAAGAAACACCATCAGCATGACGTGGCAGTCATGGGAGTTAAAGTGTGTCATTGTGAGGTCTTTCATCGAGACTAGGCTCTTGATGTTGGAAGAGAACCTGGTCAGCACCTTCACAGCCCTAAGCCACTGGCAGAAAGCCTTCCGCTCATCCCTTGTCAGGTTGTAGCTCACGCCCAGAAGGTCGACTTTATTTTCGCTCTATGCCGCCGATGTCAGGTGGATTTTGTGCATGATGTCCTAGTTGACAAGATCCAAACGTGACTTGAGACCATCTTTTGTCTTAGTCTTGATGTCAAGCAGGACCCCAATCGTGCTCTCGAAGACATTCTTCTCTAGGTGCACGTAGTCGATGGCATGGGCTGTATCTAGCTCCTTCCAGTACGACAGGAACTTGAAGAAACACGACTGCTTCTTGAATGGAACGGGGGCCGGGGCATCCTCTGCCACATCCCGATTTCTCTTCTTCCTTGGCTTCTTTGGCCCATCTTCCTCCTCTTTCTTCTTCTTTCCGAACTCGACGTTTATGCCCTTCACCATGTCAAACACCTTTTGCCCATACCCCGTCCTTTCTGGCTCGTCAATTTGAGGCTCGTCCTGGTTGTCGAAGTATAGATTCATCTAAGGATGTCGGTACCTGTGCTTCTTGGGGAGCAATCGCCTATGCCTCATGTACACCATCTTCTTGGATGCACTGAGGTAAGTGTAGCAGGTACCATCAATGCAAACTATGCAACCGGTCTTCCCTTTAATCTACCCCGACAGTGAAAAAAGACTAGGGTAATCGGTGATGGTGACAAAGATGATGGCTTTTAGAGCGAACTACTTCTTTAGGGACGCATCCATCATCTAAACCCCTTCCTCCCATAGTTTCTACATGTCCTCCATCAACGGCTCCAGGAACACGTCTATATCATTGCCGGGTTGCATCGGTCCTCAAATAAGCATGGTCAGTACAAGATACCTATGCTTCTGACATAGGTACGGAGGTAGGTTGTAGATGGTGAGGGTGACCGGCCAAGTGCTATGCAAGCTGTTGAGGTCACCGAAGGGATTCATCCCATCGGTACTCAACGTGAACCTGACGCTCTTGGCCTCATCCCCAAACTCCAGGAACTGCTTGCCATCGGAGGGATGTCATAGCTTGCCATCGTCCTTCTTATTACGTTCAACTGATGCATGCCAAGACATGAGCTTGGCATCCTCTGGGTTCCTAAATAGTGCACGTAGCCGATCGATGATGAGCAGGTACCACACTGACAGGGCAGGACTTTTCCTCTATGTGTAACCCTTTTCTTCATCGTTCTCAGGAGGCGGCTACTTCTTGGCCATCTTCTTCTTCTTCTGCCCTCTAGAGGGTCCCTTCTCATCATTCGCGCGACAATCGACATTCTTCTTGTACCGACTCGCGCCGCAGTGCTAACAACTCTCCAAATTTTCATACTTGCCCCGACATAGAATACAGTGGTTAGGACATGCATGGAACTTTTTAAGCTTCATCGCCACTGGCCAGATTAGCTTCTTTGCCCGATAGGTACTGGCAGGTGAAAGCATCTAGGCCCCAAGCTTTGGTTTCGGCAATTGATGACAACGCTTTATTACCATGACTAACGTGTGTTTTGCAGAAACTTTGGTAAGTTAGGTCATGGAGGTGATAACTGCTTTGGGCACCATGGTATTCGTGTCCCTTGATGGAAATCGTTTCGGTTTTCAAAAGAGTGACGTCAAGATTAAGGACGGTTAGTTTCGAATGTCGAGGTGTTAAGATACATTCGGAATAGTCGTTAGGATCTTCGTTTTTCTCTTTTGGCCGTACTATAAAGGGGGGCATGAACGGGTAGCTTGACCTAGGCGAGTCCTATGTATAGGTGTGGTGCACACTTGTTAAACTTGGCGCTAGGCAATCCTAGAATAGCTCAAAGTTCAGTTGGAAGCAACTTGGTTCAAGTTGCGATGCGTTTCGGAAAGTTTCGGGCTGTTTTCCACTGACCGGACGCGGCCTTCGGCATGACCAGACGCGTCCGGTCAGTACGTAACCGCGACTAGGGTTTCGGCTCTGACGACCGGACGCGGTCCTCGCGAGGACCGGACGCGGTGGTCAGCGGCTGACACGTGTCACTTGAGGAGAACACCCGTCGGACGCGACCTGGGTGTGATCGGCGCGTCCGGTCACAGTCCAGTAAGGTCCAGACTCGACCGGACGCGTCCGGTCATCACCGATCGGACGCGGCCTCACGTCCGGTGCGAGTATAGTATGCTCCTTTGCACGATCGGACGCATCCGGTCACCCCTGACCGGCGTGTCCGGTCATTCAGTTGAAAATCGGGATTTGACCGTTACGGGCGACCGGCACGTCCGGTCAGTTCGATCGGCGTGTCCGGTCAGCCCGTGTCTGAACATAACGGTTCGTTTTCTTTGAGGGGTGTATAAATACATCCCCTCCACCTCTTTTAGAGGTCTCTTGCTCATTTGAACATCTGAGAAAACCCGTTAGAGTGCAAGGGAGTGCAAGAGCTCTAGTGAGGATAGTGATTTGAGAATCAAAGCTTGAGAGTTCCTCACTAGTGATTAGAGAGTAGCAAGTGTGCATCCATCTCCTCATTTGGGCTCGTTGTGGTCAAGTGAGAGTTCTAGCTTGTTACTCTTGGTGATCGCCATCACCTAGACGGCTTGGTGGTGATTGGGAGTTTGGTGATCATCCGGCGGAGCTTGTGGATGACCCAACTCATGTTGTGAGCGGTTTTGGGTGATTCACCACGACGGAGTGTCGAAGAATCAACCCGTAGAGAGCACTTGATCCTTGCGCGGATCAAGGGGGAGCTACACCCTTGCGCGGGTGCTCCAACGAGGACTAGTGGGGAGTGGCGACTCTCCGATACCTCGGAAAAACATCGCCGTGTTCCTTGCCCTTTACATTCAAGCATTTACATTCTTGTATTTACTTTCTTTGCTTGATTTACTTTCCTAGAATTGCCATGCTAGACTAGGATTGGAAACTAGGGTGCAAAACTTTTATCGGTAGACTCTCTAGGAACACAAGTAGGCACTAGGGGTGAATTCCGGCTTGTAGGATTTAATTCTTGCAATTAATTTTTAGAAAAGCCCAATTCACCCCCCCTCTTGGGCATCTTGATCCTTTCAATTGGTATCGGAGCCGTGTTGCTCCTATTTTAGGCTCCCACCTTTGAGGGGGATGATTTTCTATATTGGAAAATTCGCATGGAGGCGTATCTCGAAGCCATAGATGTCGGGTGCCTTAGAGCCGCAACCCAAGGGCTTCCCGCTATCAAGGATCCCGCAAACCCCATTGGTGACGAGGAGAAGTACGACCGGTGGAATGCAAAGGCCAAAAATGCACTCTACCGGGGCTTAGGCTAAGATATCTTCAATCGTGTGCGTAATGCAAAGAACGCTCATGATTTGTGGGAGAATCTTTGTGCTCTCCATGAGGGAACTAAGAGTGAGCGTGAGGAACGCTATCATATTGCTTTAAAGAAAATTAATTCTTTTGAGATGTTTCCCAAAGAAAGTGCTAATGACATGTACACTCGCTTGAATGTTCTTGTAGAGGACCTCAATGCTCTTGGGCTCACTCAAATGAGCCAATCGGATGTTGCAAGGAGGATCTTGAGTGTTCTTCCCGTTGAGAAGTATGGTCACATTGTCACCGTGCTTCATCAAAGTGATCTCTCCACCGCAACTCTGACACAAGTATTGGGGAAGATCAATGCTCATGAGATGTACATGCACATCACTCCGGAAGAGGGCTCATCGTCTTCCAAGAAGAAAGACTTGGCCTTCAAAGCTAGCCATGACAAGAAGAAGAAGAAGGGCCAAGCCATGATGGTACAAGAAAGCTCAAGTGAAAGTGATGTCGATGATGAATCACTTGCACTCATGGTGAGAAAGACCACCAAGATGCTAAAGAAGCTCAACAAGAGTGGCATCAAGTTCGATGGCAAGAAAAAGAAATTCTTCACAAGTAGCAAAAGAAAGCCCATCTCGGAGATGGATTGCTACAATTGTGGTGAACTTGGCCACCTAGCTCATCAATGCCCTAGACCACCAAAAGACAAGTTCAAGAACAAGAACAAGGGCAAGAAAAATGATTCAAGTGATGAAGAAGATGAGAAGAAGAAGAACAAGCTATACACGAAGAAGGATGGCAAGAAGAAGGAGTTCTACAAGAAGAAGAAGGGAGGAAAGGCATACATTGTTGGTGATTGGCTCACCGACATTGAATCATCTTGTGATTCCTCCGAAGATGAGAGCAATGATGAGAGAGAGAAGGTTGCCGCTTTTGTGATGGGGCCATCATCTTCACCGACATCTTCACCACCACCTTCACCGCCTTCTTCACCTTCATCGTCCACTACTCACCTATGCCTTATGGCCAAGGGTGAACGAAAGGTACAAAACCATGATAGTGATGATGATGATGATAGTGATAGTGATGATGAATATGACGCACCTTCTTATTATGAACTTGTAAAATTGCTAAATAAATACACTAAAATCATAAGAAGGACAAGAAATGAAAATGATGAACTTCAAAATGAAAATGAATCACTCTCATCAAAGCTTGAAAATGCTCAAAAGACTAGTGGTGAGCTTAGAGATCAAAATGAAGTTATGTCTTCCACTCTCAAGGAGCTCAAAACCTCAAATAAAGAGCTTAAAGATCAACATGATAAACTTGAGATGAAGCATGATGAGCTCATCACTAGACATAACTCTTTGAAAGACAAATACACCACATTAAAAATTGACTATGATAGTCTTGTGGTTGCTAATGAACTTGCTCTTGAGACACATGATGCTACTAACAATGTTGTTAAGTGTGATATAGCTACATCATGTGATGATTTGATCATTGAAAGCATTGAGCAAGGCTCTAGTAGCAAAGGCAAGAGTGTGGTTGAGTCAAACAACTATGATGATTATGCCAAGATCAAGTGTGAGAATGAGAAGCTTGCAAATGAGAACAAGAAGCTTAAAGGGTTGATGGCTCTTGAGAAGCAAACAACAAATGAGTCACTCATTGAAGAGAACAAGAAGCTCAAGCAAGAAAAAGAGCATCTCAAGACCGGTCTAAGCAAGTTCACAAGAGGCCAATATTTGCAAAGTGAGCTCCTCATGAACACCGTAATGAAGATGGATAGAAGTGGTATTGGGTACTTGGCAAATCAAGAGAAGAAGGCAAAAGCTCAACAACAAAGCAAGTCAAAGCCCAAGCCAAAGAGATGTGTTGAGTGTGGTCAAGAAGGTCACTTTGCTCATGAATGCAAAACTCCACCACCACAACCCTTGCCCAAGCATGCTAGACCCTTTGCCTTCAATGCTCATTACATGCTAAGAAAAGTTTCAAATGGAAAGATGAAAGTCATGTTTTTGGGTTCCCCAAACAAGAATAGGCCAAAGAAAATATGGGTTGCCAAGTCACTAGTTGAGAAAGTCAAGGGCCCCTCTCAAGTTTGGGTCCCTAAACAAAAAGCTTGATCTCTTGTGTGTAGGTGAACTACAAGACCGGTGGATCTCATTGGGTTATTGATAGTGGTTGCACTCAACATATGACCGGTGATCCTCGTATGTTCACCTCCATTGAAGAGAATGGGATGTGTCAAGAGAAGATCACATTTGGGGATAATTCAAAGAGCAAAGTCAAGGGTATAGGCAAAATTGCAATATCAAATGATCACTCACTCTCTAATGTGCTCTATGTTGCTTCATTGAGTTTCAACTTATTATCCGTCGGGCAACTTTGTGACCTTGGCTTCCAATGCTTGTTCACACCAAATGAAGTGGAAGTTTCAAAGATAGATGACAAGCAAGTGATATTCAAAGGCTTTAGATACAACAATCTTTATCTTGTTGACTTCACCTCCGAAGATGCAAATTTGATGACATGTTTGTTCACCAAGACCTCACTTGGTTGGCTTTGACATAGGAGGCTTGCACATGTTGGAATGAGCACTCTCAACAAGTTATTGAAGAAAGAACTAGTGAGAGGATTGAAGGATGTGAAGTTTGAAAAGGACAAACCTTGTAGTGCATGTCAAGCGAGCAAACAAGTTGCAAACACTCATCCAACCAAAGCTTTCATGTCAACCTCAAGAGTGCTAGAACTTCTACACATGGATTTATTTGGGCCTACAACATACAAGAGCTTGGGTGGTAATCTCTATTGTCTTGTGATAGTGGATGACTACTCCAGATATACATGGACTTTCTTCCTTCATGACAAATCCGAAGTGGCAAGTTGCTTCAAGAAGTTTGCAAAGAGAGCTCAAAATGAATTTGAAGTCAAGATAAAGAAAATTAGAAGTGACAATGGCAAAGAGTTTGACAACACCAACATTGAAGCTTATTGTGATGAAATTGGAATCAAACATGAGGTCTCTTCAACCTACACTCCTCAACAAAATGGTGTAGTTGAGAGAAAGAACCGGACTTTGATCACCCTTGCAAGAACAAT
Source organism: Saccharum spontaneum (assembly GCA_022457205.1). Taxonomy (NCBI): domain Eukaryota; kingdom Viridiplantae; phylum Streptophyta; class Magnoliopsida; order Poales; family Poaceae; genus Saccharum; species Saccharum spontaneum. Next base: position 50,404,450 of record CM039598.1, on the reverse strand, counting down.
GCTAGATGAGTACAACACTCCAGAAAAGTTTTGGGCCGAGGCAATCAACACCGCGTGTTATGCCTCAAATCGCCTCTTTCTCCAAAAGTTTCTTGGCAAGACCCCCTATGAGTTGCTTAATGAGAAGAAGCCAGACGTCTCATTCTTCCGGGTGTTTGGGTGCAAATGCTACATCTACAAGAAGCGTCAACACCTAGGGAAGTTTCAAAGACGTTGTGATATTGGTTTTCTTGTTGGTTACTCATCAAAGTCCAAAGCATATAGAGTATTTAACCATGCCACCGGTTTGGTTGAAGAAACATATGATGTGGAATTTGATGAATCTAACGGCTCCCAAGGAGCAATTGAGAATTGTGATGATGTAGGTGATGAACCCTTGAGGGAGGCCATGAAGAACATGCCCGTGGAAGACATCAAGCCAAAAGATGATGAAGACGATGTGCAAATCATTGATCCACCATCTTCATCACGTGTGCCTCAAGATGATGACAAGAATGAGAGAGTTGAAAATGAAGACACCTATATCTCTCATGAACAAGCCGAGGCACAAGCTCAAGATGTTGATGCTCCCCCTCCACCTCCTCAAGTGGTTGATAGAAGAAATTCACCTCTACTTCAAGCACATCCACAAGAACTCATCATAGGGAGTCCTACTAAGGGAGTGATGACTCGGTCTCAAAAGCTTGCTTCTTTTGTTGAACATCACTCTTTTGTCTCTTGTGTTGAACCTAAGAATGTGGAAGAAGCTCTTCAAGATCTGGATTGGGTGAATGCCATGCATGAAGAATTGAACAACTTCACCCGCAATCAAGTATGGACACTTGAAGAGCATCCTAAAGATGCAAGAGTCATTGGAACCAAGTGGGTGTTCCGAAACAAGCAAGATGACCAAGGCATAGTAGTGAGGAACAAGGCAAGGCTAGTTGCAAAGGGGTTCTCTCAAGTTGAAGGCCTTGATTTTGGAGAGACCTTTGCACCCGTTGCAAGACTTGAAGCCATTCGTATCCTCCTTGCATATGCATCACATCATGATATGAAACTATATCAAATGGATGTGAAAAGTGCATTCTTAAATGGCTTTATAAATGAATTAGTCTATGTCAATCAACCTCCCGGGTTTGAAGACCCTAGATATCCTAATCATGTTTATAGGTTGTCCAAGGCGCTATATGGGCTCAAGCAAGCCCCTAGAGCGTGGTATGAGCGCCTCCGAGACTTCCTCATTGAGAAGGGCTTCACCATTGGGAAGGTCGACACCACACTATTCACCAAGAAGCTTAATGGGGAGATCTTCATTTGTCAAGTGTATGTTGATGATATCATCTTCGGGTCAACAAATGAAGATTATTGCAAGGAATTTGGTGAATTGATGTCGAAGGAGTTCGAGATGTCTATGATTGGTGAGCTCACATTCTTCCTTGGGTTTCAAGTCAAGCAAATGAGAGAAGGGATTTTTATCTCTCAAGAAAAGTATACCAAGGATCTTCTCAAAAGATTCAAAATGGAAGAATACAAACCAATCAAGACCCCAATGCCATCAAATGGACATCTCGACCTAGATGAGGGAGGTAAACTGGTCGATCAAACTCTCTACCGTTCTATGATTGGTAGCTTGTTGTACCTTACCGCATCTAGGCCCGATATCATGTTTAGTGTGTGCATGTGTGCTCGCTTTCAAGCATGCCCTAAAGAACCTCACTTAAGTGCCGTAAAAAGAATCCTAAGATATCTTAAGCACACCCCAAGCATTGGTCTTTGGTATCCCAAAGGAGCTAGATTCCAACTAGTTGGCTATTCCGATTCGGATTATGCCGGTTGCAAAATTGATAGAAAAAGCACATCCGGAGGGTGCCATTTGCTTGGGAGATCCTTAGTATCTTGGTCATCTAAAAAGCAAAATAGTGTGGCTTTGTCCACCGCCGAGGCGGAATACATTGCCGCGGGGGCTTGTTGTGCATAAATCTTATATATGAAACAAACCCTCCTAGACTATGGAATTGTTCTTGAAAAGGTGCCACTTTTATGTGACAATGAAAGTGCCGTTAAAATTGCTAACAATCCGGTACAACACTCTCGCACCAAGCACATTGATATCCGCCATCACTTTCTAAGAGATCACGTTGCTAAAAATGACATATCACTAGAAGGTGTACGAAGTGAAAATCAATTAGCGAATATCTTCACTAAACCTTTGGATGAGGCTACCTTTTGTAGGCTAAGAAGTGAACTAAATGTGCTTGATTCAAGCAACTTTAAAAGATGAGCGTGTGTTGTCCCTTGCATTGCATTGTATTATATGTCACGTTTATTTTATCGCAATGCATTTAGGGCTTGGCTAACACTGTTACGATAACCCTCCTTTGGAGGAGTGAAGAAGCCTAACCGTGGATCAAACTTGACAAGCAACCTAGCTTTACTTTCTCGCATTGCATTGCATATGCATGGTTGTTTATTTGTCGTTTCTTTTCGGTTTCGCTTTGAGCAACCTCTGTGTTCGTCCATGAATAGAGAGAGCTTTTTGATGCTCCTAAAGGTCCAAAAACTCTATTGCTGGCCATACGTTGCTCCTCGGGTGTTTATTGCCTATTTTCCTAAAAATAATACTAGCCTAAGGCAAAATATTTTGAAAAATTTGAGGGTTTGAGTGAGGTCACTCATATCAGGTTCCAATTGGTGTTTATTTGTGTCTCTTTGAATTGGAACTTGATTGGGAGAAGTCGCGTCGGAGTTTGGAACGAAGAAAGGTGAAGAACAGCGACCGGACGCTGGACCGGACGCTGCACCGGACGCAGTGTTGCTTCACCACCGCGTCCGGTCCCGGCGTCCACCAGCGCGTCCGGTCATCCAGAAGACCAACTCTAGACCTAGTGACCGGACGCTGCACCGGACGCGCCTGTGTTGACCACCGCGTCCGGTCCCGGTTACCACCACCGCGTCCGGTCATCCGCGATATATTCCCGAGCTCCCATCGACCGGACTCTGACCGCGTCCGATCAGTCCGCACCGGACGCGTCCGGTCACTCCAGGAGCTTACTGGAGTGTGACCGGATGCTGCACCACCGCGTCCGGTTATAACGACCACCGCGTCCGGTTATCGCGTGTCGAGCGGATCTGAGCCCCTCATAAAACCGTTCGTCCTCGATCTGTTTTTTTTTCACCCGACCGAATCCGCCGCCGCCGCTCGCCCTCAACTCGCCGTTTCGCCGACTTCCGCCGCGCCCTGCCGTCGTGCTCGCCGCCGGCAACTTCGCCAGTGCTCCCGGCCGCGCGCCTTTCTCACCCAGGCTGCCCGCACGCGCCCACCTTCTCTCGCCCGAGCCGCCCCCGTGCTGCCCGCAAGCCGCGCGCCACCGTCGCCGCAACCACCGCTTTCTCCCGCCGCCGGCAAGCCCTCCACCATCGTGATCTCGCCAGCAGCTGCCGCCTAGTTCCCCTCGTGCCCGAGCTCCTTGTCTTCTCCATCTTCGGCCGAGCTACCTAGGGTTTAGCCCAAACCCTAACCTAGGGTTTGCCCTAACCCGTTCTCAAGGTAACGAAATCGATCGTTCTCGATTCAATTTCGTTTCGTGTCGTTGCTAGGGCTAACCTTGACCGTATTCATCCATTGATTATCTCGACTCAGTCCTTTCAGAGCGCGATCGTCGATCTCGGGGATTCTCTCGACCTAGGTCACCGCATCTTCTCACCGTCGTCTCGTCGATCCGAGGTAGCTTCGCGTCACGATTCACTTCGTATCTAATATGCTTGCTATCTCTAGGGTTTCGCACCTTTTAGTTATGTATGTGCTTATAGTATATCCTTCTATTCCATCGGTGCAGCGAGTCAGTCGGTGTGTCAGGGTCAGATTTGTTCGCTGAATCCGAGGCCAAGCCTGCGGATACGGATTGAGGCCAAGCCTCTCGAGTGTCAGTTCACCATCTTTCAGAGGCTCTCAGTCAGTCGGTCAGCATGGTGCGTTGCAAGAACGCCGGTGGTGCTCCTGGTGACGGGGACGACAGTCCTCCTCGTCGTGATGAGATTGCGCGTGGAAAGCGCATCAAGATGATGGCCAGAAAGAAGAAGAACACGCCTATAGAAGCAGAGGTTGCTCAGGCCGTGGCAGATGCTGCAGAGCAGGCAGAGAGAGGTGGCAGATGCAGTGGCATACACATAGGCGAGCATCGCTTTCACCTTGAAGGTCGACAGCTCGGCACTGAGGCCACTGAGGGTGCCGAGGATACTGGAGCTACAGAGCAGATGTCAGTTGATCCACCTGCAGAGCCGACAGTGGCTACAGAGACTCCAGAGGCTCCAGAGGCTACAGAGGATACAGAGGAGCAGCCAGCTCAGTCTCCACCACGTTGCCGCTCCACACGTGCTCGTACTCAGGTGACACCTAGGCCAGAGGGCCAGCGTCGTGGAGCACGTCCTCCTCCCAGAGCTAGAGGTTCACCCCCGGTCGAGCACTTTGACCTGAGGGGTGCTTCAGCACGTCAGGTGCAGGGGTTGAGGTTCATGGAGGTCAGCCGTTGGTTTCCACCTGTCAGAGATCACAGAGCTTCAGAGGGTTTCTATACCCCACTTCAGGAGGATTTCTACAGGGCCTTAGTTGACAGTGATATTGCTTTCAGACCTCAGAGGGTATGTCGACTTGAGGCATTGGTTGATGTTGTGGGAGAGCAGCTCCGTCCGCACCTGTCCTATATGCCTGGCTTGTCAGATCTTCTTGGACGGACAGGTGCATTCTGCGGCACATGGGTCAGAGAGTTCTATGCTTCACTGTGGATTGATCATGCCCATGAGTTCATTCGGTTTGCTTTCAGAGGCCGCGATCACAGACTGTACAGCTCCAGAGCTCGAGAGATCCTCAGACTACCAGCTTCTGACACGAGGATCCATCAGTTGTGTTATGGTCAGACTCCTCCACCCAGACGCCCTCACGGCGGAGCAGTGCCACCTACTGACCTAGTTCGACCCTGCTTTCGTGAGCCTTTTGGCGAAGGGTCCCGTCGTACGCCTGCCAGCCTGACACCACTTGCCAGGGTCTTGGATGCCATTCTCAGACGCACTCTACTTCCCAGACTTGGCTACAGAGAGGGACTGACGAGGATGCAGCTTTGGGTTGTTCACCACCTCCTCTCACAGAGACAGTTTGACATCTAGGATCTTATACTTAGTGAGATAGAGGACACCATTGCTGAGGGCTTCAAGGGTAATCGTCAGCTGCCCTATGCACACTGGATCTGCTTTATCATTAGATCTTCTATTCAGATGCCACCAGAGATCAGGGCGAAGATATCTAACACTACCACTGCTTTCCCTGATTATGATATCCGTCAGCTTTGGGCCTCAGTTACTAGAGATCAGGCCCCAGTGCTAGGACAGCGTGAGCGCCCAGAGGTTCCTGAGACAGCAGCTGAGCAGGATGCTAGAGTTGACGAGCTTGCTGAGGCAGAGCTTGCGGACCTTGAGGCTCAGACTGCTGATATACCTGAGGATGTGACTTCTGACAGCACAGATGAGGACTATCAGCCCATCCCTAGGTACCGGTCTCCTCGGTCTCACGACCACGAGGCCGGTGGCTCTGGTTCAGCCTCCCGCTCAGACCCAGCCATGGTGGCTATTCTTGAGAGGTTGACCCAGGCCCAAGAGCAGCAGCAGCAGATTCAGCGACAGGCACAGGATACGGCTACAGCACTTGCACAGATTCAGGCTCGTCAGGATGAGTTTCAGCGACAGCAGCTTGAGATCCAGAGGCAGCAAGTTGAGATGCAGCGACAGACTCAGCAGCAGTACATGGATCTCCTGCGCCACCTTGTCACAGTCGGGGTTCCTCCGCCTGCTTCTGTCATGACTCAGGCTTTGCATTCCAGTGGTCCGTCGAGTCAGGGACAGCCGAGTTTCCAGTATACATCTCCACAGCAGCAGGTTCCCCAGTCTTTTCAGTCCCCGAGCTTCACTCCTATTCATACGGGGTTTACACCGTCAGACCAGCCTCATCCGCACCTCCTGACAGGCACACCTATTGGTGATTTCAGTGCTACTTATAGTGAGTTGACTGGTCAGCCGACACCCTCGCACACCACTACGTTTCATACTTCGTCAGGGTTGTCAGCTCTCAAGGCAGCTATTCCTCCAGTGACAGGGACCGGGACTACAAAGACTATCCCTTCGTCAGTTGCCTCGACAGATCCCCCTGCTATTGGCTCACTACAGGCTCAGGTTACTCAGACAGATCCACTTGTTGCTACTCAGTCAGTGCCTGTTCCCGCTCAGACCCAGACCGCTTCACAGCGACGTGCTTCTTCAGAGGGTCAGCCAGATAGCTCAGACTCCGAGGGTGATTCGCTACACTTCGTGATTACTCCGCGCACCTCGGCACCCGACACGACTCCATCTGTCCCCCCGTCAGATCATTAGATTAGTTTTTTGGCGCTTGATGCCAAAGGGGGAGAGAGAGTAGTTTCAGGGGGAGTTTTGATAGAGGGTTTTCGTTCTTCGTGTGCTACATTCATGCATATCATGTCTACTTTTCAGCATTGCATTCGTGTGAACATTGTCGTCGAGTCGTAAACTTTGAGTCTTAATGTGTTATCCGTCCCAGTGTTAATAAATGTCACCATTTTTAGCTATAGCTCTAAGGTTGTGCTTCCGTGCCTTACTCCGATTACTTATGAGCTATATCTTTCTGTGTACTAACATTTTTTTGTCTTATCTAATGAAGTACACTCTTTTGGCTTGGAGCACATAAGCGATTCCTAACCCGTTGTGCTTATTGTCTTTTGCTTATGTGAACCAAGCATGCTCGAAAACCTCCACTCAAATCTTTTTGAAACTTAGTGTTGTCATCAATCACCAAAAAGGGGGAGATTGAAAGCATCTAGGCCCCAAGGTTTGGTTTCGGCAATTGATGACAACGCTTTATTACCATGACTAACGTGTGTTTTGCAGAAACTTTGGTAAGTTAGGTCATGGAGGTGATAACTGCTTTGGGCACCATGGTATTCGTGTCCCTTGATGGAAATCGTTTCGGTTTTCAAAAGAGTGACGTCAAGATTAAGGACGGTTAGTTTCGAATGTCGAGGTGTTAAGATACATTCGGAATAGTCGTTAGGATCTTCGTTTTTCTCTTTTGGCCATACTATAAAGGGGGGCATGAACGGGTAGCTTGACCTAGGCGAGTCCTATGTATAGGTGTAGTGCACACTTGTTAAACTTGGCGCTAGGCAATCCTAGAATAGCTCAAAGTTCAGTTGGAAGCAACTTGGTTCAAGTTGCGATGCGTTTCGGAAAGTTTCGGGCTGTTTTCCACTGACCAGACGCGGCCTTCGGCATGACCAGACGCGTCCGGTCAGTACGTAACCGCGACTAGGGTTTCGGCTCTGACGACCGGACGCGGTCCTCGCGAGGACCGGACGCGGTGGTCAGCGGCTGACACGTGTCACTTGAGGAGAACACCCGTCGGACGCGACCTGGGTGTGATCGGCGCGTCCGGTCACAGTCCAGTAAGGTCCAGACTCGACCGGACGCGTCCGGTCATCACCGATCGGACGCGGCCTCACGTCCGGTGCGAGTATAGTATGCTCCTTTGCACGATCGGACGCATCCGGTCACCCCTGACCGGCGTGTCCGGTCATTCAGTTGAAAATCGGGATAGTGATTTGAGAATCAAAGCTTGAGAGTTCCTCACTAGTGATTAGAGAGTAGCAAGTGTGCATCCATCTCCTCATTTGGGCTCGTTGTGGTCAAGTGAGAGTTCTAGCTTGTTACTCTTGGTGATCGCCATCACCTAGACGGCTTGGTGGTGATTGGGAGTTTGGTGATCATCCAGCGGAGCTTGTGGATGACCCAACTCATGTTGTGAGCGGTTTTGGGTGATTCACCGCGACGGAGTGTCAAAGAATCAACCCGTAGAGAGCACTTGATCCTTGCGCGGATCAAGGGGGAGCTACACCCTTGCGCGGGTGCTCCAACGAGGACTAGTGGGGAGTGGCGACTCTCCGATACCTCGGAAAAACATCACCGTGTTCCTTGCCCTTTACATTCAAGCATTTACATTCTCGTATTTACTTTCTTTGCTTGATTTACTTTCCTAGAATTGCCATGCTAGACTAGGATTGGAAACTAGGGTGCAAAACTTTTATCGGTAGACTCTCTAGGAACACAAGTAGGCACTAGGGGTGAATTCCGGCTTGTAGGATTTAATTCTTGCAATTAATTTTTAGAAAAGCCCAATTCACCCCCCCCTCTTGGGCATCTTGATCCTTTCAGCAGGCACCTTGTTACCCTCTTGGTACGTGTCACCAAGGATACGTAAAGCTAGTGTCGGTCCACCCATGGCGAGCCTTCAGCATCAGCAACTAGAGGTTGAAACGCAGCGTCGTCCAATGCTTTGGACATTTGCCGCCGTCCTTGTAGAGGGGATCAATTGCCATCTACTTCATCTCTCTAAAATTCTCGAGCCACTTCGGATTCCTAAACAGAATATCTTCTTGGTCGAGACGGTTAGCAACCTCCTTAAGAAGCTCCACATCCTCGGGCAGCAACGTATCAACCGGGTCACCATCCCTAACGCCATCATTGTCTCCCATGTCTTGGAGCAGATCACTCATCGTGATGTACTCACGACTCGCATTGTCGTCGTCGCCGGTGGCTACTGCTCCTGTTGAGGTTTGTTGTCCTCCATCATTCACTGCCACTGTTGATGTTGTCAACGAGGAGGTTCCTCCAGGTGCATCGGCGACACTCGGATCTTTTTCGCCGTGATACTTCCACATAGTGTACTTTGGATCCTTGATGAAACCATACCATAACAAGTGAGATTCACCACGTTATCTTCCTGGGCAAGTCGATTCTTGCAGTCATTGCACAGACAAATCATGCGATCTCGACCCAGACTCAGACGATGCTTCTGCGCAAAGGGGAGGAACTTCTTCGTCACATTTTCTAGGAAAGACACATCTAGCCTAGATGCCTTGTACATCCAATCGTCCCTGTCCATGACCGTGACCTTGCAAACGCAGCAAAAAGTCATATTAGCAGAGCGGTATAAGAAAAATGCATCAGAGTAGTTCTAGATCTGTTATTTTCTCTCCTCTATTTAGATCTAGATCTAGATCTAGTGAAAAAGCACCTAAATCATGTAAAAGAAAGGAAAATTAGAGTTGGAGAGTAACAATCAACCTCTTGCGGTGCCCCCCTTCACCAAATCCAAGGGCAAAACCTCCCCCCATAAAATGGCTCCTTTTAGGGTTTTGAGCTCAAAACCCTAAAAAATGGAGGTGGAGCCGGGGGGAAGAAGGGGGTTGGCTGCTGTTTTATAGGTACAGACTTAACTGAGGTGGGCACCATAAAGAAACCGCCTCGGTTAATCGTATATTAATAGAGGCGGTTGTATTAAGCCAACCGTCTCGGTTAATGGAATAACAAAGGCGGTTATATTAGGCTAACCGCCAGGCGGTTAAGTTAGGCAGCCCAGCCTCGGCCAGCCTCGATTAACCTAGGCGGTTTGCTGGGCCACCCGCCTCGGTAAACATTTGCCAAACGCCTCCCAAAAGAATTTTTGTAGTAGTGTCATGAGCACAAAATTCATAATTAACTCAATTTATCTCTATTTCAAAGGAAGCGAATTTTAGGTTGTTACAGAATAACCATGCATGCCATTTTTCTCCTTTTGCCTAGTAAACATCGGCACATGTTCAGGGTTCACAGCATCATCTCCACTAATTGTCGATGTGCTACCTGTTAGTAGGCAGGCAACTGATTAACGCCCTATTGTTTACACAGGCGTGACTCAACTTACATGTACGTGTTAATATAAATGAATATGTTGAACTAGCATGTACGCATATATGCAGAAATAATAATGTATATGTCAAATGGACTAGCATTTGCCTACACTAATATACAAATGGTTTATGCCAACACTATTTTCACTGCCACTTTAATGAAAACTGGATGTGGAAATTTTCACCAACGGTTTGTATTACAGGCCAGTAGTGGAAATCATTACCGTCTTCACCACCGTTGCATTTCACGTACATTGTTTGAGTCACGGCCTGTGTAAACTATGGGCATTCAGCTGTCTCCCTGTGAACATCGTCATGTACGTTTGTGCTTACACATACATGATGACGTTTACACGTACATGATGACGTTTACTAAGTCACGGCTTGTTATTTTATGGTCGACAACTATCGTTACTGGTAGCAAAAGAGAAATATGACGGTGTTTCCTAATTAACGGTGGCCAAAACGCTTACATTGTATTCACCTAGAAGAGCCAAGCTAGTATACAAATGTTGGTGTGTGTGTGTGTGTCTATATATATATATATATATATATATATATATATATATATATATATATATATATATATATATATATATATATATATATATATATACAAAAAGCACGTGTACACAAACATATACAAAAAGCACGTGTCATCGCCATAGGCTACTGCGTTCTTCTACTTCTCCGGAGGTTGTCACGTGTTTCCTTGTTAGTTATTGCTTTCAAAAATTTTCCTTTTAACATTTTAGTACACTCTTTGCTGCTCCATTGGTATGTAGTGCATTCGATTAATGCATCTTCTTAGTACGAAAGTATGATAGCATTAGTTCGAAACAACGTGTTATGTTTCTATTGATTATGTCAATGTTGCTCGATTATTGATTCTTATTGGTATTATAACAGTTTTAAAAGAGAGAACAGCTAAGGATAGTATCACTACTGGAAACTTAAATTTCCCTGTCGGTAATCCCTCCACCGACAGAAAAAATGCGTATTATTCTGTCGGGTACCCAAAACCGACAGAAAAATTGCCTACCGACAGGGTAATTAAAATTTTCTATCGGTAACTTTATTTTTCTGTCGGTGTGTCTATTACACACAGAGAAATTTCCTATTTTCCTGTCGGTGACTTGTTTTTCTTGTCGGTATTTTCCAACACACAGAAATATTATTAGATTATTAGAAAAAGTTGTGCGCCTAATTCTCCCGCCCGGCCCGAGCGTCCAGCGCCAAACCAAAACCCAAATGCACAGCAGCGTTGTCTTCCAGCGGCAAAATGAAAAGAAAATAGAAAAAAAACTCCAAACCTTATCTCTTAAGGACTCCCACACGGCACCAATAGTCCAACACACGGACAGAACCAGTCCGCACGCCGGCATGCCCGTGACCTCGGCCTCCGCTTCGCTCTGCGCACGCCGCCTCGCTCTGCCTCCGCCGCCAGCCCGTCACCCTCTGTGCTCTTCATCGCGCCGCTCCCTCCTCTTCATCGCGCGCTCCCTCCTCTTCCCCTTCCTGCAGTTCCGATAGATCACAAGCTGCTTCTCTCCGATCTAGGGTTTTGGTTTATTTGGGAGGGGAAATCGATTTGAACCCTGGAGCTGCTCGAGAAAGGGAAGGTCACTGGAGAGTGCACATGGAAGATCGATGGGGGCTGCACCTAAAGGTGAGGTTGATTCGGTCTTCAAGCCACTTACTTGTCTCTCTGGCGAGCAACCATATGGAACCAAGATCCTATATAGCTTTTGTTTGTTTTTGGTAGATCTGGTAGTGTAAGTGTTGATTTAGTGCAAAGTAGCGAGGAAACATGATTGTCAGTAGAGAGGGAAAAACATGATTGACAATAGTAAGGGCATGATTGATAGTAAGGGTATATCTGTTGGACGCTTGCGGGTGATTTTTCAATATGACCATTTAAGGTTCAAGTTTATTGTAGCTTTCTTGTGATGACATTGCAGACTATTAGGTTATCCATTGGTGCTGCTATGTATTGAGTTCTTGGAATATTCAGTTATCCAGTTTCTTATTTGTTTGTTAATCCCAGCTATCGCACTCAAAGTTCTTATTTTGTTGTTTTCGAGTTGTAACTGTGTAGGTGCTACTAATATCTACCTTCAAGTGGAACTAAATGTTTGACTGATATCACATTTTGGGAGGTGCAGCCCCTCTCCTGCTCAAAATACACGGTCAAATTGATGCATTACCCTTTCTCATTTTCTTAGCAGCGTCTTTGGTGTTGCAATTGCTAATTATTATCGATGAGCAATATAAGTAATGAATTTCATATGCAATGGGGCTGAACCGAGTGCTAAGCTATGCTGAAGTGCACAATGGTTGGCTTACATTGATGTCTTGATCATTATATTATCCAAGGTCAAGGTGTGTACTGGATCCTCTCTCCCTCTGTCTCTGACAATTAGCAGTAAGATGTAGTATCTTGTTTTGCAGCTTGTTTGTTCTGTCAAATGTGCTTGCCTGAGCAAAGAAAAATTTTGAAAATTTATAATGTAGCTATCTACTATAGAGCATGATTCAGGTTGTATTTCGTTCTGTAGTCATGCCATGGTCCCATATTGAACAATACAAACCCAACTATCGCAGGTATGAGCATGTCGTTAAAATAATGATTATGAGTGTTCTGAAGTAGATGTAGAGGCCAGTGAAGTTTTGTTTCATAAAGAATTATCTATCTCCGCAATTCAAGGTACGTGAACTGCCTTTGAGTTGATTATTAGTTAATTGATTTCATTTGCTATGATGGTTTCCATAGTTAATTCATTCCTATATGTGATTTTCCTATGAATTTATAAATCTTGGTGAAGGAAAATAAGTGGCACAACAACTCTGACATAAAAGAAGCTAAGCTAAATTAGAACCAATAAAGCCATGCAACAATTACCATTTCTTTTGTTTCAGTGCATGAAATTAGCTAGCATTCACAATGTTCTATGCCAGTTATCTTATGGTTTCTGCACTCAAGTTACCTCCTATGGGTGTTATGATGTTAATGATATAAATTCCGTTCAGAGAAATATAAGAGGGGAAGACTTGGGTTAACAACCATCAATACTGGATAGCAATGGTAATTGTGGTCCAATCAGCAGCAGCAAAGCACAAGAATGGTTGGTATGTAGTTTTTGTTCGATAGCAACTACTAATTCTTTTTGAAAAGTTTGTGTGAAAAACTAAGTTTCATTTTCTGATAATGTAAATAAGGTCTAATTAATTAGAAAACCAGGGATTTGAAATTAACCTGTCTGACACAACTGTCAAATTGATAATTATAATTGTGTTGCTGGCACAAGCTTGTAAAATGTCAAGTCTTATTCAATATTGTGCTTACCAGCAGTAGCGTATGAGTCTATCAACCGCCCAATTTATTTTGTTTTTCAGTCGTGTGTGATGGTTATTTTTCAGCCATCGATTTTGATTGCTCCTTCCTATATACCAAATCTTCATTTTTGTCCTTAAATCTGCAGATAGGCATGTGCTTTAAACATTGGTTCACTTAAACATTGGTTAAGCTGGTAGAGGAAAGAGGCTGTAGCCCTTGTAGCATAAAGTCACCAGGATAAACCATTCATACTCCGCAACATGCAAAGTCCTAAATATAAGTAGGAAAAAAATTTCAGGCATCTCTTTCTCAGTTTTATACCAGCAGAAATAGTATAGATATAGCACAGATCTAGGTTATTTCAGATTTGAACAAAATTTAATTTTAGACTAGATTATGTGTTTTACTATCGATCTGTTACTTGTAATTGCTTGAAGGACGACTCTACAGCAGGTGGCTGTGAAGTCAGTTCCAGTACCTTCATTTGTATAGCTAGCATTGTTGTTTTGGTCTTACATGATTTATGATTACTACTTCTACTGTCTTGTACAAACCTAATAAGTGCTTTAATATTTCTGTCATATATAGGCAAGCCACTGGTTCTTCTCATGTTGGCTCGGAATCAATTAATGACAGCAATGCTACAAATGGTCATAATGAAGAGAATCGCAATGGCGCAATCAGAGTTGCATTGGAAACACTAAACTGCTATAGTGGAAACCATGGATGAAGGTGCCAGTCATCACAAACACATAATGCATGCACTTTGGGTTCGGAGGAGAAACTGTTGGTAGTAGTCACTTAGTTTTCTAACCTTTAGATAGTAAAGGTGCAATCAAGAAGATGATGCTAGTTTTTAGGAAAGGCATATCATCTAGGTACTAATGGAGCTCAGAAACTAATGACTGTTTTTGTGAAGTTATGTTGCTGTGTTGTGCCTGACCTATGGACATCATAATTTATGTAGCTATTGATGCAACTGTACTGTGGGCATTTGATCTATATGTATAATCAGATATATGATGTTTCTGTAGGTACTATTATCATGAATGAATGAAATTGCAAACTAATGCTTTATAGCATTAAATGAATTATTGTATGAAATTGCAAACAAATGAGGTGTTTTGTGCGTATAATTTCCTGTCGGTATGCATATATTTTTCTGCTGGAACACGTCGACGGGAACATTGTACTTTTGACGGTTAAAACCGATAGAAAAAAACATTCCCTGTCGGTCAATAAGATTTTCCTGTCGGGCACATACGACAGAGATAATGTTCTAGACCTGACGGTGGGCAATTTTCCTGTCAACTCTGTACCGACAAGAAAATTGAGGAACCAACAGGAAAATTCAATAACCGACAGAAAAATTTTATTTCCTTGTCGCTTTATTTCTGGCGGTGTTTTCCTGTCGGTAGACCGATAGAAAAATTAAAATCATAATTTTTCTGTCGGTATTTTGCATTTCCCTGTCGGTTTTGCCCTGACAGGGAAATTTCAGTTTCCAGTAATGTATGTGATCATGGCTGCCCCTGCCCTGCCCCTGCCCGTGCCCTTAAAGAAGAATGGGAAGAAATGGTTGGTAATGAGGTTACTAAAGAAAATATTAAAATGATGATTGCAGAGGCCGGCGGTGAAGCTGTAGTAACAGATGTAAAAGGATATTACGTGACCCAAACCGCATCTCCACACCCCCCACAAGGATTTGTACGTCTTATTTTCTACTACAAACTCGACCAAAACAATAAAAATGTCTTTGCTGAGCCGGCTCCGCATATTGTCTATGGCTAGGTTGCATTGCAAAGGCTACCTTTCTACTTTTTATGCCTTGACATAGAAAGGCAAGCATCAATTGAATAATGCGAGCAAGTGTGACATCTGAACTTGCATTGATGGTTGATTTCATATATGTACGTGTCTGTGATGAATGAGTAGTGTCCTACTCAATATATATGTAATAATAAACAATGAGATGTCTTGTGTTAACATATGTCTGGTTAAGTATTTAAATATAGTCCTTTTAGGCGCAATTATGTCATGAGAAATTGGCAGGCAATACTTGACACACTTGTGGATGGTTCCAATATTGACACCGAGCATTCCGATCATGGATTAATGCCACTGTAACTTTTGATCCAACTCTCCTAGTGATCGACATCATTCTGTCATTAAGGTACATGTCATGTCATTAAGGTAAATGATGACCTCCTTGTACTAGCGCATTGCCAAGGTGGTCATATCATTAAGGTTCTTCTCCATTGCCCCACGATTTTTATATGATTCACCAGCTTTGGGTTTTGCAGGCCAGACAAGTCCTTCATTGCTTTCTCTCGAGATCGAGTATTTGGAGTACGTTGAGCTTAGTGCCAATTTCCTAGAGGAGCCGCCTAACCAGACTGTCCAAGAGTTCTAGGCTTCTTGCTCTCTATGAAGAAATTTAGATATGTATCTCGACATCTCTGATATTCATTTCTCCGGCAGAGTGCCACGCCTCTGCTCTCCAACCCTACGATACTGTCCGGCAGAGATAACTCCTCTAAAGAATTCTAGGGCCGTGGCCCAAAATCTCCCTTATAGTACAGGTAGTTTTTTTTTGCCCCGGTTCTAAGCATTGGGCCAAATCTGTAGGCTTTCGGCCTAGCAATGAGAGAGGAAGAGAGCGCAGCGCTCGTCACTATCCCAAGTCGCGACTCCCCGTGACCCCATTGCTGCTTCTCGTCCAACTGGCGGACAACGAACTCCAGCTCTCCAGTCTCCTCTTGACCTCGACGCTAACCCTAGCCGCCGAGGCCCGCGGCCCCTGCCAACAAGCTGCCGGCACCATCCTCCGTTGACCCGCCCTCCCACGTCCCGTCTAGGGCCCTAGGCCTCGCCGCAGAGCATAGCCGAGCAGGCTGCAGACTGTAGCTGGCCAAGCGATTTGCTATGGGCTAGGGTAGGCCGTAGCATGGTTTTTTTACCGGGCGGTAAGCCGCGATTTACCGCGGTAACCGGGCTTACCGGGCCGGACCGGTTCCGGTCCGGTCCGGTTAGGTATTTCCCAAAATTCAAATTTAAAATTTGAAAAAAAAATGCTGAAAAAATTCCTAAAAATAGTTCATGATTTATAGAAGTTAATGGTGTAAAATTTTTTCAAATTCGAGTTTGTTTAGTATTTATTTATACGTATAGAAGTTTGAAAAAAAAGAAAAAGAAAAATCCTGGTCCCGGCCCGTTAAGGCCCATTAGGCCGCCACGGGCACAAAACGCGCCGGGAGCTGCGGGGGGGGGGGGGGGGTCAACGTGCCCAGAAGCGGATAAGCTCCCGTCCGCCCCCCGCCCGCTCCCTAGAGGCTCCGTCCGCGCCGCCGCCGCCACGCGACCGGCCCGGCTCGCCGGCTTACCGCGCGGTACGGGCGGTTTACCTCACGCCCGCCGCAGCAACGGTTAGCCGGCCAGAAGGCGCGGCTAACCGCCTGGGAGGAGCGGCTTACCGCTCGGTTCGCCGGGCGACTGCTAGGTAAGGTTTTTTTTGTTTTTTTCTTTAGAGTAGTATTAGCTTTAGGATTTAGGTATGGTTTTATGTGTTAGGATCTAGGAAAGATCTAGGATTTAGGTAGGATTTGTGTTAGGATTTAGGATAGGTTTTTGGTTAGGTTTTAGGTAGGATTTACTTTAGGATGTTTTTTTAGGATTTAGGATTAGAGGTAGGATTTGTGGTAGGATGTATATTTTAGGTATATATTGTGTAGATACATTTTATTTAGGTGTGACTTTGTGTTGTCCGTTTATGCAGGTAGACAATGTCAGGCAAAAACAGAGACGTTGTATGGGAGTATGGTGAAAATCTTGCTCCTGGATGGAGATGCAATTATTGTCATGTGATGAAGGCAGACGGTGGTTGCACTAGATTTAAACAGCATTTGGCTGGGCACGGGGCGGACACCTTGCATTGCGACCATGTGCCACCAGATGTGCGTGCGTACTTTCAGCGAGATCTTGACAGAGCTAAGAAGATGACTGCTGGTACTAATGGTGCTGGTGGTAGTAGTTATGTAGGTCTTCATTTCACAGGTATCCATTGCACCTACATACGCACAATTGTTTCTGTCTATGCCTACTAATTATGGTTGATTGCAGGCGAGACCCAATTCACACATGCTACTCAAGACCGTGACCATGGATAACCGACATCGCAGAGGAGAGCATATGCACCGACGGACTACGACACTCCACAGTACTTTTCTTCCTCCTACAGCGATACCTCACAACCTACTTATAGTTATCCCATTTCTGACATGACCATGCAGCCTCAGACTAGATGGGTGTATGAATAGGAAGACTCCAGTTTTTACAATATGTTAGTTCAAGAATGGGAGACAACAGCAGCATGGACAGGTCAAACTTGGCAAGATTACAAGGCTGCCCTGCTTAGACAGCAAGGTATCTCTCTTATGTCCACCGCCGAATATAAAATGTCGTGCTAACAAGGGGTCTTCCCATACATCCTACGTAGTTGACCATGCGACTATTTGTTTGTGTAAGCGAATATGTATTTGTATGCGACTATATATTGTTGCTTTAGTGACTTATGCTATTTATTACCGCATTGTGTGGTCTTTTTACATTAATATGTGCAAAGGAAGTGAAAGCATCTAGGCCTCAAGGTTTGGTTTCGGCAATTGTTGACAACGCTTTATTACCATGACTAACGTGTGTTTTGCAGAAATTTTGGTAAGTTAGGTCATGGAGGTTATAACTGCTTTGGGCACCATGGTATTCGTGTCCCTTGATGGAAATCGTTTCGGTTTTCAAAAGAGTGACATCAAGATTAAGGACGGTTAGTTCCGGATGTCGAGATGTTGAGATACATTCGGAACAGTCGTTAGGATCTTCGTTTTTCTCTTTTGGCCATACTATAAAGGGGGGCATGAACGGGTAGTTTGACCTAGGCGAGTCCTATGTTTAGGTGTGGTGCACACTTGTTAAACTTGGCGCTAGGCAACCCTAGATTAGCTCAAAGTTCAGTTGGAAGCAACTTGGTTCAAGTTGCGACGCGTTTCGGACAGTTTCGGGCTGTTTTCCACTGACCGGACGCGGTCTTCGGCATGACCGGACACGTCCGGTCAGTACGTAACCGCGACTAGGGTTTCGGCCCTGATGACCGGACGCGGTCCTCGCGAGGACCGGACGCGGTGGTCAGTGGCCGACACGTGTCACCTGAGGAGAACACCCGTCGGACTCGACCTGGGTGTGATCGGCGCGTCCGGTCACAGTCCAGTAAGGTCCAGACTCGACCGGACGCGTTCGGTCATCACCGATCGGACGCGGCCTCGCGTCTGGTGCACTTACAGTAAGCTCCTTTGCACGATCGGACGCGTCCGGTCACCCCTGACCGGCGCGTCCGGTCACTCTGTTGAAAATTCGGGATTTGACCGTTACGAGCGACCGGCGCGTCCGGTCAGTTCGACCGGCGCGTCCGGTCAGCCCGTGTCAGAACATAACGGTTCGTTTTGTTTGAGGGGTGTATCCCCTCCACCTCTTTTAGAGGTCTCTTGCTCATTTGAACATCTGAGAAAACCCTTTAGAGTGTAAGGGAGTGCAAGAGCTCTAGTGAGGATAGAGATTTGAGAATCAAAGCTTGAGAGTTCCTCACTAGTGATTAGAGAGTAGCAAGTGTGCATCCATCTCCTCATTTGGGCTCGTTGTGGTCAAGTGAGAGTTCTAGCTTGTTACTCTTGGTGATCGCCATCACCTAGACTGCTTGGTGGTGATTGGGAGTTTGGTGATCATCCGGCGGAGCTTGTGGATGACCCAACTCATGTTGTGAGCGGTTTTGGGTGATTCACCGTGACGGAGTGTCGAAGAATCAACCCGTAGAGAGCACTTGATCCTTGCGCGGATCAAGGGGGAGCGACACCCTTGCGCGGGTGCTCCAACGAGGACTAGTGGGGAGTGGCGACTCTCCGATACCTCAGAAAAACATCGCCGTGTTCCTTGCCCTTTACGTTCAAGCATTTACATTCTCGTATTTACTTTCATTGCTTGATTTACATTCCTAGAATTGCCATGCTAGACTAGGATTGGAAACTAGGGTGCAAAACTTTTATCGGTAGACTCTCTAAGAACACAAGTAAGCACTAGGGGTGAATTCCGGCTTGTAGGGTTTAATTCTTGCAATTAATTTTTTAGAAAAGCCCAATTCACCCCCCTCTTGGACATCTTGATCCTTTCAAGAAGTACCAAAAATTCTTTTTATTCATGCAAAAAAAAAGAAAATTCTAAACGGTTTGTAGCGGTTACCGCTCAAACCGAGCGATAACCGCTACAAACCGCTCGGTAAACCGGCTGCCGACTGAACCGTAGGCGAGTTACCGACAAACCGGACCGATAAACCGGAACCGGAGTCCAGCGGTTTGACCCTTCCGGTCAATAAAAAAAACCTTGGGCAGTAGGGGGGCAGCTGCCTACCGGGCAGGGCACCTAGAGTTGCAGCCTGCAGTCTGCAGAGGCAGACGGCAAATGGCAGATTGCAAATTTGCAATAGAAGAGGGCAAGCTATCTGCTGATGCTTGGTAATTCCGTATTCTCAAATCTAAGTTCTATTCTAATGTTAAACTCTTTTTAATCAATACTCCCACCGTCCCAGAAAAAGTGTCGTTTTAGGATTTTCAGAATCGTGTTTGACCGTTCGTCTTTTTCAAAAAAATTTAATAAATATTATTTATTTTATTATGACTTATTTTATCATTAGAGATACTTCACTAATGATTTATTTATTTTATAATTTGCACAAAAATTTTGAATAAGACGAATGGTCAAACACGATGTCTGAAAATCCTAAAACGATACTTTTTTTTGGGACGGAGAGAGTAAATTTCATGAATAATAATTAATTGTGTCAATTTTTGTAGTATGCGAGTTGCACAATGAAGAGGACAAGACACTAAAATTCTTTTCTCTCTCCTGCTCCTATGCCAATTGTACAATAAGATATTTTTCAACCATTTTCACGTTTCCATCAGTTATGTTGTGGATTTAAGTATGAAATTGAAATATCATCCAAATTTATGCATTTATGAGCTAGTTTTTTTAATCTATCCAGTATTTTGATCCGGTGCGAAGGGTACAGGCATCAAAAGTGTTTGAAATCTTCAACGAAGAGGAAGACTGTGTTGGCGTTCTAATAAAACAAGTTTCAGGAATTCCAGCAGAGGTTTGTAAAGGAATCCCACCTCTTTTTTTTTGTTCTGGTAATGTGTGGAATGTGGCGCACCACAAATTTATTTGATCACCATATATAACGTAGCAAATTTGACACAAAATTCGCAGTTGAATCAAATCAATGAGAACAGCAATTTTTGCTACCCCAAAAATATGTTGTGAAAAACTACTCTTAGGGTGTGTTTAGTCCGCGAAAATTTTTGGCTTTGGCAACTGTAGCATTTTTGTTTGTATTTGTCAATTAGGCCTTGTTTAGATTGCCTTAAAATTCCAAGTTTTTTCACTCTCTCTCCATCACATCAATTTTTAGACACATGTATGAAGCATTAAATATAGGTAAAAAAATAATTAATTGTACAGTTTGGTTGTAAATCACGAGACGAATCTTTTGAGCCTAGTTAGTCAATGATTGGACAAAGTTTATCAAATACAAACGAAACGTGCTACAGTGTCCAGGTTACAAAAATTTGCAATCTAAACTAGGCCTTAGTGTCTAATCATGGACTAACTAGGCTTAAAAAAATTCGTCTCGTGGTTTTCTACCAAACTATGTCATTAGTTTTTTTTCGTCTACATTTAATGCTCCATACATATCTCTAAATATTTGATGTGATGGAGTATACTCTAAATATATATAGGGAGAGTATACTCTATAGCTAGCTATAAAATAAGTTATTTTGTAGCCACCTCTATTTACGATAATTTTATATACTAATTTACGACAATGTCAGTATATATTTACGATAGTTAAATTACTATAACACATGGGGATATTTACCACAATGTTATAGTAAATCCCATAGTAAAGAGTTACTATAATCTCGTAAATTAGCATAGCAATTATCGTAACTCAAAGTGCCTACAGAATAAGTTATTTTGTAGCCAGCTGTAGGGTAATAGTTATATATATATATATATATATATATATATATATATATATATATATATATATATATATATATATATATATATATATATATATATATATATATATATATATATACAGGTTACCTGACAAAATCCTACCCACCCTATATTTTGACCCATAGATTACAGATCCAACGTATCTAATCTCCCATCCTAACCTGACGAACGGGCTCGGCCGGAAAACTTTTAATTCTTTACGCGTGTTTATACGTGTGGTTCCTCATATCGCTATTTTTTTCTTACCAAAAAAATTACCCAACCCACACCCTAGGAACGTTGGTCTCCTCAATTGTTTTTTCAAAAAAAAAAACTCCAATACGCACAATGGTGCCCGGGCCAGTAATTGTGGAGTCCGATAGTGCAAATACGAATTCTTGTAGACATATTAAAATCACGAATAATTTCTTATTTTGGTCCTTTTCCTAACTTTGTTATTCTTTTTTTCCTTTTTTTCCGCGTCTGTTAATCCACCCGCGTCCAACTCACCTAACTATGGTTAATAACTGTGCCCCATGTCTATACGTCGCTGATGTGCTTCACCGAGTCCAAACAAACCTGAATATGTGTAGGCATCGCATCGAACGGAGCCGGGAGATACAAGGACTCGATAGCACATGGCAAAAAGATGGATTCCGTAACCATCCCCTTAGTCTTACATGTAAGCATGCGGATGATGGAAGGAGTTGACAGGAAAATGAGAAAAGGATTCTGTAGCGCCTCCCAGTCATATGAGGATGAGGATTTATATTCAGGCCTTGTTTAGATAGAGATACCCAAATTCACTCCTAAATTTTACTATGCAAAAAGAAGATTCCCTATCACATCAAAATGTCGGCACATATATGGAGTACTAAATGTAGATGAAATCAAAAACAATTGCACAGTTTTGTTATACTTTACGAGACGAATATTTTAAGTCTAATTAATCAATATTTGGATAATTATTACCAAATAAAAACAAAATTGCTACGGTGTAACGGGACATTTACTATGCAAAATTTGGACCCCAAATTTGGGATCTAAACGAGGCCTCATATCTATAATATTATCTTTATCATTTATTTTTTACCTATCTAATCTATCTATCTATATCTATCTATCTTGTGGAGTCCGATAGTGCAAGGATTATCAAAGCCATGACATCTCAAAGTGCCGATAGATCAGAGATTAGAGGCACTATTATGGAGGCCAAAGAGTACTTGCAGCTGCTGGTGGATTGGAAGTTTCAGAAGGTGAAGCGAGAAGGCAACAAGGTGGCCCACGAGTTGGCTCATTTAGCTAGACGGGATACATATACTGCAACATGGTTGGGGCAGGCGCCTCTGTGCTTTCGAGACCTCATTAATTTTGATTGTAACTCTTTGTCTATCTATCTATCTACCTATCTATCTATCTATCTATCTATCTATCTATCTATACTATAAAAGAGCGAAGAAATTGTAAAATACAGGTTACCTGACAAAATCCTACCCACCCTATATTTTGACCCTTAGATTACAGATCCAACGTATCTAATCTCCCATCCTAACCTGACGAACGGGCCCGGCCGGAAAACTTTTAATTCTTTACGCGTGTTTATACATGTGGTTCCTCATATCGCTATTTTTTTCTCACCAAAAAAATTACCCAACCCACACCCTAGGAACGTCGGTCTCCTCAATTGTTTTTTTCAAAAAAAACTCCAATACGGTTCCAATCGACGCCGTTCTTCCAGGTAGTTTGATCGTAATCCGCAGTGTCGACGCGTTGCTCTGTCGCGCCGCAGCCGCGCACACAGCCGTTGGTCTTCAGTTGGAAAGCATACGGAATCTGAGGTGTGTATGTGCTGATCTCAGCTTACCTTATTTATTATTTTTTCCCATGCCTTGCGAGTTGCGATATACGGAATTAATTAGTGACATATGCACACACGTATGTTGATTTTTGGTGTATGTACGATCATCGGACTCCCGGTGTCCTCTCCTCATTGCTTTTGTGTTTCTCCATTCAGTCATCCATGTTTATAGGGTGTATCTGTGTTTACACCTTATGCAAAAAAAAGATCAATCTCATAGATCATGGAATTGAGCCATGGACCTTCCTTTTTTTTTCCTGAAAGGACCCAGCCGTACCAGAAGACCTAACATATCGCTTTTTTAGCTATTGAAACATACACTGCCGCATCAATATTATAAGTGGCCTACCTTGCATCCTGGTTGAGGGAGTGAATGATATGGTCGCAACACATCACTATAAAATTAACGAGGAATAAAAGAAAATTGGATACAAATACAATAGTTTCGCAAAAAATCCCATATATACAAACAAAGGATCAAAAAATAAATGAATTTACATTCAAAATAAAATAAAACTTACAAATACATGTAGTCCCTGCCCTGCCAAAATTTACAATTAGTGGCTACATTCACTCTACCACACACACATCCGGTCTAGATAACGCTCCACTAGCACTTCAACATAGTTCCAAATAATAAAAAAAATAAAAAATGTTGGTTTCGAATAAACATGAAAATAATAGGATAATATGATAACCGCAAACAAGCTACAAAATGACAAACAAAAACGACAATTTTTTTTTAGGCACGTGCGTGTCGCACGTGCATGTTAACTAGTATATATATATATATATATATATATATATATATATATATATATATATATATATATATATATATATATATATATATATATATATATATATAAGAGAACTATTATCCTACAACTGGCTACAAAATAACTTATTCTGTAGCCACTTTGAGTTACGATAATTGCTATGCTAATTTATGAGATTATAGTAACTCCTTACTATGTGATTTACTATAACATTATGGTAAATATCCCCATGTGTTATAGTAATTCAACTATCGTAAATATATACTGACATTGTCGTAAATTAGTATATAAAATTATCGTAAATAGAGGTGGCTACAAAATAACTTATTTTGTAGCTAGCTATAGAGTGTACTCTCTCTCTCTCTCTCTCTCTCTATATATATATATATATATATATATATATATAAGGCTCCTCTCAGTCTTTAAAAGGAGAAGCCCGACGCCCATATTAATTATCGAGAGTCGGATCAAAGCACCACACACTGAAGACCAGGCCTCAGCAGCGCTCTCTTCAGTGCTCTCACACTCTACTCCACTTCCACTCCACTCACACATACGCCATAAAGACGTGATCTTAGAAACCTTCTGAAGATCATCCACCGAATAGTAATACTCCACTTCCGTTGTATTACTCCACCACTCTGTAAATTAGAGAATAAGGAAAGTCCTCGTGATCTTCCTGAGCTTGTAAGATAATCTCTAAGGTTTGTGGTAAGTACTTGGGATTTCCCGAAAGGGAAAGCCGTATGTATATATATATATAACTATTAGCCTACAGCTGACTACAAAATAACTTATTCTGTAGCCACTTTAAGTTACGATAATTGCTATGCTAATTTACGATATTATAGTAACTCCTTACTATATGATTTACTATAACATTATGGTAAATATCCCCATGTGCTATAGTAACTCAACTATCGTAAATATATACTGACATTATCGTAAATTAGTATATGAAATTATCGTAAATAGAGGTGGCTACAAAATAACTTATTTTGTACTCCCTCCGTCCAGAAAAACATACAATTCTAGCACAGTGTTGCGTTTTAGTATCTTAACTTTGACCATTGATAAATAAAAAAGTATCAATGTTTATGATATCAAATAAATATCATTAGATTAATTATGAAATATATTTTTATAATAAATTAATTTGGAGCCATAAATATGAAATATTATTTACTGTAAACTTAGTCAAACGTGAACTACTTTTTCTGGCACGTAACCCATAGTTGCATGTTTTTACGGACGGAGGAAGTAGCTAGCTATAGAGTATACTCTCCCTATATATATATATATATATATATATATATATATATATATATATATATATATATATATATATATATATATATATATATATAATTATTACCCTACGGCTGGCTATAAAATAATTTATTCTGTAGCCACTTTGAGTTACGATAATTACTATGCTAATTTACGAGATTATAGTAACTCCTTACTATGTGATTTACTATAACACTATGGTAAATATCCCCATGTGTTACAGTAATTCAACTATCATAAATATATACTAACATTGTCGTAAATTAGTATATAAAATTATCGTAAATAGAGGTGGCTACAAAATAACTTATTTTGTAGCTAGCTATAGAGTATACTCTCCCTATATATATATATATATATATATATATATATATATATATATATATATATATATATATATATATATATATATATATATATATATATATACACTATAAAAGAGCGAAGGAACCTGCGGCTTCAGACGTTCCGCAGGTGAGTGGAGATGTGGGCCGTGGTAGCGTCTTGCTCTCCGCCCGCCTCCTCGGTGCTGACACAGGACAGGGCCGTAGTTGCTGGAGTTATGACTTGATTAGTTTGACACAGACATCCGGGCAGTGCGGATTGCAGCAACCCAAAGATAAAAGAGTGCTTAGTTCCAAAAATATTTTGCAAAAAAAATATTTTGTAAAATGTAACTATAGTGTTACTGTAGCACTTTCATTGTTATTTAATAATTATTGTCTGATCATGGACTAATTATACTTAAAAGATTTGTCTCGTAATTTACAACTAAACTGTGTAAGTAGTTTTATTTTTTATCTATATTTAATGCTTCAGGCATGTGTCACCCTATTCGTTTGGACTTATCAACAGAATCAGCAGCCATCCAGCAGTATTTTTCTCTCACAACAAACCAGCGAACAGTGCTTTCAGCAAAATAAACCAGCGAAACGAACAGGGTGAAAGATTTGATGTGACGGGAATCTGAAATACTTTACAAAATATTTTGGGAAGCAAACAAATTCATCAGGAGGACAGGATATATAGTACTCCCTCCGTCCCACAAATAATTGTACATTTTTGACTTTTACACTTCTTGTTTGACCGTTCGTCTTATTTAAATTTTTTGTGCAAATAATAAAAGAAATAAAACATTATGAAAATATCTCTAATGATTGAATAAGTCGTAACAAAACAAATAATATTTATTAAAATTTTTTAAATAAGACGAACGGTCAAACTAGAAGTGCAGAAGTCAAAAACGTGCAATTATTTGTGGGACGGAGGGAGTATGTCAGTTCAAAAAGATCATCTACTAGCAAGGTGGCAACATGCCATGACAAGATGCTGCAATAATCCACAGATGCACGACCGATCATATCAAGTCGAGTTTTACCGGTGCTCTATTTCTTGGCTGGCACAACTACTAGGCTTTTACTACTAGTACTTGCTCCTCCAATCTAGGGGCTGTTTAGTTCCCAAGAAATTTTACAAAATTTTTCAGATTCTCCGTCACATCGAATCTTTGGACACATGCATGAAGCATTAAATATAGATAAAAAATAAAACTAATTACACAGTTTAGACGAAATGGACGAGACGAATCTTTTAAGCCTAATTAGACTATAATTGAATACTAATTACCAAATAACAACGAAAGTGGCTACAGTGCCATTTTGCCAAATTTTTGGCAACTAAACGCTACCCTAGTAATCTTCATGCTGCCATAGCACCATGGCATACAGTGAGAGCGAGCTAACAACGAACACGAATACACGAAGCAAAGATGAATATATATTAAAGAGCACTCTACCACTACTTCGGAGTAGTGCTTTTTCATAGTGCTGCATCAACTATAGCTACCGCGTTGGTAGCTTCAGGCGACGCAGCTGAGGCCCAAGCAACCCATCCACACGCTCCTCTTGGCCGCCCTATTATTCTGCAAACCAAAGCGAGGAAATTTTTTTAGTCTGCATGCAAGAAGAATACGTGAGGCCGTGAGCTTACGTAATACGTACCCGCCGCCTTGGAAGGCGGGAGACAGTGGTATCGTCGTCCGGCGGCGGCACCCGGTACAGGTCCTCGTCGACGGGCCTCACCACCACCCTGCGGTTGCCCTTGGCCGGTGCGCGCGCTGCCGCCACCGCCCTCTTGTGCTCCGCAGCTCCAGCGACGACGACTCCGCCGCCCGCGGTCTCCGGCCTCCGCGACTTCTTAGGCGCCGGCGGCCTACGGCGCTGGGGCGGGGAGTACCTGAACCAGGCGTCGCTGCAGGCCTCCGGCTCCGGCGCGTACCACCACCAGGACTCGGCCACCGCGGCGCTGGAGTGCGGCGGCGCCGGCTCGTCTGGGGAAGACGTCGAGGAGGAGTAGTAGTTCCACTCCCCGAACGCCCGCACGTGCCGCCGCCTCGCCTTCTCCATGATCTCAGAAGCTTGTCGTCTCCGACGAGGCCGATCGAAGCTGGTGAGTTGAAGCCTAGCAGCAGCAGAGGAGCTAACGAAGCTAGTATGCTCGTGGGAGGACAATGGCCGCTGGATGCACGAACCTAGTCTAGTCCTTATAAATGCGCGCTCGGCTTGGAGCTTGGACCCCCATGCATTGCCTTGCCATCGTCTGGGAGGAAGAACTGCGCGCGAGGGCGAGGCAGAGTGGCATGGCAGGCCAGGCCATAAATTTCCCGGTCCACCGCTGCGCCAGCGCAGAGTCGCAGACCAGGGAGGGTGATGAGGGAGGTCAGTTGCATTGACTTGACGCACGGCGCGCATGCGTGCAACGCGAGCCGTGCACTGTACATGATGTACCCGCGGCATGGCGACGCCTGCGCTCGCATTACTGGTGCTGCTTGGGCCACGGCCATCACGACAGGGCCAGGGCCATGTTTAGACTTTATAGATGGCGTCAAAATGCAAAAAGTTTTTAAGATTCCTCGTCACATCGTATATGTCAACACATGTATGAAATATTAAATATAAGTAAAAAAATAACTAATGACATAGTTTGTCTGTAAAATATTGGGACGAATCTTTTGAGCCTAGGTAATCCATGATTGGACAAAGTTTGTCAAATACAAACGAAAATGCTACGGTGCTTTTTCAAAATCTTTTTTGCAAACTAAACATAGGCAGTGTTTAGATGGTGTAAAAGTTGGTGTAAAGTTCCTGTAGCACTTTTCGTTGTTATTTGGTAAAATTTATCCAATCATGGACTAACTAGGCTCAAAAGATTCGTCTCGACATTTACAGATAAATTGTGCAATTAGTTATTTTTTTACCTACATTTAATACTCCATGCATACGTCTAAAGATTCGATGTGATGAGGAATCTTAGATTACCCGCACTCATAAACCTCTATATTCATCCTCTAAAAGGAATATTCCATCCTGGTCATCACAAAATATACCATTTTCCCGCACTCATCTATCCTCTATATCATCCTCAATCCACTGTGGGGTCCACTTATCACTTTATCTAAATATATCCATGTGGGATCTAGTTTTGAAGGATTTATTGAAACAAATTTAATGATGCAATCGAAATTTAATTTGACTAATTGGTCTGTGAGTTATAACATTTTTTGCAAGTTGAAATAGCCGGGCCACCACTTTTCCTCTCTCCCTCCACTCTCCCGCATGATGCTCTGGCTTGGCTTTCCCGCGCTGCAGAAATGGCGGTCACGCCATCGTTCAGGCTCATTTCTAGGTCGCCGCTGTAGCGTTTTTGAAACGGTAAACACGATACCGGGCGCGTTTCCAGTAGCCGGTGCGGATGGTGTAAACACTGCCATAGGGCTGGTTTAGATCCGAAATTTTTGGTAAAATGACACTGTAGCGCTTTTCGTTGTTATTTGACAAATATTGTCCGATCATGGTCTAATTAGGCTTAAAAGATTTGTCTCGTCCATTTCGTCTAAACTGTGTAATTAGTTTTATTTTGTATCTATATTTAATGGTTCATGCATGTGTCAAAGATTTGATGTGACAAAAAATCTGAAAAATTTTGCAAAATTTTCTGTGAACTAAATAGGGCCATAGTCTAGCTCTCGCGGACGGACTGGCGGTAGCAGCGTTGGTCGGGCTATCACTTCTCGAGCGACTAGAGAAGTGGACCAGAGCAACAGAACCTCGCCGTTTCGGACACGGGCTTCGGCCAACCGTTGCTTCATTCTCTCACGCGTCCAAATGGAGGGCAGCGTCCCAATGTACATTAATGGGGCCTGTCTCGGCACGTGCCAGACTGCCAGCAGCATAAACCATTTGTCTTATTATTTCTAGTACCGTTGGTTGGTTCCAAACCATTTTTTTTTTCCAAATGTTCACGCCGGGTTCGATTTTGTATTGGGCTTCGTTTAGATGCTGAAAAATTAGAATTTTTCTAACGGTAGCACTTTCGTTTGTATTTGATAAATAGTGTCTAATTATAAATTAACTAGACTTAAAAGATTTGTCTCGTGATTTATAATTAAACTGTACAATTAGTTATTTTTTATTTATATTTAATGCTTCATGCATGCATGCAAAAATTGATGTGATGGAGAGAATGAAATTTTTTTAACTTTTCAACTCAATCTAAACGAGGCCTTGATCTGCATCCGGAGTGGATTTTCTCTTCTTTTTCCTCGTCTTAAAGGACCCTACACAGCATGCTGCTAATCTAGGAGGCTATAAGTAGTAGCTGTGTCTCTACTCATACCCAAATACTAAACTCTTGCCATGACAGGGCTTGTTTGGATCTATAACAAAAGTTTAGTCCTTCATTCTATAATAAGTGATTTGCCCTTGTTTAATTAAGTCATGGGAGAGAGAGGGAGCGCAGGTGGGTAGGGTGGGGGCTATCTGGTGTTCAGTGCGCCTCCAAGACCTTTTAGCTCAGTTTTGCATCCCTTGAGTAGCAAATGGGCAACGACGCTTCTAGCGCCCGGATGCCCGAATCCAGGGGTCCGTCCGGACACACCTAGGATCCCGCATGCCCCCCCCCCCCCCCGCATGGAAAGCGCCCTCCACGAGAAGAAAGAAGAAAGAACGGCAACCACACCCACCGCCGCCGCCCCCGCACGCCCCACACAGGGGAGGAAGTAGATCGGAACGGCCCCGCACCCCCACACGTAAGGAGGAGGAAACTAGATCGAACCCGCCCCGCCCCCCACGCGCACAAGATTCACCCACCCCTGACCTCGCCAGCCCCCAGCACCTCCGCCCGTCGCCAGCTCGCCCCCTGCCGCTGCAACAGTAGGATAAAAGCAAACTGAAACACCATAAACATGTTATTGCAAACAACACCGAACAAAACTGCTGCAAGAATAGGTTGAAGCAGTTGAAACACAATGAACATGTTATTGCAACAACATGGAACAACTACTGCAACATGAGAATGAAGCAACTGAAACATATTGCAACATCTCAAAAAAGCAGTACTACTGCAACATTGGGATGAAGAAGTTGAAACACTAAGAAACATATTATTGCAACAACAAAAGAACGACAACTAAAAAACATTGTTGACTAGAGCAGCTAAAACACTATGAATATGTTATTACAACACCGCTTAACAACTGCTGCAACAACAAAGCAAAAACTACTGCAACATGCAGATTGAAACAACTGGAACATATATTGAGAAATTATAACAACACTGAACAACTGCTGCAAACAACATGCAACAACTACTGCAACATGTAGATTGAAGCAACTAAAAAAACATGCTGCAACATCTCAAAGCGGTACTACTGCAACATCAACTGAAACCTACTACAACATCCAGAGGAACCCATTGCAACACGGCTAGATTTGAACCCTAAGAGCTAGCCGAAACCCTAGCCACCACCACATCCCTTAGATCTAGAGGGGAGGAGGAGAAGGAGGAGGAGGAGAAGGCTGAGATCCAGACGAGGACCTCACCTACCAGCACCATGCATGGAGATCGCGAGACACGAGGGAGAGAGAACAGGGAGGGAGGGAGCCGCGCGGCTCGCCGAAAACCGCCGCCGTCGCTACCACTATGGTGGCATGGAGGGCGCGGGGCGCGCGGAGGGAGGGAGGGATGGAGGGAGGGGCAGCTCGTGGGCCGTTGCGGCAAGGAGGGCGTGGAGGGAGGGAGGCGCGGCACGTGTGAGCAAAGCAAAGAGTGGAGGAGCAGGAGGAGGAAGAAGGGAAGCAGGAGGACCATCGCGTGCGGGCGGAAGGAAGCGCGGTCGGTCGTGTGGGGTCTGTCCGGACGGGATGGACGCCCGCACGGTATCATTACCGAATACGCAAAACTTTAGGCCCCGTTTGGTTTGAGTATGTTAAAGTTTAACTCCCATCACATCAATGTTCCCTTAAATGCATGGAGTACTAAATATAGACTAATTGTATGCATGTCGGCACAGATTAGGAGTAATTTACGAGACGAATCTATTAAGCCTAATTAGTCCAAGAGTAGAAACTTTTTTTCAAATAAGACGAAAGTGCTACAGTGTTTATTAAACTTTAACTCCTCCAACCAAACACCCCTTAGTCCACCCCATTTATTCACATTTAGCCCACCTGTTTGGATTCCTATGGAAAAAAGACTAAGGGCTTGTTTAGTTGGTGAAAATGTTTGAATTCGGCTACTGTAGCAATTTTCGTTTTATTTGACAATTTGTATCTAATCATGGACTAATTAGACTCAAAAGATTTGTCTTATGATTTATAACTAAACTGTGTAATTAGTTTTTTCTTTCGTCTACTCTATGCATGTGCCGTAAGATTCGATGTAACAGATATTGTAACACTTTTTGGGTTCCTTTTTAGGAACTAAACAGACTCTAAAGTTTTGCATTGGAATCCCCTGAATACGCTCGACCACCAATGTACAGTGCCATGGCAGCGCCCTCGCCGAAAAGCCTGCAGACGCGCTGCAGTGGGCGGCAAGCTGTTGCACAGACACAGCCATGCAACACGGCCTCACCAGGTCACCACCCCTGCCCGTGCGGGCGTCCTTGGCCCTTGGCCGGCACGCGCTGCCGCTGCCGTTGCCGCCCTCGCGCGGGTCTCCGTCGCAACGCTCTTGGTGCACTCCGCCTCTAGCAACTCCGGTCTCCACGCCTTCTTCGGCGCCGGCGGCCTACGGCGCGGTGGCGAGGACCGGGGAGTACCTGAACCAGGCGTCGCTGCAGGCCACGACGCGGCTCCGGCGCGTACCACCGGCACTGAGCCGCCGTGGCGCCGGAACGCGGTATGCAGCTCAACTATGGGAGGACGAGGTCACAGGAGTAGTAGGGCCCGGTTTAGTTTGCAAAAAATTTTGTAAAAATTTTTAGATTTCCCGTCACATCGAACCTTTAGACACATGCATGAAGCATTAAATATAGATAAAAAATAAAACTAATTACACAGTTTAGACGAAATTCACGAAACGAATCTTTTAAACCTAGTTAGTCCATGATTGGATAATATTTGTCAAATAACAACGAAATTGCTACGATAATATTTCCTAAAAATTTTCGGTAACTAGACCGGCACCCGGCATCTGCCGTCGCCAGGCCTTCTCCGTGATCTGGGCATGTGTACAGGTCAGGTACAGCGAGGTGAGCAGTGCCGCTCATGGCGCGGCCTCGCCAGCTACAGTCCTACCGACCGGCACGCGACAAGGCGGCAGAGACGGTGTCATGGAAGCCTGTGGCAGACTGGGCCCTAGTGGCCCGCTGTGTCCCGTGTGGGCTCCGCTCTCTTCTGTGCAACAGCATGCTACTGCCGCGTCTGCAGGCTTTTCGATCGGCGGTGGCCCTGTTCAGTCCTTGAAGACTGGACATTGGACGTTGGCGCTGGGGCCTGCCGAGAGTATTAATTGGGCAGAGAGAGATTGATTAGCTGTGGATGCAACTATGTAAAAAAAAATTTCTATCACATCGAAATATCGGCACATATATGAAGTATTAAATATAAATGAAATCAAAAACTAATTACACAGTTTTATTGTACTTTGCGAGACGAATATTTTAAGCCTAATTAGTCAAAGTTTGGATAATTTTTACCAAATACAAACGAAATGCTACAGCACGTATTTATGACGCTACAGTATATTTGGTGACCACCAATTCGATGATCTAAACACGGCTCCTGGGTTAATACTGGCTGGTTGTTGGGTAGGGCAGCTTTTACACTTCGAGCCTGTTTAGTTCCTCCCCAACCCAAAAAAGTTTGCGCAGTACCCGTCACATCGAATCTTTGGACGCATGCATGGAACATTAAATATAGGTAAAAAAATAACTAATTGCACAGTTTGTCTGTAAATGTCGAAACGAATCTTTTGAGCCTAGTTAGTCCATAATTAGATAAATTTTGTCAAATAAAACGAAAAGTACTATAGTAACCGAACCCAAACTTTTTCACCAACTAAACAACCCCTTCATCCGGTGGGTTTAGTTTGCGAAAATATTTGGCCTTGATTACTATAGCATTTTCGTTTATATTTGTCAATTAGTATCCAATTATGGACTAATTAGACTTAAAAGATTCGTTTCGTGGTTTTCTACCAAACTGTGCAATTAGTTTTTTTCGTCTACATTTAATGCTCCGTGCATGTATCTAAACATTCGATGTGACGGAGAATCTTGAAAATTTTTAGGAACTAAACATAGCCCCATTAAATATTTGGACACATACATATAACATTAAATATAGATAAAAAATAAATAATCATACAGTTTATATGTATTTTACGAGATGAATTTTTAAGCCTAATTACGTGCAGCCAGCCACTACTTTCTCCCACCACCATACGTAGCTATCTTCTCTGCTTGGACCTCTTTGCCTTGAGCTTCTGAGACAGACACATTACCGGATCATGGGAGAGGCTATAGGCCGCTAGGCGACGGCAGTGCGGGCGTTCGGAGAGGGGAACCACTAGCAGTTCCTATGGGAGGACGTGGAGGAGTGGAGGCCG
Source organism: Saccharum spontaneum (assembly GCA_022457205.1). Taxonomy (NCBI): domain Eukaryota; kingdom Viridiplantae; phylum Streptophyta; class Magnoliopsida; order Poales; family Poaceae; genus Saccharum; species Saccharum spontaneum. The sequence goes on along the minus strand of CM039598.1, from coordinate 50,370,424 downwards.
TGTTTAGCTGGGTAGGTGATTTTTTTTTTGTCACATTGGATGTGTAAAAAAGATGTTGGGATGGGTTTTCGATACTAATAAAAAAACAAATTACAGAATCTGTCAGGAAACTGTGAGACGAATATAATGATACTAAGTAATTTGTCATTAGCACATGGGGGTTACTGTAGCAGTTAAGACTTTTCATGGAGTAATTAGGTTTAAAAGATTTGTCTCATGATTTCCGCGAGAATTGTGCAATTAATTTTTTTTCGTCTACATTTAGTACTCTGTGCATGTATCTAAACATACTTTTTTACTGTAGAAGGCAAAAAAAATTTAGAAACTAAACAAGGCCTTAATCTTGAAATTAGTGTGTTCATGTTATTTGGTTAGTGATCCTAATAAGCTAATCATAGCACATATTTACGTTCTAGTGATGTCAGATACTTTCCGCCCCCGCGTCGTATACCGCCGGCGCCTAAGAAAACGTGAAGACCGACGGAGATTGCAGGAGACGGAGAGCACCAAGAGTGTTGCGTTGCGACGGAGACCCAGGTAAGTGCATATCCAGTAGGACCTTTATTTGACTTCCTACTTCAGATTTAGATAGCGGAAGTAAAAAACCAACAGGTAGCGGAAGTAAAAAAATCAACTCTAACAGGCCCTCTACTAGACCCCTATGTTTGTTGGCCTCCTACTTTTTCCTTTCTATCCTCTATTTCTGTTGGCCCCCTATTTTTTACCGTGCAAAATCTAGATGAGAGAGATGACAAAAGAGCTCCACGCGTCATTGACTACTAAAACGAATTTGAGTAGTATGGTTTAGATAGTATTGCTGGAGTTGGAAGTAAAATATGTGTAGTCTCAAAATAGGTGGCTTCCTAAATAGAGAAGTAGGGGGTGTGTTTTAGATAGTATTGCTGGAGATGATCTAAGACTAGCCGCAGTGGGTACTCTAAAACGATACTCTAAAGCTTTAGAGTATGAATATAGAATAAAAACTGCTGCACTGAGTACTCTAAAACGATACTCCCTCCGTTCCAAATTATAAAGTATTTCAAGAATCTTGGAGAGTCAAAGCATCTTAAGTTTGACCAAAATTATAGAGAAAATTACAAAAATTTATAACATCAAATAGGTATACTATGAAAATATAATTAATGAAGAATCTAATAATACTTAATTAGTGTCATAAATATTATTATCTTATCATATAAATTTGGTTAAACTTGAGATCCTTTGACTCTCCAAGATTTTTGGAATGTCTTATAATTTGAGATGGAGGGAGTACTTTATCCTTTCTCACTCTATATTTAAAGTAGTACTGTGCTTACTCTATACTCTATAGTGACGGGTTCCACTAGCTAAACAAAGGAAAAAATGTTATAACTCACAAACCAAAAATCCAAATTAAATTTCGATTTCACCATTAAATTTGTCTCAATAAATCCTTCAAAACTAGATCACACATGGATATATTTAGATAAAGTGACAAATGGGTCTCACAGTGGATAGAGTGAATAGAGGATGATATAGAAGATGGATGGGTGTAAAAGAATTAAATATAGAAGAGAGAATTTTACTAACTAAGACATATAGAAGATGAATATAAGGATCCATGAGTACGGGTAGTCTCAAGAAGGTGGCGGCAGCGCGCGCCGGCCAAGGGCGCCCGCAGGGTTGGTGGTGAGCCCGTGTTTGCATTGCATGCCTCTGTGCAAAAGCATGCCACGCACTGCAGCGTTTGCAGGCTTTTCGGCGGGGGCCATGCCCTTGGAATGGACATTGGTGGAGCGTAGGCCCTCGTTTAATTCTCAGAATTCTTTCCCAAAATTCACTATATAAAAAAAGATTTTCTATCACATCGAAATATCAGCATATATATAGAGTACTAAATATAGATAAAATCAAAAACTAATTATACAGTTTTATTATACTTTGCGAGACGAACATTTTGAGTCTAATTAGTCAAAGTTTAAATAATTTTTACCAAATACAAACGAAATATTACAGTGCGCATTTGTGACGCTACGATACATGCGGTGATCACCAATTCGGTGATCTAAACATGATCATACTCCCTCTGTCTCATATCAAAGGACGTTCTGCCTTCTGAGCAGGTTTATCTCCCTTTTCGTGAACATGGACAGGAGGAGGGTTCACATGCAGTCGTAGATTTATGAATGCAGACGTTCCAGCCCTTGTTTAGATTTCAAAATTTGCCTCCCAAATTCACTATGCAAAATTCCTATTCCCCGTCACATCAAAATACCGGCACATATATGGAGTACTAAATATAGATGAAATAAAAAACTAATTATACAGTTTTGTTGTACTTTGCGAGACGAACATTTTAAGTCTAATTAATCAATATTTGGATAATTATTACCAAATAAAAACAAAATTATTACAGTGTGACGGGACACTTACTATGCAAACTTTACCTCCAAAGTTTGCCATCTAAACAAGGCCCCAATCTTACTCTGACGTTATTTATAGGTTCCGTTCGGCTATGCTGATAAGCTGGTTGAAAAATACTGTTGCTGATTTGTTGTGAGAGAAAAATACTGTTTCAACTGAAAAAACAAGCTGAAAACTACGGATTATAAGCCGAATGAATAGGGGATTATTAGGCCATGTTTAGTTCCTAAAAATTTTCAAGATTCTTCATCACATTAGTGTTTGGACACATGCATGGAGCATTAAATGTAGACGAAAAAACTAATTACACAGTTTGGTAGAAAAACAGGAGATGAATTTTTTGAGCCTAATTAGTGCATGATTGGACACTAATTAACAAATACAAATAAAAGTGCTGCAGTAGCTAAAGCCAAAAATTTTCACGAACCAAGAGCATGTTTAGTTTCCAAAATTTTGCAAATTTTTTAAAGATTTTTCGTCACATCAAATCTTTAGACGGATGCATGAAGCATTAAATATAGATAAAAAATAAAACTAATTACACAGTTTAGACAAAATTCACGAGATGAATCTTTTAAGCCTAATTAGACCATGATTGAACACTGATTGCCAAATAACAACAAAAATGCTACAATATCATTTTCCAAAAAATTTCGCAAACTAAACCAAGCCTAAACACACCCTTATTTTGGCATGTGTAGAGATTGAATGCTAGGTTAGCTAGGACACAACTACTTCCTCCTTTTTTTGATCGGCACAAGTACTTCCTCTTGGGTCAATAGCATGGTGGGTAGACTAGAGTACTTTACAGCGTGGGGATTCGAAGTCCTGTAAAAAAAGTAGAGTAAATCCATCATTCTGGATGCTAAGGGGAGTTTAGATGCAAAAACTTTTTAAATTTGGCTATTATAACACTTTTGTTTGTTTTTGGTAATTAGTGTCCAATCATGAACTATTTTAGTTCAAAAGATTCATCTCGTAATTTACAACCAAATTATACAATCAGATATTTTTTATCTATATTTAATGCTTCATGCATGCATTTAAAGATTTGATGTGATAGGACGAAAAGTAAAAATTTGGAATTTTAAAGTCCTTAGTGCAGATCAATACAAAATCGAAACACGGTGTCAATGCTTGGAAAGAAATGGTTTATGATATAGTTCTGGGGAAACTAAAGACTTGTCTGAACTGCTTCGTTTCAAGTTTTCCAGCTCTACTTTATGTCTTTTAGCTAAATAGATTTAGCTTCACAAACTCTGCTGCTTCGAGGAAACAAGATAAACTTATGACAGCACATAAAATGATACAGTACTCTAGAAACGCTAGGCAGCGTTTAGATAGGTAAAAAGACCCAAAATTTTTTTGTACAGTACCCGTCATATCGAATCTTTGGACGCATGTATGGAGCATTAAACGTAGATAAAAAAACTAATTGCACAGTTTGTCTGTAACTATCGAGACGAATCTTTTGAATCTAATTAATCCATAATTAAATAAATTTACCAAATAACAACGAAAAGTGCTACCAGAACTTTTTCCCTAATTTACCAAATGAAATATACGGTGGCACGTGCCGACACAGGCCACAACGGCCCCATTAAAGTACATCGGGACGCTACCCTACATTCGAATGTTGCGGTTGGCCGATCCGAAGCCCGTGTGTCGGAAGTCATCGCGACGTCACTGGCCGGCTAGCCTGCCAAACCAACGCTGCTACCGCCAGAGCTAGCTAGCCCCGACGTACGTGATGGCCCGGCAGCAAGTGCGCAACAGCGGGACGTCGCCATCCGCGCGTACATCATGCACAGTACACACCCGTCGTGCGCGCGCCGTGCGTCGAGTCAAAGCAACTCGACCGAGAAATTTATGACCTGGCCTGCCCTGCCCTGCCACTCTGCCTCGCGTGCAGTTCTCCAGACGATGCCGAGGCAAGGCATGGGGTTAAGCCTCCGAGCTGAGCGTGGTTGAAAAACACGGTTAACTGATTTATTTGAAGAGAAAATATTATTTTAATTAAAAAATAAGTTGAAAAGACAGATTATAAGTCGGATGAGGCTCTATACGTGCATCCAGCCTCCTTCGCTCAGGCTCTATACGTGCATCCAGCCTCCTCCGCTCCTCCCACTACCTCCTCTGCTGCTGCAAGCCTTCTTCTCACCAGCTTCGACCTCTTTGCCTTCGATCGGCTTCCGAGATCATGGAGAAGGCGAGGCGGCGGCACGTGCCGGCGTTCGGGGAGTGGAACTACTCCTCCTCCTCGACGTCCTCCCCAGAGGGGTGGTACGCGCCGGAGCCGGAGGCCTGCAGCGACGCCTGGTTCAGGTACTCCCCGCCTCCGCGCCGTAGGCCGCGGGCGCCTAAGAAGATGCGGAGGCCGGAGACCGCGGTAGCTGCCGAGCACAAGAGGGCGGTGCCGGTGGCAGCGCACGCGCCGGCCAAGGGCGCTGCCCGCAGGGTGGTGGTGAGGCCTGTCGACGAGGACCTGTACCGGGTGCCGCCGCCGGACGACAACGATACTGCTGTCTCTCGCCTTCCAAGGCGGCGGGTACGAACCGCGACATAATATTAGCCAGAGCGAGTGCAAAAGCTCACGTATTCTCCATATCCTTCAATTCTTGCAGACTTAAAATGTGCTCGATTGCTTTGCAGAAGAGGGCGGCGAGGAGGAGCTTGTGGATGGGCTGCTTGGGCCTCAACTGCGTCGCCTGAAGCTAGGTAGCTTGTTGCCGATGGATGTGGCTAGCTAGCTGATGCAACACTACTTTTTAAGCTATATATGTCGTATGGAATCTCGAGAAGTGCTAGCTAGTAGTGGTTCTAGTGTGCTCTTTAAATTTCCATGTTTGCTTCCTCTCCATGTTCGTTGTATATGGCAGCATGAAGATTACCGGTACTCTCTCTGTTCCTAATTAAGTGTCGTTTCTGATTTTTGTGTATGTAAGTTTCACTCGATTTATAGAAAATACGTACAACATTTGTATCTTTAAATAAATTTATTAAAAAACGAGATTCAAAGATCTTTCCAATAATTTATATAATATTTTTTAATATCCGTACTCATGGACCTCTATATTCATCTTCTATACGTCTTAGTCAACAAGATTCTCTCCTCTATACTCAATTCTCTTGCACCCATCCATCCTCTATATCATCCTCTATCCACTGTGGGATCCATTTGTCACTTTATGTAAATATATCCATGTGTGATCTAGTTTTGAAGGATTTATTGAGACGAATTTAATGGTGCAATCAAAATTTAATTTGGATTTTTGGTTTGTGAGTTATAGCATTTTTTCCCTTTGTTTAGCTAGTGAGGTCCGTCACTGCCCACTATAGAGTAAGCACTATATCACTCTAAATATAGAGTGAGAGAAATGATAGAGTATCGTTTTAGAGTACCCAGTGCAGCAGTTTTTACTCTATATTCATACTCTAAAGCTTTAGAGTATCCCTTTAAAATACCCACTGCGGGTAGTCCTAGCACGGGGTTGCTTAAAGCTAGTACCAAATACAAGGAAGGAGAGAGAGGAAAGAAAATGAGTATGATTTGAACTCTGTAAACTTCTGTCGAAATCTGATCTCTGGAGTTCATCCCAACCTAAGTTTTGACTTAATTAACATGTGTAAAATAATACTACTAAGATCTATACTCTTTTTATTAAAAAATGAATTTTGAATAAAATATGAAAAAACACAAGAGTTTGTAGTTGACATGTGAAAAAATTGCACAACTTAATTAAAAGTAAAAAGCTAAACTATGATTCATGAAGTCACAGAAACGAATGCAACTAGAGCTTATATATCTTAATATTATGTTTCAACTAACTACATATCACGCTAGAAAAAAATAAATACTAGAAATTCTAACTAGAGGTCCCTAATGAAGCCTCTACATTAATCCTCACAAGACATAGTAGAAAAACAAAAGATACATCATAGAAATTCACACAAAAATCCAAAACATTTGTCCATTAATTATTTTATAACCTAATCACCATTGATAACAATAGCTATTGGATCTATTGTATTTTCTAAATAATTATCAACCTCTACTATTGCTTAAAACAACATAAAGTAACACATGACTCTATATTTAAATTACCCACATATGCCATTATAAAATATGATCTAAAGTATATCTAAATTTCCATATAATTATACGTACTCTTATTATAATAGATAATTTACGTAACCCAATTTTATATTATTATTTGAAAATTTAAATTATCTTTGAAAATCTATATCTAAAGCTTATCAACATCTTCTATTAAAATATGTTTAAATAACCTTAGAGCATGTATATGTGTCTAAATTATCCACTTCTACCAATATTAATACATTAAGATTTGATTAAAGTAAGTATACACATCGTGCCAACATGCATGCGCGATAAATACATATGTTATATTTCATAAAAAAATATTTCCATAACACCTCATATACTAATACTAACAAACTGTTCAAAACCATATATTAACCATGACATATAATTTAGATAGGTTTTTTAATTTTTAATTTATATATATTTGTCATGATCTGATCATGACTTGTTCAATTTCATCATCGTCATGAGCATCATATGCATTTGAAATTCAATTTGGAAACCAAACTATCAAGAAATTGAATAATTATGAACGCTGCACGTTTTGACGGATCATCAGTCATTTTGCTGGAAGTTCCGTTGGAACATTTACACAGGCAGACAGCTGTCAGATCAATTCGGTGCCCTGACATAGTCTCCGACGCAAAGGATGGACCGTCCCATAATTGTGAGGTACTCCCTCCGTCTCACAATAGAGGTAGTTATGAAATGCGTGTTGCTCAAATTTTCTTAACTTGATTAGATTTATAGAAAATACGTGCAATATTTATATCTCTAAATAAATTTATTATAAAAGTATATTCAACAATCTATTTAATGATACTAATTATGTATTATAAATATTAATATTCTTTTATATATAATTGGTCAAAGTTGAAAAACGTTGACTTTTTAGAAAGCGAGAACGACTTCTATTTTAGGACAGACGAAGTATTATCACTTGTGGAGCTCACTTGGGCCCACAGGTCAACACACCTGTCCACTTTATGGAATAGCCAGACGAGCCAGCCAGCAGCTCATCCCACTCACTCTTCACTCTCCCCCCTCTCTCTCTAGTTCAACACTCCCTCACTGCGCACTCTCTCACACTCAAGAAAGGAGGAGCAAGGAAAGGAGAAGGGGGAAGGATTGGAGGCTGCCACCACCAGCTGAGGGCTGTGGATCTCACCTTGGAGCTGAGCACCACAAGAGATCAATCTTGTAGTCGTCATGGTCGGCAACATCAGGGCAGGGAAATGTACACCTGGAGGTCGCGCACATCAGGTTGTGGTGGGAGCATCGGTAGGGGCCCTCCGGTGCCGTATCGTCAAGGTCCGTATGAATATCAGCCATCGATTATCTGTGATTGCTCAAAGAAGGCCGTTGGATCTCGTGGAGCGATGACAACTCAGGTCGGCACTACTGTAGATGTAGTAGAGCACGTGTGTAACGAATCGATGATAACCCCATTTCTATTCATGGAAGATTTGCAATTGTTGTCAATATCTTGCTTTTTCATGTTGAATTCATGTTGTTTTCTTGATTTGATAGACCCTGTTGGATTGTGGTTTCTATCTCTAGTTGGATCCTGAACCTGAAGACTTTCAGAAGGATTTGTTGCTTGGTCTATGTGATGCTGTATGGAGATTGAGGAATGAACTAGCAGTGGTACGCATTATGACATGTGTATATAGAGGACTCTCCTATAAAAGAGCCCATATATATGGATAATATAAGTCGTAGTGGAGGACCTCATCTTGCATACTAAATCGGCCAGCTAGGAGACCTCATCTTTTGCTATGGAGGTGTCAGGACTCCTCATTTATAATTAGAAACAACAGTAGTTGGTAGGATCAATGGTGGACAATCAGAGTTATAATAGTTAGGTGGACACAATGCCGAAAATAATAACTACGGGCCAAAAAAAATAGGCAGTCATATGCAAAATATTATTACTACCAGGTAGTGGCTTGACCCGGTAGTATCACTGTTGATGAGGACATCGCCACGCTGGACTATACAACTTATTTTGTTAGCTTGATGAATCTTCATGACGAAATGGCTATGTTGTTGGTGTCATTTTGGACTTGTGACTTAGATGTAGCATGATGTATACTGTACCTCGGCTGTGAGTTTGATATTTTAATTTTTTGATACTAGGGATTTTATCAAGATTGTGTAATTGTATAGTGGACTGGCCTGGAAAAATATGTTGTTGGTTGGGCCTAAGAAATATGTGATGTGGGATGGGCCAAAAGAAAATGCAAATTCGAATGATCTGGGCTACACTGAATATAGATGATCTGGGTTACGTAGTATTATGTAAGATGTTGTGACTTAAAATCAAATGTCATAAAGCTTTGTGACTTTAAAACCAATGTCATAGATTTATGATATTAACATATAAATAACATAAAATATGGTTTAAGGCGCATGGTTTTTGACACTCTTTTTTCATCATGTGGGCATCACAAATGTAGATATGTGACATAAATTCCATATATTATGACTTAAATTAGTTGTCATAAACCCTTACCTCTCTTGTAGTGAAACCCGGTTCCTGAGGCTGGGGAAGTCCGCCGTCATTTATCGTAACTAAAAAAATTAAAAAAACATCTCAATAAATATAGAACCCCCATATAAATATACCATACAACAATATATATTAGAGAAACATATAAAAAATATATCATCAAGATATATATATACACACACACACACATTCTAAACTTAAACATTTTGCACATAATTTTTTTAACGATTATTAACTCTCATTAAGAAATAATGTTGCTAACAGAGATCTAGAAAACAATAAATGTTTAAGGTTATGTAGAAATGATTTATAAACAAAAATGAAATCCACTATTATTATTTCTAATAAAAAAACACATATTTCTATACTTATTACTAAACCATGAAATGATCTACATTGTTAGCAATGAAAGATTAGAAGATGAAGTTGCTAACCTTTAGAGATTGAAGATGAAGCCGATGGCCAAGAGCAAAGATTTGCTCCCCCATCAAGAATACGGATGAACACACGCGCACAAGCAAAGACCAAAGATTTGATCGCCTGTGTCTTGGCCTGGGGGATAGTGGAAACGCGTATGTCTTGGCCTGGGAGGGACAGTGGAAACACGTATATATATTTGGGAACCTTTAGTCCTGGTTGGTTGAGCCTACCGGATGGATCAACCTCTAGTCCCGGTTGGAGCCAAAACTCAGGATAAAAGGCCAGCGAGACCTTTGGTCCCGATTGGTGGTTACAAATGGGATTGAAAGGCGACCTTTAGTCCCGGTTTGAATCACAGACTGGGACTAAAGGTCCCTGCTGTAAAAGCCTGTTGTACTATCCGTTGGGCAGAGGATTTTAATCCCGATTGGTAGTTTCGACTAAATTTCCTATTACTCCCAAACCAAATTTCAGCTAGGATTAAAGCTAAAAACCGAAAGTCTGTTGTGTGCTTATGGATCTTGCTCCACGTGAGATTCACCAGCATCACAGCCATAGGAGGAGACTGCAGCAGCGTTTTCAACTCGGCCTTGGTTTGACTGGTTTAGTTGCACCTGTAAAATTTTTAAAAGTACAGTAACACTTTCGTTTGTATTTGACAATTAGTGTCTAATTATGGACTAATTAGGTTCGAAATATTCATCTCGTGATTTATAATCAAACTATGTAATTAATTATTTTTTTATCTATATTTAATGATCCATACATACGTCAAAGATTCGATGTGATGAGAAATCTAGCAGAAACTAAACAGGGCCTCAATCGCGTGAACGCGAACGGCAGCAAAAGCAGCTTTTGTCGAGCAGAACTCCGGTTTCAACAACTCGAACTCGGCGACAATACCAATTACCGAAAATAGATCGGTCCGGCCGGCGGCGTATCCAACACGCCGAATAGCAGATCCAAACGAACGACGGTGCGAAGAACGGGGAATAAAACTCTAATTATTTTTTAAAATATCGTGTCTTTAGATGCCACTTGTTAGTAAATAATGTCGCATTAAATCAGCGGTGCTCTTGCTCCACGCTAGATTCACCAGCAACTTCGTTCACGGCCACAGGACGAGACTGCAGCAGCGGACAGCGTTGTCAACTCGGCCTTGATTTGACCGCAGCAACACGCTTTGATAGCGTGAACGCGAACGGCAGCAAAAGCAGCTTTTGTAGATCAGAAATCCCGAACTCGGCGACAATACCAATTACCGACCCCTTTTTAGTTACCCCAATTCTCTCCAAATTCCATTATGCAAAAAGAAAATTTCTCGTCGCATCAAAATGTCGACAAATGTATGGAGTACTAAATGTTGATGAAATCAAAAACTAATTGCACAGTTTTGTTGTACTTTGCGAGACGAACATTTTAAGCCTAGTTAGTCAAAATTTGGATAATTTTTATCAAATACAAACGAAATACTACAGAAATTCAGATATAGTATTTTTCTCCCCAATTCTCTGAAGCCCGAAAATGGATTGGTCCAGCCGGTGGCGTAACCAACACGCCGAATAGCAGATGACGACAGTGCGATGAACAGGGAATAGAACCCTAATTTTTTTTCAATCTCATGTCTGGCTCTAGATACCATTTATTAGTAAATAATACAAATAAAAATCAAACATGAGACATAGATTTTTGCGTGAAAAAACCATAAACCCATTTGATGATCTAATGAAATGATTTAGATTCGATAAAGGCACCACGTAAAATATCATTTTTAAATAGTAAATTCAGAACAAAAAGTAACTAGGACTCCATTTGACAAATATATTATTATTTATTTATGCTGATTCGGGTATACGTACATGCTAGTTAAATGTACTCATTTATATTAACGCATACATGTGAGTTGAGTCAAGCCTGTGTAAACAATGGGGCATTATTCAACTGTCTGCCTGGTAATAACAGGCCGGGAGCACAATCGACAATTAGAGAAGATGATGCTGTTGACCTCAGCAGGTGCCGAGAAAAATGGCTTGCATCGTTATCATCGACAACTATCATTATTCGCAGCAAAAGGGCGATACGATTGTGTTTTCTCACCAACGGTCCACGAAATACATACATTGTTATCACCGAGATGAAGCAAGCCATACAAATAATTAGTGTGTATATATATATACATAGAGCACGAAGCATCTCCATACAGGCTACTACTTTCTTCTCTGCAGGTACGCATGTACTTTTTGTTAGTTGTTGCTTACATAAATTTTCTTTTATTTAAATATTTTGGTGGACTGACTGCTTGCTCGATTAGTATATAGTAATACATTCGATTATGACATCTGCTTAGTCTAAAAGAATGAATGAGCCTATAGCAGTACGTATCAAGTTCATGCATGGCAAAATGATAGCATTATGTTTTTAAAATTATTCTGTTTCTACTCATTATATCTGTGTTTCTTGATTATTGATGCTGGTTGGCGATTGTAACAGTTTCAAAAGGGAGACAAAGCTAAGGATACCACGTGATTGATCGAGGTAGTCATGGCTGGAATTCCGGACCATGACGTGTGGCCCAGTGTGCTTTACATGCAAATTGATACTGCAGTTAAATGTATCCGTGAAATGAGGCCAGATCTACATATAACACACGTTCTAGCATTGGCTCAAGGTGAGGCCCCGCCACCAGAGGCCCCGTCACCAGTCGAAGAAGGCGACACAGGAGTACGTCTTATTGTCCACTACATGGTCTTGAACAATTATCTCATAGTGATTAACCCTCCACCATATATTGGCTAGATTGCGCTGCAATGGCTAGCTTTACATCTTATTATGCCTTGATATGTGAAAGGCGATATCAATTGAATAATGCGACGAGTGTGATATCTCAAGTTCCTTGCATGGCTGATTTTATATATGTACGTGTGTGCGATGAATATACATGTAATTTAGTGGTTATTGTGCTTATCAATTTATGCAATAATAAATAATCTGATGTCCGGTGTTTGCTGACGAGTGTCTAGCGACTTGGTTATACATAGTCCTTTGATGAGCAATTATGTCATGGGAAATCTGGAAGCACTAGTCTCACTAATATCGATGCTTCTCAATACTAGCATCGAGCAACCCTATCATGGATCAATGCTGCCCCAACTTTCATTACAATCCTCCAATTCTTGGACCTCAATTCTAGAACATGAGTAATAAAAATGGACAAGGGGAAAAACAGGGGTCATCCATTATACGAGATCCAACTCAAAGTATCTGGAGGTATTAAATAGGTATAGATAGTACCGAATTAGGTGGGACCAGTACCAAAATATGTAGAACAAGACATATTTTTTATTTTATAATTTACTTTCGAATAAGGGTAAATCAGTCCTTATTAATTTGCACCAGCGGCAGTGCAGCAGCAGCATCCGCCGAGCTCCGTCGTGGTGTGCAAAGCGCGCACTATCACCGGGACTACACCTAGGGACACCATCTCGACGCGTGCCGTGCGCCGCGAGTGCACGACCAGCAAATGGCGGCCTGTAGGAGAGGTCGGTGCAGAGACCGTCTGGTGACTCTTGGTGCAATTTTCCAGTCCTCTTGGTGCCACGCGCAGAGACCGTCCGGTGACTCAGTAGAGCTGCCTCCATTGCCGCCGAGCCTAGACATACGAGTCTGCCGATGACGCATGCCTCGCTCGCGCCCACAACCAGGATTGGAGGGACGAGCAACCTGCCGCCATGGATGCATGTACTGCTCGACCTTGACCTCGCTTGCCATCAGTCCTGTGGCCTCGCCGCGGGAAGTGGGCCCTTGTACGGCGCTGCTCCTTGGCCCTCCATGCCCACATCCGTGCGCTGGCCCCGCGCCACCGCTGCTCACCGGTCCGACACTCATCAGCGCCGCTGCATCTAGAACCCGTTGGCGGCGGCACCTCGAGCGGCCGAGTTGTGTCTATATACTTGGGTGGCGGCGACGCTGGGAGCAGCCAGATCGTGCGTCGACGCAGGCAGCAGCGAGCCACGTTTGTGAAATTGGGTTAATACTAAACTACTCTTAAGTATAATTAATTATTTTTCTTAATTAACAGCTGGCGTAAATAATTCTCGCAGAAGGAACCGCTACTTCCTCCCAAGCACCGTAACAAAGCGCACTAGAAAATAGAAAAAGATGAAAGAACTTAGATGTACTATGGTACTTTTCCAACCATCGTAAAAGATCTCAAAAGATTAAGGACTAGTTCATTACTTATAGCCGCTGCATGGTGCCTAGATGCTTTTCAAATTTTAATAACGAGCATTAGCCGAGCATATATAATAGAAATCTCCATGAGTTACATAAAACCACTCGTCAAATTAGTTTTGGCCAAAGTTTCCCAAAATCGTACTCCATATATTTATGCATCCTTGCTGTGAAACCACTATGTCAAAATGCTAAAAGAAGGCACTATATTCATCTACTCATTATCAAAACGGGTCACCAATGTGATATCCGAGATGGGCCATGTCAAAACACATATCTTGGATATTGGCTCAAACAAGACATGTCTCTTGGGTTTGGGTATGTGTATCAAAGACATGTCTCAGCAAAATGCACATGTGATGTACCCATCCTTTTACCTATGATATCATTCACGCGTATAGACAGAAACTCACATCAAAGATGGTGGAACCAAAGAAATTATTATCACCGCTGGCTGGTTATACGTATCAGTGGTGATATTCTAGAGAAACAAAAAAGGCAACCCCAAGCCTGTTGAGCTGGCCAAGCCCATCACTACCGGAAACAGTATCTTTACCGACTGTCGTATGCTTTGCCGAGTGCCAAATATCAGACACTCGGCAAAGAGGCTCTTTGCCGAGTGCCGCTCTTGGCAAAGTAAGACACTCGGCAAAGATCGCTTTGCCGAGTGCCGGGCACTCGGCAAAGAAATACACTCGGCAAAGAAATTCTTTGCCGAGTGTCCAACTCTCGGCAAAGATTTACACTCGGCAAAGACGTACTCACAAACGGTGAGCCCGAACGGTGATCCTTTGCCGAGTGTCTGCTGTTAGGCACTCGGTAAAGTTTTTTTTATTACTTTGCCGAGTGCTAGAAATCTGACACTCGGCAAAGAATTTCTTTGCCGAGTGTCAGAATCTTGGCACTCGGCAAAGAATTTAAATTTTTTTTCTTTTTGCACCCAAATTTTTTGTGAAGCCCTACTATAGTATTAGGAGCTAGATTTTAAAATTTGGTACATTTTTTATGTTTTTTTGCTGTACTTAGTTAATTTGTATCATTTACTTAAATTTTTTCGTAAAAAGCAAATTTGAACTGCAGGTGCATGGAATAATGAAATTTAGCCATTCAAAAAATTATATTCATGCTTTTGAGTGTATTATGAGGCGCTATCTAGAAACACATCCGAAATTTCAAACATCATGTTCACGAAACATGGGCACCGACTTGCGGGCGATTTGTTTTTAAATTCTATTAAATACAAACGAAGTCCGAAAATCATAAAAATTACCGAGATGTCATGATATCACATGTAGAGGCTATGATAAAAAAATTAAGAATGTTTTGAGGAAGTTGTGACGTACGTTGCTTGAAACCCAGACAAACCACATAGAATGTTATTTTGTAATTATGTTTTGTTTATTTTGCATCTATTTCTAATTACTTCTTGTTTATTCTTTCTAATTTCTAATTAGCTCGTTTTTATTCTTTCTAATTGCAGGTGTTTGAACAAAGATGGTGGGCAGCCGTCAGAGGAACGTGTTCTCGATTTATCGAAGGACACGCCCTATGCCGGCTGCAGAAGAGGAGCTGTCGGACAGGAGAAGGAGCAGCAGCAGCAGGAGGCAGGCTCGTCCTCCCACGTCGGTGGAGGACGAGGTGGAGGAGGAGGTGGAGGTCGGGGACGGAGACAGAGACGTGGACGAGGAGGAGCAGGCTCGGCAGACTGACGAGGAGGGGGGGTGGGGACTCGGACGACGAGGAGGAGGCGGTAGGTACGGGTTCGGCTTCCTCTAGTTCGTCGAGTGTCTACTTGCGAGGTCCCGCGAGCCTCCCTCCTCCGCCGGCAACTCATCGACGGCCGGTGATTCGTCCCGAAGGGCAAAAGTAAGTCTATTAATATGTTATCAATACTTTTTCATTTGATATGTTGAAAATTAAAGTAGAAACTAATATTTTATTCTTAATCAATAATGCAAGGAACTGGACCGTTGTGTCGGGTGGAGGTATCGCACGCCATGTCAATGGCATCCTGGGTCTTTTGTGCAGGACCCACTATCCTGGTCTAGTTGATTACGCCGGAAAGAGGGAGCCAGCCTACACCTTCGACTACTACGCCAACGCCCCCGACGCGGAGGCTGAGAACAAGATGGTGTGGGTGAAGCGAGACTTTTGGGTAAGTCTTCATCGCATCACATTCATTATATTTTTCTTGAAATAATGAATGGATACATCGTGTCTATATGCAGCTTTATTACAGATGCGAGGAGGGATTTGAGGCTAGGGCGGAGGTGGTGCTTACCAAAGCCTGTAAAAAGCTCGTCGTGGACATCCATTATGAGGCGCGCGTCCAGGCTGTCGTCACTTACTACAGGTCAATCCTTGGAGAGGATGTTAAGAAGCCACAAGCAAGAAGCATGACGCTGACCCGGGACCAGTACATACAGGTAGATAAAGAACATTAATATTGATTCCTTTTGACATTAAGTACTCTTAATTTGTTCATCTTATATGTCAAATACTTGATGACGTGCAGATGTGTCCATGGTGGTGCGTCGCGTATCCCGAGTGCTGGGAAATGATAGTGGACAGATGGTGCGGCCCCGAGTGGACTGAAGCGCACAACGCTGCCCGGGAGCGGCGATTGCTGATGCCAGGTGTACCACACCATCAAGGCAGCCGTAACCTTGCCACATACAGACAAGCATGGGTACTCGAATTCATTTCTCTATTCTAACGCTCATTTTTGCCTGATTTCTAATTATCTGTGTATTTCTCGTAGTCGGCGTCACATGCGGGCCAGGAGTGCACCACGTTCATGGCATATGCTATGGCCCACAAGGGCAAGGCGACATCCGACGTCTCCTACAACCCGGAGGACCCGCCCGAGGCGTACAGCAACCCGTCCGTCTACACCCGCATCAATGAGTACACATCGGCGGCAAGGGCTCTCCATGGAGACGACTACGACCCGAGCTCTCAAGACTTTGATTCAGAGGTCGTCATGAGGATTGGAGGAGGCAAGAAGCATGGGCGGTACTATCTTGGCGACGGCATCATCGACGCTACCTGTACTCCCACCCTCTCCCAAATCCGAGCACGGAGCACAGACGCAAGCATTCCCATACGTCCACGGCCAGAGACTTCACAGCAGCGGATTTTATCACTCCGGGTGATTTCTGTTTTATTCGTCATACATTGATATTTATATATCTTAGTTTTGTATTGTTTAAACATTGTGGTGAAATATTGCAGACCCAGATCGAGCAATTGGAGGCCCTGCGGGAGGCCGATCGTCAAAGGATGGAGGCTATGGAGGCCCAGCGCATTGCGATGGAGCAGAGGCAGCAACAGCAGATGGCGGAGGTTCTCCAGTACATGCAAGCTCTTGGGCAAAAGACGGGTGTAGCTCCGCCAGCTTCGCTATTCGTTTCACCGCCACCTCCACCTTTAGGGCATGCTACTCCTATAAGTATGAATATGATTGTTTAAGTTTGTATGTTCATGCTTAGGGCCAAACCGTAACACTACTTGTAGCCTAGTGGATTATTGTCTCACATATGCAATGTCTTCTCCTTTGTGCAGCCTCAATCGGCGGGTTCGAATAATCCACCTCTCGGGCCCTCGAATGATCCAGTTCATGGTACACCACAGTCTCATTGGGGAGCTTGGGGATCTGGGTAGTTGTCTTTCTAGTTGTTGTTCACTTGGTGATGGACTTGTGATGCACTAGTGTTAGTTATTTGGACTTGTGATGAACTTGTGTTAGCTATTTGGACTTACGATGCACTTATGTTATATATGTTGTGATGTATGTGAGATATATGTGATGAATTTGATATATATGTGAAATATTATTTTTGTTACGATGGAATGTAAAAATTCAAAAAAATGGGGCGGTTATGGTCACTTTGCCGAGTGTAACACTCGGCAAAGGAAGCCTTTGCCGAGTGCAATCACAAAAACACTTGGCAAAGCTAGGAAAAGCAAGCCAATTTTGCAAATTTCCCAGCTTTGCCGAGTGCCAGGAAAGAGGGCACTCGGCAAAGAATTAAATTTTTTTTGCTTTGCCGAGTGTCAAGCAGAGGACACTCGGCAAAGAATTTAAAAAAAACTGTTTTCTTTGCCGAGTTCCAGTCATAGGGCACTCGGCAAAGAATTTTCAATTTTTTTTTCTTTGCCGAGTGCCAGTCAGAGGGCACTCGGCAAAGATTTTTTTAAATTTTTTTTCTTTGCCGAGTGCCACTCAGATGGCACTCGGCAAAGAATTTTTTTAATTTTTTTTCTTTGCCGAGTGCCACTCGGAGGGCACTCGGCAAATAATTTTCAAAAAAAATTGTTTTCTTTGCCGAGTGCCAGCCAGAGGGCACTCGGCAAAGAATTTTTTTAAATTTTTTTTCTTTGCCGAGTGCCACTCAGAGGGCACTCGGCAAAGAATTTTCAAATTTTTTTTTCTTTGCCGAGTGCTGGGCTGTGGGACACTCGGCAAAGATTTTTTTTTTAAAAAAAATCTTTGCCGAGTGCCCACCTGTGAAACACTCGGCAAAGCACCCGTTAACGTTATCTCCCCCGTCACGGCAACTTTTCTTTGCCGAGTGCTGTCGTGGCACTCGGCAAAGCCTTTGCCGAGTGCCCGACAAAAAACACTCGGCAAAGAGGTCTTTGCCGACGAATTTTTTGCCGTGTACTCTTTGCCGAGTGCGGCACTCGGCAAAGCCTTTGCCGAGTATATTTATGGCTTTGCTGAGTGTCCTGGACACTCGGCAAAGCGCCTGATTCCCGTAGTGCATCAAGCCCACACTCTTAGCAACCGCTATCGTCTTGCGCCAAGCCTCCATATGCCAGCGCTGCTGCACGTTCTCTCCCCACAGGATCTGCCTTGGCCAAGCCTCTCTGCCACCAGATCTGCCATTGCCGATTTCCGTACATGTCAATAAAAGATTAGGCAGTTTGCAGATTAAAACTAGAATATAAATCCTGACAAATTGACGAACTAGATTAAAGTATAGTTTGTATACTAGCATGATCGATCAGCATGAGCAAACGAACTAGTGTAAACATAGCTCGTATACTAGGCGCCATATCAAATAGCATGAACGGAGATATTGGATCATGAGGTGTATACCTTTCGATTGTAGAAGTAAACGACGTCATCGGTGATGGAGATACAGATGGTGATGCTGGTGGTGGTGGTGGTGCGAGGTCATCGATGAGCGGTGGAGGAAGAGATCAAAGCAGTCGATTTTGTGAAACAGGGCAACTTTTGGGTGTCTAAATAAAATGACCGCCTTCATAAATCATCAACTATTTTAGGAGACACATAACAATTCTGCCCGCCTCTGAAAATAAAAGAGGGGTGTCTCCCAAAATCGTTTTTTTGTTGTAGTGCCACTCAGTTGCAGCGGTAGAGAAGCAAACGGCTATGACTGAATTTGAAGTCTTGTGCCACCGATTTCTTCGCTTTTCTATCATCAACTATGCCTCTGAAGGATGGTCCAACACCTATGACGGTGCCTCTGACCCTTTTTTGTGTTGTCCCTTCTCTCTCCTCTGTTCCCTCCCACAGTCATAGCGGGAGTGTCATAGATGACAATGATGACATGAATGCTTTGACAAGAATGGATGCATAGTTGTCGATGTCGAGGTAGCCAATCATGTATAGTAGTTGAGATCGATGTAGCTGCACAGAGCGAAAGGCGCAAAAAATTACGTAATATTGTAGACGGAGCTGCAGTCATAGAAGAAGCATCTTGCACACATGTCAGAGGATGTCATTCTTGGTGTCTTGCATATGTCAGAGGACGTTGTCGAGGCATCTTGCATATATCAGAGGATACCAGTGAATACGTGAGAGGACGTTGTTGAAGAATGTCTTGCATATATATGTTAGAGGACATTATAGTGTCTTGCATATGTCAGAGGACATTATTGTTGGGGAGTCTTACATATGTTAGAGGATATGATAATCTTGCATGTGTTAGAGGACAAGGTATATTCCTGTAGGCATTGCCATCATTATCGACGTGTCTCGCAGAATTTCTATTAGAGCACACGAGATGTCCATCTCTTGGACGAAGTGGTGGCTGCGTGTTGATGAAGACCAATGGTGATGTAATAATATTGGCGATGAATCTTGACGAAGACTTGGGCCCGTTATTGATGTATTCCTATGCAGGGTTGATGAATGTACCATCCCTTCGATCCTCTCTTCTCTATTCTTACCAATGATTATGCTAGCTATTTTTCAAGTTTACACCATTGCTTGTTTAGCAACAAATGCATTTGGAATGTATAGATTGTATATGTCTTCAATTAGTGCCGATAACCTTTCTAAAAATTTTTGCAATAATTTAGGACGTCGTCCTTAGTTTTTTTGTACTTCCTCCATATCCAAATGAATCAATCACTAAAATCCTCAAACAATCTTAAGTTTGACTAACTTCATTGAACATGACCACACAAATGAAGATCAAATAAAGAAGTGACCCACTGGTCCTCTCTGTAAACTTAATCCATGCATCTTATCTTATCTTACTATTACTAATTAGAGGCGCCAACGGAGGCACTAGATTAATTCTCACCAGACACGCTAAGAAAAAAGATAAATCCTATAAATTCTCACAATAATCAGAAACATCTGACCTTTGATACGATAGACTCTAATCATCAACACCAATAATGACCATTGGATCTGTAGTTTATTGAAAAATTATCCACCACTGCCATTATGAAAAATACATAAAGTAACCACCTAATTTTGCATGTAAATTACCCACCTCTGCCATTACAAAAGATAATTCAAAATAACCACCTAAATTTGCGTTTAAATTACCCACCTTGGTCATTATGAAATATAATTTAAAATAACCCCCTAACATTGCGTCTAAATTACCCAACTTTGTCATTAAGAAAGATAATTTAATCCTCGAACTTTGTTTCTAAATTACCCACGTTACCATTATGAAAGATAATTTAAAATAACTCCTAATGATTTTATAAATTATCTACCTTTATCGTTATGAAATATAATGCAAAGTTATATTCTAAGTTTGCATTTAACATATCCATGTATGTCATTATGAAAGATAATATAAGGTATTTCTTACCTTAGTCATTATAAAAAATAAACAAAAATCTTTGAATGTACACATAGTACATATATATATTTCTAATTCACATACTTCTATAATTGTGAAATAAAATAATTATGATGCTATATTCCACCATGTATATCAAATAAACATGTATACATTATGATAAATAATTATTTTAACAACTTATGGAAAATGGAAAAAAATGTTCACTTAACAAAGAACGTCGCAATAACACTTCATATTTATACTCCTTGATAATAAATTTCATAAATTATTATTCTAAATATGTTTATATATTTTTACTGAAACATTATGTCATATCAATATTATTAATTTAATTTAATGCACTATGATACATAAATAATACTACACACAATTTATCCAATGATATACCAAATTCAACATGTTTAGTGTCAGGATGCAAGCCGAGTTTCAACTTACGTGGAAAACAATACTACTAGGACTTAGACTCTTTTTAATAAAAAATTGAATAAGAGATAAAGAATACTAGAATTGCTAATTAACATGTGAAAAACTGCAACAACTTGATTAAAAGTTTAAAGATAAACTATAGATTTATTATAGATTTAATAAACATGATTAAGCCTCAAACGATCAGGAATGGCAGACCGGATGCTCCGGATATCATTAGTCCCGATCCCACCGACAAGCTCCTCCAGGGATTCAGTAACAATGGCCAAGACCCTCTTAGGCCTTGCTTCCAGCATTCAGCTTTCTCCGGCACATTCTTCCATTTAGCTTCGACATCAATATCTGAGCACTTCAATCCCTTATCCTTGTACTTATCTTCGGTCACCGCAAACCAACGTTGACCAGCCCACAAGGGCGAAACCTTCGCACAAATCAACTCAAACAAATCCCTCGTGCACTGATAACGCGCAGCAATCCTCAAAGCATCAATGACTTGACAACAAACCTCCGTTCGAACACCTTGAGCTGAAACATTACCAAGCGGAGCAAGATCCCCGCATAGCTCAGAACCCTCACCTTCCGCACAACACATCTTGATGTAAAACCAATGCTCCAGCCACTCCATAGGCCACTTATTCTTCTGAGCTTGAACAGGCAGGCCAGAGCTGTTCTGATAGCAGAATGTATCAGCACCAAACTGGCACAAAGACGAAACCCTGTTCACAGAAACTCTCCGAGGTTGGGTATGCACTCGATGAGTCCCCACAAAAGCTTCAGAATCAACCTCCAAACCGTCTAAATAAGCCCACGAGGCTGCTTTAAAGGTGGTTTCGCTGACATGACATATTAAAAAGTTTATATAACCCCATGACATAAAGGTTTGACTATATAAGCTCTCAACTATAAAACGTGATATTATTACCCTTAAAATATATAGTAATATTCAAATAACTCCCATGATAATCTTGTAGGAACGTTTGGACACCATATCCCGCCACACTAGTTCAAATGTCTTCCTGTCCAGAGTTTGAACAAAATCTGCCAAAGATTCATGAAAAATAAAGAAGCCAATCGGTGGCAAAGATGAGGACTCTCAATTAAAGAACAGGAATATTGTAGGAGGATAAAAAGAGAACCAAAATAAACGGACTGACCACATTCTTATCTTTCTACAGCTCAAGGTTCCCGACTAGCTGGTTATGGAACATCACTTGTTCAAAGGTTCCACATTGTTGTCACACATATATATATGCATATGCACGAATCACATAAAGATACAGAGTTTGAAGTGAACCAGTTCACGTGTCTCCACACTGTTGCATTGATTCAATAGATCGCTATGGCATCTTCTCTTTCCAAAAGCTGGATCCGATCAGATCAGGATAGGTGTGTGGCTTATTAGCACACATTCCACTTGGTGCGTGGTGACACCACTGTTAGAACTACTATCAACCACCAAGGAGTGCACTTGCCAACGACAGGTGGGCGTAATCCTATGATTGTAAAATACTTGTTCACATCTTTTTAATTTTCCTTCGTTGAAAATAAACAAGGTTCAGAGAAAGCTAAAATTTGTGAAGTATATACGCTCTCTTGAATTGTACAATGTTCTAACTCAAATTGCGAACATGCAATGATTAAAAACTTAAGTTTAGAACTTGCATATTAGCCATGCACTCATCTAGAACCGTGGACCACTCTTTTCCTTGCTCACCTTACCATCAGCATCACTTATATGTCCAAATCCACAAGTGGGATGCATCCAATGTCCAGTAGTTCATTATTTTTTTTTTGCCTGTCGAGCTTCACTACATTCACTAAATTATTTTGGTGAATCAGTAGCCAGTCCACGAAAAGTTGTAGAAAAGAATAATTCTTTCAATGTTTAGATCATAAATATAGTCGACCATGAAACCAATTTACCAACACAACCTTGCGTGTAGATATGTGTATATCCTGTATCCATGGCATATAATTTTCAAGCTTTTACAAAAGAAATACCAATACAACCGTGAAAATCCAAGAGTGGGTCGACGGCCGGGCTCACACCCTGTTAGAGCATCTCCAAACGTCTTTTTTGAATTAACTCTCTAAATCATCATTTGAAAAGTCATTTGAATAAAAGTCACTCATGTATTTCCATCCTCCAACAGCTTCCCTATATTTGCATACTCTAGAGAACCAACCCTATTCTCCATCTTCAGCTAGCGAGGAATCCGAAAAAGATGATGACAATATTTGGAGATTTAATAAAAAAAGTTGTAGGATTCTTGGATGACATTTTTTCATCAAAATCTATATTTCTAGTCCTCTTAATAATAGAAAATAGAATACCATCTCCAAAAGTCTCTCTTCAACTTACTCTCTAAATCATCAATTGTAGAGTAATTTAAATAAAAACTGCTATCTATATCTTTCCATACTCCAATCTATATCTTGTGTGCACTCTAAAGAGCTAGCCCCGCTCTTCAACTTTAACTAATGAGAAATCCGAAATAGAGGATAACTATATTTGGGAGATCTAATTAAATAAAGCTATTGTAGGTTTTTTTTATCAAAATCTATCTCTATTCTTGTTAATTTAGAAGAATATTAAGAGACTCTTGGAGTTGCTTGAAATTATCAGCCTAGCTTATTAACCATGGAATATTGTTTTCCTTTCACAACAAATTAGCTTCAGCCGGCTTATCAGCCGAACAGCTCGAGATTGGGCATGGTCAGCCACTGTCAAATCTTTAGGGCCCCGCTGTCACCAAAAGACATGCTACTTTGTTCAGCCGAACAACCCTATTCTCCCGTCAGCTCTTGCAAAGAAGAGGAGAAAACCTCCCTCCTTGGGTTCCTCGATGGTCTCTCTCAGGCCTCTGCCCTCAACACTTCATGGAAAAATGACACAAACTGCTGTTTGTGGGAGGGCGTCACTTGCAATACGGATGGGGCCGTCATGGATATCTCTCTGGCTTCTATGGGCCTTGAGGGGCACATATCGCCCTCACTTGGCAATCTCACAAGCTTGTTGATGCTCAACCTGTCTGGAAACTCACTCTCCGGTGAACTCCCACTGGAGCTGCTGTGGTCCAGCAGCGTTGTCGTCCTCGATGTTAGCTTCAAGAAGCTCAATGGAGAGTTCCACAAGCTGCCATCTACCCATGAACTGGCAATGAAGGTAATCAACATCTCAAGCAATTTTTTCACGGGATATTTACCATCTGCCACACTAGGTGGCATGACAAATCTGGCCTCCCTCAACATCAGTAACAATAGCTTTACCGGGAAATTTCCAAGCACGGTTTGTGTTGACAAGCCGTTCTTTGTGGTGCTTGATCTCAGTTACAACCAGTTTAATGGTGGCATACCCCCAGCAAGGTTCTGAGATTAATTTCTCAAAAAAATTCGGACCTACCGAATTGGACGAAATTCGGAAAATTCAGAAAATTCAGACCGGTATCCACTCAAAATTTGAATGAAATTTGAGCAAATTTGAACAAAATTTCTCTAAACTATCAGGAATGGCAGTGGGCTTGCAGAGGATGAACGCGGCACCGGCAGGGAACGCGCTGGTGGTGGGGAGGGCAGCGACGATGCGGTGGTGGCAGCAGGCGGTGAAGATTTCAGCAACGACGCATCCGATGCGGTGACGGCGCGATGGCGAGCCTCCAGGAGCGGCCATGGCACGCGGGTGGTGTCGAGGAGTGTACATGGCGTGAGCTCGGACTCGTAGGGAAGCATCCACGGCACTCACGGTGGCTGCAGCAGCGTTGGCGCAGGCGACGCGGAGCGGAGACGAAGGCAGGAAGCTGCTGGCGGTGGGCTCGAAGGAAACCTAGTGACCGCGAGTCCCCAGTGAGTAAATCTTATAGACTCAGGAACATTCGTTGGCTGTTGTTGGACCATGAAACGGGCTGGAAATTTGAATGGGGCCGAAATATTTTGACTGATTTGGTATTCTCTCGGGCTGGGCCGAATTAGACGAATTTTGGTAAAATTCGGTCAATTCGGGCCGAATCCTGGAACCATGACCCGCAGAGCTTGGCAATTGCTCTATGCTGACAGTGCTTAAGGCTGGACATAACCAACTCAGTGGGACACTCCCGGCTGAGCTCTTCAATATCACTTCATTAGAGCACCTCTCGTTGCCTAACAACCATTTGCATGGAAAAATTCATCCTGACCATGTAGTCAAACTGAGCAGACTAATTGTCCTTGATCTTGGGGGCAATTCGCTAAATGGCAAGATCCCATATTCTATTGGGCTGCTCAAGATGCTGGAGGAGCTTCACTTGGACTATAACAACATGTCTGGAGAACTGCCACCATCTCTAAGCAGTTGCTCAAATCTCACAACCTTCATCCTCAGGGCAAATAACTTCCACGGAAAACTCACAAATGCCAACTTCTCCAACCTATCTAATCTAAAAATCTTAGATTTTAGATTAAACATGTTCACTGGAACAGTTCCAGAAAGCCTCTACTCTTGTAGCAACCTTATTGCACTGCGGTTATCTCTCAACAGACTCCACGATCAGTTTTCGTCCAGAATAAAGAATCTCAACAAGTCCCTAAAATTCCTAGCATTCTCCAATAACAACTTTACAAACATCACAAATACACTTCAGATCCTCAGTTCCTCTACAACTCTCTCTCTCTCCTAATAATGGGGGGGGGGGGGGACTTCAAGCATGAGACCATGCCAGACTATGATACATTTTATGGATTAAAGAATCTCAAGGGACTTGCCATCAATGACTGTTCACTGTATGGAAATCTACCAAACTGGCTATCCAAGCTTAAACTGTTGCAAGCGCTGCTTTTATGCAAC
Organism: Saccharum spontaneum; assembly: GCA_022457205.1. Lineage (NCBI taxonomy): Eukaryota > Viridiplantae > Streptophyta > Magnoliopsida > Poales > Poaceae > Saccharum > Saccharum spontaneum. The sequence goes on along the minus strand of CM039598.1, from coordinate 50,344,430 downwards.
AACCAACTCAGTGGACCAATCCCAGCATGGATTAACACCTTAAACTTCCTTTTCTATATAGACATGTCGAATAACAGTCTTACCGGGGATATACCAGTAGCACTGATGGAGATGCCAATGCTTGAGAAAGCCAAATCAGATACAATTTTCCCAGCCGCAATTGTATTTTGGTTGCCTGTTTATTTTACTCCATTTCTCCAATACCGTATGACCAGCGGTCTCCCAAGAATGATCAATCTAGGCTACAATAAACTTACCGGTGTAATCCCACCAGAGCTTGGTCAGTTAAAAGAACTGCTTACACTCAACCTGAGCTTCAACAACTTATATGGGGAGATTCCTGAATCAATTGGCAACCTCGGCAATCTACAGGTGCTAGACTTTTCATGCAACAATCTGACCGGCGCAATCCCTTCCATGTTGGAGATGCTACACATCCTTTCCAAATTCAACATTTCTAACAATGATATGGTAGGGCCTATTCCAAGTGAAGGCCAGTTCAGCACGTTTCCGGATAGTAGCTTTGTTGGAAACCCAAAGCTGTGCGGCCCTACTCTAGCACACCATTGCAGTTCAACAGATGCAGCTGCAGCCCCCCTCGTCACCTCCACAGAACAGCATATTGACAAGGTCATCTTTGCGATTGCCTTTGCCTTTGGAATATTCTTCGGACTAGGAGTGCTATATGACCAGATGGTTTTATCCAGATACATCTATGTTGGCCCAGTCTGCTTCAACTATAATAGGCAGCAATAATGCACCTGTCCTCTGGCTTATGCATATGAAATGGACAGAACTGAAGCAAACAACAAATACCGAGTGCATTGTGATTGCTATCGGAATCTCCAAGCATGCCATACATCTCCAGCAGCAAGGTCGACCTGATCAAGTTGTCATGTTCAGAGTTTGGTAATCATGTTCTGCTTGAAATGGATAAATAAAAGGAAACAATGTAATGGACTGATCAATAGAGGAATAGAAGAATCTGTACTCAAACAATGAACTGTATGCTGAGTCCCTGACCTGTCTCAGGATTATGTGTAACTTTGTGCAATTTTTCACAAACTGTGTAACACCGTTGTAGAAAACATAATGTCGTGCAGTACTGAATATTGTCACGAAATGTGTAACATCTCTCTGCAACAACGATGCTGCACACAACCTTCTCAATGCACTTCTTGAAAGAGATCACCACAACCATGTAGAACTGTGTGCAAATTAAGGCTGGGCATTCGGGTTACCCGAAAAATTTGGGTCGGGTAATTCGGGTAGTTAGAAATTCGGGTATTAAAAATTGCTACCTGATTTTTGCCCTGAAAAAGTATTACCCGAAATTTCGGGTACCCGATAATTCGGGTTCGGGTTCGGGTTTTACCCGATATACCCAAAATTGATAAAACCAACCATTTTGGAAGAATTCAAGTATCATTTTAAAGCAATAAACAATAGTCCTATAAATCACATCATGTCTTCATATCAATTACCAACAAATCAATTATCAAGTTAGCATAAATCTACATTAATTCATACCAAATAATATATTTACATGGCATTGAAATACTTCACATGTCTTCATATTAGGAAAAGAAGAGCAAATATTTGAGATATTTCGGGTAATTTGGGTAGTTCGGGTACCGGGAAACATTACCCGAATTACCCAAACTAATTTCGGGTTTTCACAATCACTATCCGAAATTGTGATGGGGTATTTCGGGTTCGGGTACTTCGGGTCTGGGTTTGGGTAATTCGGGTTCGGGAATTGGGTATTGGGTATTTTGCCCACCCTTAGTGCAAATTTTCAAAATTTCCTCAAATCTTATAATAGGGGCCTTGTTATATGGTGACTCAAATCCTATTGTAATAAGACTTCTAGTTGTATTAGGACTTGAGAGTAGGATCCTACTAGGAGTAAGACTCCTACTTGCATGTATGGGGAAGGGGACTATATAAACAAAAGGTAAATGGCATAGTATGATCCAAGGCTTGTGAAGAGTAACTATAAGCGCTCAAAAGGATTAGGCTAGATAGTTCTACTACAAAAGATTCTTGTATAGAGCTAGATTTACTTGGTCCTAGATGGTCAAGTAGGGTTGTGCCAGAGCGTGGAGGATAAAATGTAGCTAGGGGACTTGTCTCCCTCATCTGTCCGTTGGAACCTGCTGAGTTGAAGCGAGGTGGCATGGACATGCCCAGGCCCCAGGCCAAACAGAACTCGTGAAGCATGGGGTCAGAGACGTGATATGGGAATGCAGTAACCTCAGGCAACTCCACTGCAACCGGTCTTGAAGAAATCAATAAGGATGTCCTACTCCCTAGACTGTTGGTGTGTGCATTGTACCATGCCATCGTGGAGTTCGTGACGGGCAGGAGAGGGTGACCTCCGGTGCTCCCATTCCTTGTTGACGTGAGTTAGGGCATTATGGGAGTTTGAGGAACCAAGAGGATGCTTTTGCTGCGATCCATAGGCTCCTTGTCAAAGCTAGTGTCGCGGAGGTAGGTCGGTGGAGACAGCATGCGCACCCATGTGGCGGCGTGCACCGAGGAGCAGTCATGGAAAAGCTTCCTGGCCATAGAGGAGTGGGCATCTCCGAGAGAGGTTGTTGTAATCATCATGATGATCCATGTCCCAGAGTGCAGTAGTAGGCCAGGGATGGCATCCCCTCAGGTACATGTGCCGTCGTGAGGGTGAGGTGCCGTCTAGCACCCCCAGTGTCCGGGTGAATAGGACAATGCCTGTGTCAAAGGAAGCTGAAGATGCCAAGCCGTTGGCACTGGAGCTTGTGGAGCGAGGCATGTGTGGTCTCCAGTTTTGTGGTACTCATCGATGCAAATTAGAAGCCGTCGTTCCCCCTCTTTCTCGACAGGAGGAGTGGCAGGGGAATGTTGCTCGTGTTGTGAAGAACATGCACTCCTTGGAGCTACAGCTATTAGGACCGAACCGGCGGTCGAAACACTAAAAGACCGGTCAGAACCTAAACCAGTCTGATTCACTTAAAAGACCACCTTGTAGTTGAACCACTAAAAACCGGCTGAGCTGGCTGTCCGTCCTAGTATGTTTTTATGGTGATTGGCATGCTACTGCACTCAAACATGCATGTCTCCGCCAGTGCACCTGTTGCAGTGGGCCCGAATGGTTGCTGCTATTGGCCAGCTGCTGGTTGATGCGTGTCATATGGAGATTGCATTGAGACTCTTTATATTGTGTGTGCCACGGTACCTTCCCTTTTTAATTTCAAATTTTCATAACTTTCTCATATATATCTATTTTGATTATCTTGACAAGCTCTTTGCAATTTAACATTCCATTTTAGAATTTAAAATTGTTTTGCGACAATGAATATTTAAATTTTTATTCTAATTCTCTTTACACCAATTCAGAAGTGCTCCATATATTATCTTTTCATGTGTATCTGTGTTGGGTTGATGTGTGTGCCATCCCTTCTCTCTTCTCTATTCTTACTGGTGATTATGCTAGCTATTTTTCTAGTTTACACCACTACTTGTTTTGCAACAAATCTATAAAACTCTTTAAAGGTGGTGACCTTATGAATAGTACCCTCCCGTCCTCTCCTCATAGATGCCTGTTCACCTACAGTGACTGCCTCCTCTCCGTCCGATCATGTCTGCTGGGAACCGATGGCCACCACGCGGCTCCCTCCGTACCCACAGGCCCCATGGCCCACCACATCATCACCGATCTACCTGCCTCAGTCGCCGCACAGTGGTGCTTTCGAAAAAAGGGCATCGGCGATGGCGGCGAGAAATTCCATTGCTCCTACAACTTCCGCCGCCTGCACGTGACCCTGCTGGAGCACTGCCCGTCCTGTGCCACCTCCGGCTGCCGCACGCCGCGGCCGCCCAGCGGCCCAGCCCTGTAGTGCCGCCGCGCCACCCCCTCCGGCTCTAGTGGCACGATGATGTTTGTGATTGTTATGAGAACTTTCAGAATTTTCACATTTTTTCTCACGCATCTGGTGAGAATTAACATTGGAGCTTCTAATTAGTAATGGTAAGTTTTTGGTGCAAGAGACATAATTTTTTCGACATACTTGTTATTATCACAGACATGCCAGTTCACGTATATACACATTTGTGCTTACATGTACATGATGGCGTTTACACATGCATGATGACGTTTACACATACATAATGACATTTACACGTACATGATGATGTTTACTAAGTCATGGCTTGTTATTTTATGGTTGACAACTGTCGTTATTGGCAGCAAAAGGGCAGTATGATGGTCCTAGCTGGCATTTTGATGTCATTGATGGCCTCATGATGGTGTCTCCTAATGAACAATGGACAAAATGCTTACATTATTTTCACCGACAAGAGCCGAGCTACAAGACAAATGTCATTGTCTATATATACACAAATATACAAGAGAACATATCATCGCCATAGGCTACTGCATTCTTCTTCTTCTCCGGAGGTTATCACGTATTTCTTTGTTAGTTATTGCTTTCAAAGTTGTCCTTTTTAACATTTCAGTAGAGTGTTTGCTGCTCGGTTGGTATTAGTGCATTCAATTAAGACATCTGCTTAGTACGAAACTATGATAGCATTAGTTCAAAATAACTTGTTATGTCTCTATTGATTATGGCAACCTTGCTATATTATTGATTCTTATTGGTATTATAACAGTTTCAAAATAGAGAAAAGCCAAGGATATTACAGATCATGGCTGCCCCTGCTCCTGGTCCCGCTGGCCGGAAGACAAGGTGGCCTGAACTGGTAGGCTGGGACCTTGATGATGCAGCAGAAAAAATCAAGGAAGAGTGGGATGATGTAAGAGTGATAGTTTGCATACCTCTCGACTCGGAGCCACCTGCAGGCCATCAAGGAGTTGTAAGCGTTATTATCGACTACAACATCGACGAATACGGTATCCCATACGTTCCTAACCCGCTGCCTCCGCGTATTCAGAATACGTGTGGTGGTAGTCTTTCCTAGACAACCTAGAGAATAGGGTATTCTCTAGGTTTCCTAGCAAAGGCTACCTCCATACTTTTTTATGCCTTGATATATGAAAGGCAAGCATAAATTGAATAATGCGGGGGAGTGTGACATCTGGACTTCCTTTCATTTTTTATTTCATATATTTATGTGTCTGTGATGAATTTATTGAGTAGTGTCCAACTCAATATATGTAAGTAACTAGAACATCAGGTGCCCTTCGGACGCCCTACATTGTCTTGAAGAACAAAAGCAAGGTCTATACTCAACAGACATGGCTTTATCTATATATCTATATATACTATAAAGACAAACCCCACTAAGCTAGTTACCTTGAACATCCTTGCGTCACGTCATCCACCTATCTTTTGCAATTAACACAAATCTCACTAAGCTATTATCTTGAACCTTCTTGCGCCACGTTATCCACTTATGCCTTTCAGTTAGCACCGTTTGATCATGTGCATGCATGCGTAGTAGTAGTTCGTCTTCCAAGTTCATGCACGCAATAGTAGATATATTTAGTTGTCCACGTTAGAATACTAAAATATAGATTCATACCTGCGGCAACGCGCGGGTAATCCTCCTAGTAATTATATATGGTAATGGTAAAATATTAACTGCATACATTGCTATTTGTAGTCACCGCAATGTGGCCACAACATCAGTACCCAAAATCAAGCATATCGAACCAATATTTATTTGCACCAGAAAATCAAGGGGACGCTTTCACACAACTGTATGTACAAATAAGACAAATTTATCATAGCATTTTATAACCAGCTTGAACCTTTCAGTTTCGAGTTACTAAAGCTAAGCCTTCAACATAATCTTGAACTTCCGAATTTCTGAACCTGCATCCACATCTCAATATCTTGAACTTCCACATCTCATTAACCAGAACTATGAGGCTGGTTCCGACATACCACGCCACCTAAGATTTAAGGACAGAAAGGCATTAAAGGGGGGAAAGGAGGCAAATGTGCAGAACAGGATATATCCATGAGGGGAAAGCCACATCTTCTTGAACTGTTCCATTGTATGTTTATCGTCATTGGGTCATTGCTTGTGAACCATCTCCTCCAGGGTCCCTGTAGCCACCTATGCATAGCCATTATCAGTCATCAAACCCCTTATGCTGCAGGCTGTGTTTTGCACCATAAGTGATGCTTTTGGCAACCTATATATTCAAGTAAGGTAATTGACAATCAACATTGATGAGGACATGGCCTCCATGCATATGACCATTCTTGGAGAATCACATGGAGGTCAAGGAGATCAGCAAGGGCATCCAAATCGAGAAGGAGGCCCAACTCTTATCCGGTTCGGGTCGCCAAGGTGGACGCCAAAATCAAGTTCGAGTCCACCTCGGAATCTAGGAGCAGCCCAAAGTAAAATCAACGCCCAGGGCGCATATAGACTCCGTTTTCGATGATCCATATATGGATTGGAAAGATAATTTGACAAGCTAACCAATGGCTTTGGTTTCACATCAAAACACATTTGGAATCAACAGGAATTATCAAAACAAGTCAGCGTCTAGAATCTGCCAGGGTGATGCGACACTGTCTTTTGGTCCATTCAGCCGTGTATCATCTTAGAGGCCATTATGGGGTGCGTCCAACGGGGTTGACGTCCAGAGCTCTATAATTAGCAGCCGCTGCTCTCATTAGGGTTTGGGTTTTGTTTAGTTCTTGATTTCCTTGTGAAACAGACATCGTTTTGCTGTAACTGTGCCGCCAAGGCCGCTTGCTGTGAACATGGGCCCCTATTCTTGATCTTGTTCGCCTGTGGTGATTAGACCTTTCAAATAAAGACTTGAACTTCTTCTTCACATTCATAGCATCATATTTATTTGCAATTTCAAATTGCTTTTTACCTGTTTTTGCTCGTGTTCTCGATTCGTTTGCAGGAAAGCCTTCTCGACGAGGTCAATCGCGTTCACGTGGTTGATAACCAACGGAGCAGTGGTGTAACGGTTGCGGGGGTCCGAATCAGTCTTGGTTCGAAGCCTAGATCGTGAACATCGAGTCTTCACCAATCGATGCTATCGTACCTATCGGAAGATCATACCTTGTCTACATCAAGTGGTATATTAGAGACCTTGTTGCCCGTTAGGTATACCTTTGTTTTCCCCTTTAGATTGAATATGTTTTTGCATTACCTAGATTCCACAAAAATCCAAAAATATATACCGCCACATATTTCCTGTCCTGCAACCCTTTGTGACGTTGCAATTTTTTAATTTTAGTTTGCTTTATTGAACAGTCGTCCCTCACGTGTCATCTTTTCGTTCGGTCTAGGTCTTGTTCTGGGTCTCTAGTGTCAGGTTTTGTTTTCCTTGTGTGATGTCCATCAAATTAATTCTCTCCATCTTTCTAGTGTTTCTAGTCCTATCTTTGGTCAGCAAAAAAAGCACGTACTGTTATTGTTTACCCAAAAAAAAGGAGAGAGAAGATCTATCTATTACGTGAGAATTGTTACAGAGAAAAAAAAGGGCGAGAATTTCCTTCTACGCGAGAGACAGAATCCATAATCCTTGTACACGGTCACGTTCCATCTCCTCTTTGGCCGACATTGATTTAGAAAGGAGTGTTTTCCTTCTATATTTTTAATACATAATACATCGTTGGTAGAGTGGTCGTGCACTTTTCCATATATAGTGAGTTCGCTGGTACATATATTGTAGTACTAATCTTTGTCCTTGCATCACTCTAAATAAAAAAGAAAAACAAAAAAAAAGGCAAAGAGGTGCAAAAAAAAAGAAAAAAAGCCACACCAAAAAAGGAAAGGAAGGGAAAAGAAAGAAAAAAGTTTAAAAAAATCAGAAGTGCATGCATCCTGTTTAGTCCTACAGCTGAGATATTGCTGCTTGTTGAACTAGGTCCACGACAAATTTAGGCCAGCGATATAGACTACCTTGGGACTACTTTTCAATCTTGCAATTTCTAAATTAAATTATTGCTATTCCTTGCTACTATATTGTGTCAGTCCAAGATCCACTTTCTTCAGACCAAGTACAGGTTCACCTCTTCAACTGTTGCACTCAAGCTATAATGGTATCACAACCCACCGCCGATTGTTCCACCTGTTGCGTTGGTATGAACACTTGTAAGACCGTGGTAAGACGCTTGAGAGTTGAGTGCCTTGTTTTTCCTTGACCACATCCTAGTAGCTGATAGGAAAATACATACGTGTGTGTTTTCTTGTTTGATGCTATCAAAGGCATGTTACAACAATCACCGATATGAAACATCAACGATGCATGAGACATGCACTATTGCTGCTACACCTCCGCCCGTAGGTCGTTCTATTCTTTCTTACTCACCTACCTATGATGGTATTGGTGCAGATGAGTACATTGAGTGGGAAAGTAAAATAAATAATATTTTTTTTTCACATGTTGTATGTGTGAACAAAGGAAGATTAAGAATGCATCTAGTGTTTTGAGACGTTTAGCATCAACTTGGTGGGAGTTCTTAAGTTTTTCAGATAAACCTCACACATCGAATGATATGAAAAATCTTATGAGAAAAAATTTTGTTAATCCATCTCATGTAATTAATTCAAATGATGAGGTGCAACAACTGGATCAATCTCTTGTTATTCCTCCTACTATGCCTAACCTTTTGCAGGACAATGTACAAAAGAGCGAGGATGACATGACAGAAAATGAGATGCTCCCGGTCTCATGTGAAAATTCAGAACCATCACCTATTACTCCAGCTGAACATGAGAGCAAACGTAATGCCCATGATGCTAAACTCCCACAAGGTGAAAGTTCTCTTAATGTGCTGCATTTTTCCACGACTCATGCTATTATGGAGCAAATATTAGTGGAACCTTCACTTGATTTACCTTTATCACAAGATGATTTGCTTGATGTTCCTTGTGATAAATATGAATTGCATGATGATATTTAAGTTATGCCTATGCAATCATTAAAGAATGATCATGCTATATGTGTGCTGAAATCGAACACTTGTGCTGAAAATAGACATGTTATTCATAATGCTAGTGATGTTGATGAGCTGAAATTGTTGTCTTCTTTAAATTCTTTGGGTTACATTGAATTTGATGTTCTATGTAATCTTAGCTCTTTAGAGGAGAAACTTTATGCATATGCTGATTTGCCATGGTTTTCTAGAAATACATATCATGTTTTTGGCAAATATAACAACAAAGGACAATATATGGTACAACGAGTTTACATTTATACAAATCTGAATTCTCCTTTTGTTGTACAATATTGTGATCAATTAGAGGACTACAAAATCAATTATGTTGTCATACCATATTCCTCTAGTTTTGCTTTACGATCCCAAGTGGAATCCAAAGAAGAGGAGCGTATGTTTCATGTTAGTACTAATCTTTTGCAAGATAGTATTGCCAAAGATCGTGTGTATTTTAATCGAGAAGACTATATGTTTGTAGGAGAAGACATGCTGCAGACCAAAATAGGTGGTCATATTCTTTCTCCCAACATTTTCCATTACCATTATTTTGGCAACCTCATTTGTATTCATGTTGTGCAGGATGGACTTCAAGCAACATCGACGCCGAGGACGGCTTTTTGTCAAGAAGGGGAGGATGATGAGGACATGGCCTCCATACATATGACCATGCTTGGAGAATCACATGGAGGTCAAGGAGATCAGCAAGGGCATCCAAATCGAGAAGGAGGCCCAACGCTTATCCGGTTCGAGTCGCCAAGGTGGAGGCCCAAATCAAGTTCGAGTCCACCTCGGAATCCAGTAGCAGCCCCGAGTAAAATCAATGCCCAGGGCGCATGCAGACTCTGTTTTCGATGATCGATATATAGATGGAAAGATAATTTGACAAGCTAACCAATGGCTTTGGTTTCACATCAAAACTCATCCGAATTCAACAAGAATCGTCGAAACAAGTCAACGTCCAGAATCTGTCAGGGTGCTGCGACACCGTCTTTTGGTTCGTTGGGCTGTGTATCATCCTAGAGCCCATTATGGGGTGAGTCCAATGGGGTTGATGTCCAGAGCTCTATAATTAGCAGCTGCAGCTCTTGTGAGGGTTTGGGTTTTGTTTAGTTCTTGATTTGCTTGTGAAATAGACATCGTTCTGCTACAGCTGTGCCGCCAAGGCCGCTTGTTGTCAACCAGTGCCCCTATTCTTGATCTTGTTCGCCTGTAGCGATTAGTCCTTTTGAATAAAGACTTGAACTTCTTTACATTCAGAGCATCATATCTATTTGCAATTTCAGATTGCATTTTACCTGTTCTTGCTCGTGCTCTTGATTCGCTTGCAGGAAAGCCTTCTCGGCGAGGTCAATCGTGTTCGCTTGGTTGATAACCAACGGAGTAGTGGTGCAACGGTTGCGGGGATCCAAATCAGTCTTGGTTCGAAGCCTAGATCGTGAACGTCGAGTCTCCACCAATCGACACTATCATACCTATTGGAAGATCGGGCCTTGTCTACATCAAACATAGTACTGATTCTCACAATGGGTAATTAAAGAGATTGTACTGATTCTCACATCACTATAAGACTGTCAGTTATAAGTTCAGAAGTCAAAGCTCAATTAGAAAAGTTCTCAATGGATGCTACATCCTTCTTATCTTTGCATTTCAATTCCACTCCTCTCGCTTTTGTATCATTATTCTCCCATCCAAATGAGTAAACATTGGAGGAAAATAAGTGTATGATTTTGCTAGTAATTTATTATGCTCCTTGTTTCCCAGTGTTACTTTTGCGCAAAGATTCCATTCTAAATTGTACAATGGGGCCAAGAAAATTACACCATATGTGAGAAATTTATTTCTCACCTTTGCTCAGTAAAGGTGCTTGGGTCCTTCCTCTTCTTAAGTGGCTCAAGCCTTTTCTGAACCTGCAGCAAGAAAATTCTGTGTGAATAAACTCAAAATGAAAATAAACTGACAAGTTTTTTTTGGGCGTGGCAATAAGACCAGCAATATGTTAACAACTACCCGAAACTTCATAAAAACTTATAAGCAGTCTACTAAAAGGATTATCAGATGTACAGATGAATTTTCTATTCTTTTGCTATTGCTTCTAAGGCTGTAACATGGTAGAAATCTATATGCAAGGGAATCATAGGCTAAATCTTCACTTTACTAATAATTCGATTTCATTCTAACAAAATATTTAGTGTCAGTGAATTGATTTTGTTGATGCCCTTCAGTACCTCTGCAGGTCGATAGCAATAACAATCTCTAATGTTGTGAACATACTAAAGACCTCATATCCAGCATACCCTTATCCCAAAAGTAAGCCTGTTACACAGCAAGAGATTTTGTTCCATCTCTTGCATGTCCCTCCGTTTCTTTGCTAGAGCTGATTCTACTCTCTGTACAGCTGTGGTTTTCTAAAACCTATAATATATGGACGCATGACCAGAATTGAGCTGGCGAAAAATAAAAGTGGCCATATTGTTTTCTGTTAAAATCTCATAAAACTATTCCGATTGACCAAATGATAGAGCACTTTTGTTCTTTTGTGTGTCGCTCTTCTCCGATGCCTCGCCTCTTGCCATGGCGTGTGTATGGGAAGGAGTAGACCGCCTCCCTTCTCTTCTCTCCCCGTTCCACCCTCTCTTAGTTCTCGTCAATTGCAATGGCGTACGGATTAAATGAGGGCCTTGTTTAGATTCCAAAGTTTGCATCCCAAATTCACTATGCAGAATTCCTATTCCCCGTCACATCAAAATACCGGCACATATATGGAGTACTAAATATAGATGAAATCAAAAACTAATTACACAGTTTTGTTGTACTTTGCGAGACGAACATTTTAAGTCTAATTAATCAATATTTGGACAATTATTACCAAATAAAAACAAAATTGCTACAGTGTGACGGGACACTCACTATGCAAACTTTGCCTCCAAAGTTTGCCATCTAAACAAGGCCGAGATCGGAGTTGTAGTGGCCACTCCTTTTGGTTCCCGTTATTTTCCGTGACATTCGGATCGGAAGCCGCGAGCCATGGTGTTTGCTTAGGATGGGCTAGGGCCTATGCCATTTCTATTAAGCCGTACAGGTTGACCTGATCGGCCCAGGAAGTACTGGCTAGGCAAGGGCTCAAGCTCGTGCTTAGCAAACCACCACTTGTGTTTCTTCGTCCCAGGGATCGGACATCCGCCGAGAGGGCTCAGTCGTTCTTTCCTTTGTGCCTTGCTACCTCTCTTTTTGCAGTCCTTCTAGGTTTAGCGTTCTGATTGCTCTTTTGCTTGTCGTTGGAACGATGTAAATGCGTCGAGGTTAGTGTGGATTGGATCGGAACCGTTGGGGGAGGAGGAGGCATAGAGTAGCAGAACCGGTGGAGCGGAGCTGGCCTGGGAGGTGGCGACTCATACCGATCGACTGCACCAACTAACGGAGACTTGTACCTCTACTACCTCGACATCGCAGGTGTCATGGCAGCACCTTATCTTAAGAGAATCCTATTAGGCATGCAACAATGTAGATGCTAGTGCTTTACTTTTATGCAAATGAACTACGATAGGGTGCATGGTAGATTGCTTGTGAACCATTACCTTGTCGCAACCTTTTTCCCCTGCACACCCGCTGTTAGGCTAGATGCTCGCTCGCTGCTTACTGTTTACTGCTTTACTCTTACTCACATTATATCTGTGATGTGATGCTGGTGACTGAGAGGCGTAATGAGATAAGGCACGAGGTGCCAATAACCTGATAATAATGTGATAATGAACATGGGGAGATCTTGGCGTGAGTCTTGAGTGTGTGCTGAGGGTCAAGTCGACCGAGCAGGGTCTACGATGAGTCGTGAGGACGAGTCTTGCCGGAGGGCGCTACCTGGGCGTTCGCCATGTGAGATGCCTGTGGCGGGCAACGTGACAGGGAGAGGTCCCGGGGTAGAGTGTCTTCGTGGGACAAAGCCTCGGGACGGGAGGTGCTGTGATGGCACGGGGTGCCGGGTGTCTCGTCGAGTGGGAAACGATTGCCCCTTGTGAAGATATCCTTCTTAGTCACCCTAAGGACCGATATGTCCTGTGAACCGGGTCTTAGGAAGCCTTACACTCCCATTCGTTCTAAATGGGTACGAGGCGGACGTTCGACTTTCTAGCGCGGTGCCACTACTATTGGGAGGTTAGTGGATAATATAGGGAGGTACGGGCGTCGAGCACCCACACCCTCCTAAGACAACGTAGTACCCGAGGGGCCAAGTACTACGTCTCACAGTCTCAGCGTGCCGGTGTACGAGGTACTCCGACATGGCCCCAGTTCTGAGTGATAGGGTGGCATCGTGTCTAGTTGGAAGGCGGCCCGTTATCAGCCTAGACGACCCGGATCATCGATGGTGATCTTGTGGGTAGTGTAAACCTATGCAGAGTTTCTGGTTGATCGATCGATACATATGCCGACTTGTTGGCTATGGACCTTTCCTAAGTACAGCTTCACTTGACTAGTGAGAGGAGTCCTTCTACCTTCCCTGGATTTTAGTGTGTGATCCGGCCTTGGCCGTTCAGACATGGACCAGAGGGAGTCGTCCATGCCGATGAGAGAGTGAGATGAGATGTGGTGTGGTGATGAGATGTGATGTGAGAACATATGTATGAGATGGGTTAAAACTTGATGAATTATTATTATATAATTATTAATGAACTTGTATTATAGGAAACTCATAGTCAAATATTTAGGATCGCCAGATCCTTTTTCTCTTTTCCACTGAAGCTCATCGGTGCTGACTATGGTCTGCACATATCTGGCGGTGTACAGATTTCCTAACTTGCAGTATTAGTGAATTTAGAAGGATTAGGTGGTCTTGCTCCTACGCTCAAGTTTGGTTGAAGGGGTCTACGCCCGCTGTCTTTCTACGCCAACTCTGATGATTATCGTGGAGGAGAAGCCTTCACTTGCTGACGCGCTACAACAACTCTGATGAAGACGCGTGAGTTTCCGCTAGATTACGATGTAATATGTGTGTTAACAAGTGTTGTAAAACTTTGTAACTCGTACTTCTACGATGTATGAGTGTGATATCATCTGATAATTGATAATGTGATGGGTTTTCTTCGTGGGCTATCACATTATAATTCGTATATGTGGATTTTCCCTTCGAGGAAAATCAAGATCGTTTCACGTTGACTAATTAGGCTCAAAACGTTCGTCTCGCAAAGTACAATTAAATTGTGTAATTAGTTTTTGATTTTATCTATATTTAGTACTCTATACATGTATCGCAAGTTTAATGTGACGAAAAATCTTCTTTTTGCATAGTGCATTTTTTTTAGAACTAAACACAGCCTCAATCGCGTGAACGCGAACGGCAGCAAAAGCAGCTTTTTGTCGATCAGAACTCCGGTTTCAACAACTCGAACTCGGCGATCGGTCCGGCCGGCGGCGTATCCAACACGCCGAATAGCAGATCCAAACGAACGACAGTGCGAAGAACAGGGAATAAAACTCTAATTATTTTTTTCAATCTCGTGTTTTTAGATGCCACTTGTTAGTAAATAATGTCGCATTAAATCAGCGGTGCCCTTGCTCCACGCTAGGCCCTTGTTCAGTTCCTGAATTGGGACACCCGAATTTGCTACAGTGTGCATTAAATGTGCACGGTAGCATTTCGTTTGTATTTGGTAAAAATTGTCCAAACTTTGACTAATTAGGCTTAAAATGTTCGTCTCGCAAAGTACAATAAAACTGTGTAATTAGTTTTTAATTTCATCTACATTTAATACTTCATACATATACCGACATTTCGATGTAACGGGGAATTTTCTTTTTACATAGTAGAATTGGGGGAGAAGTTGGAAACTAAACCAGGCCTAGATTCACCAGCAACTTCGTTCACGGCCACAGGACGATACTGCAGCAGCGGACAGCGTTGTCAACTCGGCCTTGATTTGACCGCAGCAACACGCTTTGGGCCTCGTTTAGTTCAGAGAATTGGGGAGAAAAACACTGTATCAGAATTCCTGTAGCATTTCGTTTATATTTGGTAAAAATTATCCAAATTTTGACTAACTAGGCTTAAAATGTTCGTCTCGCAAAGTACAACAAAACTGTGCAATTAGTTTTTGATTTTATCAACATTTAGTACTCCATATATTTACCGACATTTTGATGTGACGGAGAATCTTCTTTTTGTATAGTGGAATTTGGGGAAGAATTTGGGTATCTAAATAAGGCTTGATCGCGTGAACGCGAACGGCAGCAAAAGCAGCTTTTGTAGATCAGAACTCCCGAACTCGGCGACATTAATACCAATTACCGAAAATGGATTGGTCCAGCCGGCGGCGTAACCAACACGCCGAATAGCAGATGACGACAGTGCGATGAACAGGGAAAAGAACCTTTTTTTTCAATCTCATCTCTGGCTCTAGATACCATTTATTAGTAAATAATACAAATAAAGATCAAACATGAGACATAGATTTTTGCCTGAAAAAATCATAAACCCATTTGATGATCTAATGAAATGATTTAGATTCAATAAAGACACCACGTAAAATATCATTTTTAAATAGTAAATTCAGAACAAAAAATAACTAGGACTCCATTTGACAAATATATTATTATTTATTTATGCTGATTCGGGTATACGTACATGCTAGTTAAATGTACTCATTTATATTAACACATACATGTGAGTTGAGTCAAGCCTGTGTAAACAATGGGGGCATTATTCAACTGTCTGCCTGATAATAACAGGCCGGGAGCACAATCGACAATTAGAGAAGATGATGCTGTTGACCTCAGCAGGTGCCGAGAAAAATGGCTTGCATCGTTATCATCGACAACTATCATTATTCGCAGCAAAAGGGCGATACGATTGTGTTTTCTCACCAACGGTCCACGAAATACATACATTGTTATCACCGAGATGAAGCAAGCCATACAAATAATTAGTGTGTATATATATATATACATAGACATACATAGAGCACGAAGCATCTCCATACAGGCTACTACTTTCTTCTCTGCAGGTACGCATGTACTTTTTGTTAGTTGTTGCTTACATAAATTTTCTTTTATTTAAATATTTTGGTGGACAGACTGCTTGCTCGATTAGTATATAGTAATACATTCGATTATGACATCTGCTTAGTCTAAAAGAATGAATGAGGCTATAGCAGTACGTATCAAGTTCATACATGGCAAAATGATAGCATTATGTTTTTAAAATTATTCTCTTTCTACTCATTATATATGTGTTTCTTGATTATTGATGCTGGTTGGCGATTGTAACAGTTTCAAAAGGGAGACAAAGCTAAGGATACCACGTGATTGATCGAGGTAGTCATGGCTGGAATTCCGGACCATGACGTGTGGCCCAGTGTGCTTTACATGCAAATTGATACTGCAGTTAAATGTATCCGTGAAATGAGGCCAGATCTACATATAACACACGTTCTAGCATTGGCTCAAGGTGAGGCCCCGCCACCAGAGGCCCCGTCACCAGTCGAAGAAGGCGACACAGGAGTACGTCTTATTGTCCACTACATGGTCTTGAACAATTATCTCATAGTGATTAACCCTCCACCATATATTGGCTAGATTGCGCTGCAATGGCTTTACATCTTATTATGCCTTGATATGTGAAAGGCGAGTATCAATTGAATAATGCGACGAGTGTGATATCTCAAGTTCCTTGCATGGCTGATTTTATATATGTACGTGTGTGTGATGAATCTACATGTAATTTAGTGGTTGTGCTTATCAATTTATGCAATAATAAATAATCTGATGTCCGGTGTTTGCTGACGAGTGTCTAGCGACTTGGTTATACATAGTCCTTTGATGAGCAATTATGTCATGGGAAATCTGGAAGCACTAGTCTCACTAATATCGATGCTTCTCAATACTAGCATCGAGCAACCCTATCATGGATCAATGCTGCCCCAACTTTCATTACAATCCTCCAATTCTTGGACCTCAATTCTAGAACATGAGTAATAAAAATGGACAAGGGGAAAAACAGGGGTCATCCATTATACGAGATCCAACTCAAAGTATCTGGAGGTATTAAATAGGTATAGATAGTACCGAATTAGGTGGGACCAGTACCAAAATATGTAGAACAAGACATATTTTTTATTTTATAATTTACTTTCGAATAAGGGTAAATCAGTCCTTATTAATTTGCACCAGCGGCAGTGCAGCAGCAGCATCCGCCGAGCTCCGTCGTGGTGTGCAAAGCGCGCACTATCACCGGGACTACACCTAGGGACACCATCTCGACGCGTGCCGTGCGCCGCGAGTGCACGACCAGCAAATGGCGGCCTGTAGGAGAGGTCGGTGCAGAGACCGTCTGGTGACTCTTGGTGCAATTTTCCAGTCCTCTTGGTGCCACGCGCAGAGACCGTCCGGTGACTCAGTAGAGCTGCCTCCATTGCTGCCGAGCCTAGACATACGAGTCTGCCGATGACGCATGCTTCGCTCGCGCCCACAACCAGGATTGGAGGGACGAGCAACCTGCTGCCATGGATGCATGTACTGCTCGACCTTGACCTCGCTTGCCATCAGTCCTGTGGCCTCGCCGCTGCACGCTGCACCTGCACGCACCGCCTCGAGACCCCGAGTGTTGCGCCACCAGCTGCTCTTTGGCCCTCCATGCCCACATCCGTGCGCTGGCCCCGCGCCACCGCTGCTCACCGGTCTGACACTCATCAGCGCCGCCGCATCTAGAACCCGTTGGCAACGGCACCTCGAGCGGGCCGAGTTGTGTCTATATACGCAGGCAGCAGCGAGCCACGTTCGTGAAATTGGGTTAATACTAAACTACTCTTAAGTATAATTAATTAATTTTCTTAATTAACAGCTGGCGTAAATAATTCTCGCAGAAGGAACCGCTACTTCCTCCCAAGCACCGTAACAAAGCGCACTAGAAAATAGAAAAAGATGAAAGAACTTAGATGTACTATGGTACTTTTTCAACCATTGTAAAAGATCTCAAAAGATTAAGGACTAGTTCATTACTTATAGCCGCTGCATGGTGCCTAGATGCTTTTCAAATTTTAATAACGAGCATTAGCCGAGCATATATAATAGAAATCTCCATGAGTTACATAAAACCACTCGTCAAATTAGTTTTGGCCAAAGTTTCCCAAAATCGTACTCCATATATTTATGCATCCTTGCTGTGAAACCACTATGTCAAAATGCAAAAAGAAGGCACTATATTCATCTACTCATTATCAAAACGGGTCACCAATGTGATATCCGAGATGGGCCATGTCAAAACACATATCTTGGATATTGGCCCAAACAGGACATGTCTCTTGGGTTTGGGTATGTGTATCAAAGACATGTCTCAGCAAAATGCACATGTGATGTACCCATCCTTTTACCTATGATATCATTCACGCGTATAGACAGAAACTCACATCTAAGATGGTGGAACCAAAGAAATTATTATCACCGCTGGCTGGTTATACGTATCAGTGGTGATATTCTAGAGAAACAAAAAAGGCAACCCCAAGCCTGTTGAGCTGGCCAAGCCCATCAAGCCCACACTCTCAGCAACCGCTATCGTCTTGCGCCAAGCCTCCATATGCCAGCGCTGCTGCACGTTCTCTCCCCACAGGATCTGCCTTGGCCAAGCCTCTCTGCCACCAGATCTGCCATTGCCGATTTCCGTACATGTCAATAAAAGATTAGGCAGTTTGCAGATTAAAACCAGAATAGAAATCCTGACAAATTGATGAACCAGAATAGAAACCAGTATAGTTTGTATACTTGCACGATTGATCAGCATGAGCAAACGAACTAGTGTAAACATAGCTCGTATACTAGGCGCCATATCAAATAGCATGAACAGATATATTGGATCATGAGGTGTATACCTTTCGATTGTAGAAGTAAACGACGTCATCGGTGATGGAGATACAGATGGTGATGCTACTGGTGGTGGTGGTGCGAGGTCATCGATGAGCGGTGGAGGAAGAGATCGAAGCAGTCGATTTTGTGAAACAGGGCAACTTTTGGGTGTCTTAGTAAATAAAATGACCGCCTTCATAAATCATCAACTATTTTAGGAGACACATAACAATTCTGCCCGCCTCTGAAAATAAAAGAGGTGTCTCCCAAAATCGTTTTTTGTTGTAGTGCCACTCAGTTGCAGTGGGAGAGAAGCAAACGACTATGACTGAATTTGAAGTCTTGTGCCACCGATTTCTTCGCTTTTCTATCATCAACTATGCCTCTGAAGGATGGTCCAACACCTATGACGGTGCCTCTGACCCTTTTTTGTGTTGTTCCTTCTCTCTCCTCTATTCCCTCCCGCAGTCATAGCGGGAGTGTCATACAATGATGACAGGAATGGATGCATAGTTGTCGATGTCGAGGTAGCCAATCTTGTATAGTAGTTGAGATCGATGTAGCTGCACAGAGCGAAAGGCGCAAAAAATTACGTAATATTGTAGACGGAGCTGCAGTCATAGAAGAAGCATCTTGCACACATGTCAGAGGATGTCATTCTTGGTGTCTTGCATATGTCAGAGGACGTTGTCGAGGCATCTTGCATATATCAGAGGATACCGGTGAATACGTGAGAGGACGTTGTTGAAGAATGTCTTGCATATATATGTCAGAGGACATTATAGTGTCTTGCATATGTCAGAGGACATTATTGTTGGGGAGTCTTACATATGTTAGAGGATATGATAATCTTGCATGTGTTAGAGGACAAGGTATATTCCTGTAGGCATTGCCATCATTATCGATGTGTCTCGCAGAATTTCTATTAGAGCACACGAGATGTCCATCTCTTGGACGAAGTGGCGGCTGCGTGTTGATGAAGACCAATGGTGATGTAATAATATTGGCGATGAATCTTGATGAAGACTTGGGCCCGTTATCGATGTATTCCTATGCAGGGTTGATGTATGTACCATCCCTTCGATCCTCTCTTCTCTATTCTTACCAATGATTATGCTAGCTATTTTTCAAGTTTACACCATTGCTTGTTTAGCAACAAATGCATTTGGAATGTATAGATTGTATATGTCTTCGATTAGTGCTGATAACCTTTCTAAAAATTTTTGCAATAATTTAGGATGTCGTCCT
>CM039598.1:50144416-50324339 GCA_022457205.1 Saccharum spontaneum | reverse complement strand
GAAAGGCGCAAAAAATTACGTAATATTGTAGACGGAGCTGCAGTCATAGAAGAAGCATCTTGCACACATGTCAGAGGATGTCATTCTTGGTGTCTTGCATATGTCAGAGGACGTTGTCGAGGCATCTTGCATATATCAGAGGATACCGGTGAATACGTGAGAGGACGTTGTTGAAGAATGTCTTGCATATATATGTCAGAGGACATTATAGTGTCTTGCATATGTCAGAGGACATTATTGTTGGGGAGTCTTACATATGTTAGAGGATATGATAATCTTGCATGTGTTAGAGGACAAGGTATATTCCTGTAGGCATTGCCATCATTATCGATTGTGTCTCGCAGAATTTCTATTAGAGCACACGAGATGTCCATCTCTTGGACGAAGTGGCGGCTGCGTGTTGATGAAGACCATGGTGATGTAATAATATTGGCGATGAATCTTGATGAAGACTTGGGCCCGTTATCGATGTATTCCTATGCAGGGTTGATGTATGTACCATCCCTTCGATCCTCTCTTCTCTATTCTTACCAATGATTATGCTAGCTATTTTTCAAGTTTACACCATTGCTTGTTTAGCAACAAATGCATTTGGAATGTATAGATTGTATATGTCTTCGATTAGTGCTGATAACCTTTCTAAAAATTTTTGCAATAATTTAGGATGTCGTCCTTAGTTTTTTGTACTTCCTCCATATCCAAACGAATCAATCACTAAAATCCGTCCAAGTCAAACAATCTTAAGTTTGACTAACTTCATCGAACATGACCACACAAATGAAGATCAAATAAAGAAGTGACCCACTGGTCCTCTCTGTAAACTTAATCCATGCATCTTATCTTATCTTACTATTACTAATTAGAGGCACCAATGGAGGCACCACATTAATTCTCACCAGACACGCTAAGAAAAAAGATAAATCCTATAAATTCTCACAATAATAAAAAACATCTGACCTTTGATACGGTAGACTCTAATCATCAACACCAATAATGACCATTGGATCTGTAGTTTATTAAAAAATTATCCACCACTGCCATTATGAAAAATTCATAAAGTAACCACCTAATTTTGCATGTAAATTACCCACCTCTGCCATTACAAAAGATAATTCAAAATAACCCCCTAAATTTGCGTTTAAATTACCCAGCTTTGTCATTAAGAAAGATAATTTAATCCTCGAACTTTGTATCTAAATTACCCACGTTACCATTATGAAAGATAATTTAAAATAACTCCTAATGATTTTATAAATTATCTACCTTTATCGTTATGAAATATAATGCAAAGTAATATTCTAAGTTTGCATTTAACATATCCATATATGTCATTATGAAAGATAATATAAGGTATTTCTTACCTTAGTCATTATAAAAAATAAACAAAAATCTTTGAATGTACACATAGTACATATATATATTTCTATTTCACATACTTCTATAATTGTGAAATAAAATAATTATGATGCTATATTCCACCATGTATATCAAATAAACATGTATACATTATGATAAATAATTATTATAACAACTTATGAAAAATGGAAAAAAATGTTCACTTAACAAAGCACGTCGCAATAACACTTTATATTTATACTCCTTGATAATAAATTTCATAAATTATTATTCTAAATATGTTTATATATTTTTACTAAAACATTATGTCATATCAATATTATTAATTTAATTTTATGCACGATGATACATAAATAATACTACACACAATTTATCCAATGATATAACAAATTCAACATGTTTAGTGTCAGGATGCAAGCCGAGTTTCAACTTACGTGGAAAACAATACTACTAGGACTTTGACTCTTTTTAACAAAAAAATTGAATAAGAGATAAAAGAATACTAGAATTGCTAATTAACATGTGAAAAACTGCAACAACTTGATTAAAAGTTTAAAGATAAACTATAGATTTAATAAACATGATTAAGCCTCAAACAATCAGGAATGGCAGACCGGATGCTCCGGATCTTATTAGTCCCGAGCCCACCGACAAGCTCCTCCAGGGATTCAGTAACAATGGCCAAGACCCTCTTAGGCCTTGCTTCCAGCTTTCAGCTTTCTCCAGCACATTCTTCCATTTAGCTTCGACATCAATATCCGAGCACTTCAATCCCTTATCCTTGTACTTATCTTCGGTCACCGCAAACCAACGTTGACCAGCCCACAAGGCAAAACCTTCGCACAAATCAACTCCTCAAACAAATCCCTCGTGCACTGATAACGCGCAGCAATCCTCAAAGCATCAATGACTTGACAACAAACCTCCGTTTGAACACCTTGAGCTGAAACATTACCAAGCGGAGCAAGATCCCCGCATAGCTCAGAACCCCACCATCCGCAGAACACATCTTGATGTAAAACCAATGCTCCAGCCACTCCATAGGCCACTTATTCTTCTGAGCTTGATCAGGCAGGCCAGAGCTGTTCTGATAGCAGAATGTATCAGCACCAAACTGGCACAAAGACGAAACCCTGTTCACAGAAACTCTCCGAGGTTGGGTATGCACTCGATGAGTCCCCACAAAAGCTTCAGAATCAACCTCCAAACCGTCTAAATAAGCCCACGAGGCTGCTTTAAAGGTGGTTTCGCTGACGTGACATATTAAAAAGTTTATATAACCCCATGACATAAAGGTTTGACTATATAAGCTCTCAACTATAAAACGTGATATTATTACCCTTAAAATATATAGTAATATTCAAATAACCCCCTTGATAATCTTGTAGGAACGTTTGGACACCATATCCCGCCACACTAGTTCAAATGTCTTCCTGTCCAGAGTTTGAACAAAATCTGCCAAAGATTCTTGAAAAATAAAGAAGCCAATCGGTGGCAAAGATGAGGACTCTCAATTAAAGAACATGAATATTGTAGGAGGATAAAAAGAGAACCAAAATATACGGACTGACCACATTCTTATCTTTCTACAGCTCAAGATTCCCGACTAGCCGGTTATGGAACATCACTTGTTCAAAGGTTCCACATTGTTGTCACACACACATATATATATATATATATATGGATATGCACGAATCACATAAAGATACAGAGTTTGAAGTGAACTAGTTCACGTGTCTCCACACTGTTGCATTGATTCAATAGATCGCTATGTCATCTTCTCTTTCCAAAAGCTGGATCCGATCAGGTCAGGATAGGTGTGTGGCTTATTAGCACACATTCCACTTGGTGCGTGGTGACACCACTGTTAGAACTACTATCAACCACCAAAGAGTGCACTTGCCAACGACAGGTGGGCGTAATCCTATGATTGTAAATGTTCACATCTTTTTAATTTTCCTTCGTTGAAAATAAACAAGGTTCAGAGAAAGCTAAAATTTGTGAAGTATATACGTTCTCTTGAATTGTACCATGTTCTAACTCAAATTGCAAACATGCAATGATTAAGAACTTAAGTTTAGAACTTGCATATTAGCCATGCACTCATCTAGAACCGTGGACCACTCTTTTCCTTGCTCACCTTACCATCAGCATCACTTATATGTCCAAATCCACAAGTGGGATGCATCCAATGTCCAGTAGTTCTTTTTTTTTTGCCTGTCGAGCTTCACTACATTCACTAAATTATTTTGGTGAATCAATAGCCAGTCCACGAAAAGTTGTAGAAAAGAATAATTCTTTCAATGTTTAGATCATAAATATAGTCGGACTCGTAGGGAAGCATCCATGGCGCTCACGGTGGCTGCAGCAGCTTTGGCGCAGGCGGCGCGGAGCGGAGACGAAGGCACGAAGCTGCTGGCGGTGGGCTCGAAGGAAACCTAGTGACTGCGAGTCCCCAGTGAGTAAGTCTTATAGACTCAGGAACATTCGTGGGCTGTTGTTGGACCATGAAACGGGCCGGAAATTTGAATGGGGCCGAAATATTTTGACCGATTTGGTATTCTCTCGGGCCAGGACGAATTAGACAAATTTTGGTGAAATTCGGTCAATTCGGGCCGAATCCTAGAACCATGACCCCTAGAGCTTGGCAATTGCTCTATGCTGACAGTGCTTAAGGCTGGACATAACCAACTCAGTGGGACACTCCCGGCTGAGCTCTTCAATATCACTTCATTAGAGCACCTCTCGTTGCCTAACAACCATTTGCATGGAAAAATTCATCCTGACCATGTAGTCAAACTGAGCAGACTAATTGTCCTTGATCTTGGGGGCAATTAGCTAAATGGCAAGATCCCATATTCTATTGGGCAGCTCAAGATGCTGGAGGAGCTTCACTTGGACTATAACAACATGTCTGGAGAACTGCCACCATCTCTGAGCAATTGCTCAAATCTCACAACCTTCATCCTCAGGGCAAATAACTTCCACGGAAAACTCACAAATGTCAACTTCTCCAACCTATCTAATCTAAAAATCTTAGATTTTAGATTAAACATGTTCACTGGAACAGTTCCAGAAAGCCTCTACTCTTGCAGCAACCTTATTGCACTGCGGTTATCTCTCAACAGACTCCACGGTCAGTTTTCGTCCAGAATAAAGAATCTCAACAAGTCCCTAAAATTCCTAGCATTCTCCAATAACAACTTTACAAACATCACAAATACACTTCCGATCCTCAGTTCCTCTACAACTCTCCCTCTCTCCTAATAATGGGGGGGGGGACTTCAAGCATGAGACCATGCCAGACTATGATACATTTTATGGATTAAAGAATCTCAAGGGACTTGCCATCAATGACTGTTCACTGTATGGAAATCTACCAAACTGGCTATCCAAGCTTAAACTGCTGCAAGTGCTGCTTTTATACAACAACCAACTCAGTGTACCAATCCCAGCATGGATTAACACCTTAAACTTCCTTTTCTATATAGACATGTCGAATAACAGTCTTACCGGGGATATACCAGTAGCACTGATGGAGATGCCAATGCTTGAGAAAGCCAAATCAGATACAATTTTCCCAGCCACAATTGTATTTTGGTTGCCTGTTTATTTTACTCCATTTCTCCAATACCATATGACCAGCGGTCTCCCAAGAATGATCAATCTAGGCTACAATAAACTTACCGGTGTAATCCCACCAGAGCTTGGTCAGTTAAAAGAACTGCTTACACTCAACCTGAGCTTCAACAACTTATATGGGGAGATTCCTGAATCAATTGGCAACCTCGGCAATCTACAGGTGCTAGACTTTTCATGCAACAATCTGACCGGCGCAATCCCTTCCATGTTGGAGATGCTACACATCCTTTCCAAATTCAACATTTCTAACAATGATATGGTAGGGCCTATTCCAAGTGAAGGCCAGTTCAGCACGTTTCCGGATAGTAGCTTTGTTGGAAACCCAAAGCTGTGCGACCCTACTCTAGCACACCATTGCAGTTCAACAGATGCAGCTGCAGTCCCCCTCGTCGCCTCCACAGAACAGCATATTGACAAGGTCATCTTTGCGATTGCCTTTGGAATATTCTTCGGAGTAGGAGTGCTATATGACCAGATGGTTTTATCCAGATACATCTATGTTGGCCCAGTCTGCTTCAACTATAATAGGCAGCAATAATGTACCTGTCCTCTGGCTTATGCATATGAAATGGACAGAACTGAAGCAAACAACAAATACCGAGTGCATTGTGATTGCTATCGGAATCTCCAAGCATGCCATACATCTCCAGCAGCAAGGTCGACCTGATCAAGTTGTCATGTTCAGAGTTTGGTAATCATGTTCTGCTTGAAATGGATAAATAAAAGGAAACAATGTAATGGACTGATCAATAGAGGCATAGAAGAATCTGTACTCAAACAATGAACTGTATGCTGAGTCCCTGACCTGTCTCAGGATTATGTGTAACTTTGTGCAATTTTTCACAAACTGTGTAACACCTTTGTAGAAAACATAATGTCGTGCAGTTCTGAATATTGTCACGAAATGTGTAACATCTCTCTGCAACAACGATGCTGCACACAACCTTCTCAATGCACTTCTTGAAAGAGATCGCCACAACCATGTAGAACTGTGTGCAAATTTTCATAATTTCCTCAAATCTTATAATAGGGGCCTTGTTATATGGTGACTCAAATCCTATTGTAATAAGACTTCTAGTTGTATTAGGACTCAAGAGTAGGATCCTACTAGGAGTAAGACTCCTACTTGCATGTATGGGGAAGGGGACTATATAAACAAAAGGTAAATGGCATAGTATCTATACCAAGCCAACACTGAGGGTCTCATCCAAGGCTTGTGAAGAGTAACTATAAGCGCTCAAAAGGATTAGGCTAGATAGTTCTACTGCAAAAGATTCTTGTATGGAGCTAGATTTACTTGGTCCTAGATGGTCAAGTAGGGTTGTCCCATAGCGTGGAGGATAAAATGTAGCTAGGGGACTTGTCTCCCTCATCTGTCCGTTGGAACCTGCTGAGTTGAAGCGAGGTGGCATGGACATGCCCAGGCCCCAGGCCAAACAGAACTCGTGAAGCATGGGGTCAGAGACGTGATATGGGAATGCAGTAACCTCAGGCGACTCCACTACAACCGGTCCTGAAGAAATCAATAAGGATGTCCTACTCCCTAGACTGTTGGTGTGTGCATTGTACCATGCCATCATGGAGTTCGTGACGGGCAGGAGAGGGTGACCTCCGGTGCTCCCATTCCTTGTTGACGTGACGCAGGGCATTATGGGAGTTTGGGGAACCAAGAGGATGCTTTTGCTGCGATCCATAGGCTCCTTGTCAAAGCTAGTGTCGCGGAGGTAGGTCGGTGGAGACAGCATGCGCACCCATGTGGCGGCGTGCACCGAGGAGCAGTCATGGAAAAGCTTCCTGGCCATAGAGGAGTGGGCATCTCCGAGAGAGGTTGTTGTAATCATCATGATGATCCATGTCCCAGAGTGCAGTAGTAGGCCAGGGATGGCATCCCCTCAGGTACATGTGCCGTCGTGAGGGTGAGGTGCCGTCTAGCACCCCCAGTGTCCGGGTGAATAGGACAATGCCTGTGTCAAAGGAAGCTGAAGATGCCAAGCCGTTGGCACTGGAGCTTGTGGAGCGAGGCATGTGTGGTCTCCAGTTTTGTGGTACTCATCGATGCAAATTAGAAGCCGTCGTTCCCCCTCTTTCTCGACAGGAGGAGTGGCAGGGGAATGTTGCTCGTGTTGTGAAGAACATGCACTCCTTGGAGCTACAGCTATTAGGACCGAACCGGCGGTCGAAACACTAAAAGACCGGCCAGAACCTAAACCAGTCTGATTCACTTAAAAGACCACCTTGTAGTTGAACCACTAAAAACCGGCTGAGATGGCTGTCCGTCCTAGTATGTTTTTATGATGATTGGCATGCTACTGCACTCAAACATGCATGTCTCCGCCAGTGCACCTGTTGCAGTGGGCCCGAATGGTTGCTGCTATTGGCCAGCTGCTGGTTGATGCGTGTCATATGGAGATTGCATTGAGACTCTTTATATTGTGTGTGCCACGGTACCTTCCCTTTTTAATTTCAAATTTTCATAACTTTCTCATATATATCTATTTTGATTATCTTGACAAGCTCTTTGCAATTTAACATTCCATTTTAGAATTTAAAATTGTTTTGCGACAATGAATATTTAAATTTTTATTCTAATTCTCTTTACACCAATTCAGAAGTGTTCCATATATTATCTTTTCATGTGTATCTGTGTTGGGTTGATGTGTGTGCCATCCCTTCTCTCTTCTCTATTCTTACTGGTGATTATGCTAGCTATTTTTCTAGTTTACACCACTACTTGTTTTGCAACAAATCTATAAAACTCTTTAAAGGTGGTGACCTTATGAATAGTACCCTCCCGTCCTCTCCTCATAGATGCCTGTTCACCTACAGTGACTGCCTCCTCTCCGTCCGATCATGTCTGCTGGGAACCGATGGCCACCACGCGGCTCCCTCCGTACCCACAGGCCCCATGGCCCACCACATCATCACCGATCTACCTGCCTCAGTCGCCGCACAGTGGTGCTTTCGAAAAAAAGGGCATCGGCGATGGCGGCGAGAAATTCCATTGCTCCTACAACTTCCGCCGCCTGCACGTGACCCTGCTGGAGCACTGCCCGTCCTGTGCCACCTCCGGCTGCCGCACGCCGCGGCCGCCCAGCGGCCCAGCCCTGCAGTGCCGCCGCGCCACCCCCTCCGGCTCTAGTGGCACGATGATGTTTGTGATTGTTATGAGAACTTTCAGAATTTTCACATTTTTTCTCACGCATCTGGTGAGAATTAACATTGGAGCTTCTAATTAGTAATGGTAAGTTTTTGGTGCAAGAGACATAATTTTTTCGACATACTTGTTATTATCACAGACATGCCAGTTCACGTATATACACATTTGTGCTTACATGTACATGATGGCGTTTACACATGCATGATGACGTTTACACATACGTAATGACATTTACACGTACATGATGATGTTTACTAAGTCATGGCTTGTTATTTTATGGTTGACAACTGTCGTTATTGGCAGCAAAAGGGCAGTATGATGGTCCTAGCTGGCATTTTGATGTCATTGATGGCCTCATGATGGTGTCTCCTAATGAACAATGGACAAAATGCTTACATTATTTTCACCGACAAGAGCCGAGCTACAAGACAAATGTCATTGTCTATATATATACACAAATATACAAGAGAACATATCATCGCCATAGGCTACTGCATTCTTCTTCTTCTCCGGAGGTTATCACGTATTTCTTTGTTAGTTATTGCTTTCAAAGTTGTCCTTTTTAACATTTCAGTAGAGTGTTTGCTGCTCGGTTGGTATTAGTGCATTCAATTAAGACATCTGCTTAGTACGAAACTATGATAGCATTAGTTCAAAATAACTTGTTATGTCTCTATTGATTATGGCAACCTTGCTATATTATTGATTCTTATTGGTATTATAACAGTTTCAAAATAGAGAAAAGCCAAGGATATTACGGATCATGGCTGCCCCTGCTCCTGGTCCCGCTGGCCGGAAGACAAGGTGGCCTGAACTGGTAGGCTGGGACCTTGATGATGCAGCGGAAAAAATCAAGGAAGAGTGGGATGATGTAAGAGTGATAGTTTGCATACCTCTCGACTCGGAGCCACCTGCAGGCCATCAAGGAGTTGTAAGCGTTATTATCGACTACAACATCGACGAATACGGTATCCCATACGTTCCTAACCCGCTGCCTCCGCGTATTCAGAATACGTGTGGTGGTAGTCTTTCCTAGACAACCTAGAGAATAGGGTATTCTCTAGGTTTCCTAGCAAAGGCTACCTCCATACTTTTTTATGCCTTGATATATGAAAGGCAAGCATAAATTGAATAATGCGGGGGAGTGTGACATCTGGACTTCCTTTCATTTTTTATTTCATATATTTATGTGTCTGTGATGAATTTATTGAGTAGTGTCCAACTCAATATATGTAAGTAACTAGAACATCAGGTGCCCTTCGGACGCCCTACATTGTCTTGAAGAACAAAAGCAAGGTCTATACTCAACAGACATGGCTTTATCTATATATCTATATATACTATAAAGACAAACCCCACTAAGCTAGTTACCTTGAACATCCTTGCGTCACGTCATCCACCTATCTTTTGCAATTAACACAAATCTCACTAAGCTATTATCTTGAACCTTCTTGCGCCACGTTATCCACTTATGCCTTTCAGTTAGCACCGTTTGATCATGTGCATGCATGCGTAGTAGTAGTTCGTCTTCCAAGTTCATGCACGCAATAGTAGATATATTTAGTTGTCCACGTTAGAATACTAAAATATAGATTCATACCTGCGGCAACGCGCGGGTAATCCTCCTAGTAATTATATATGGTAATGGTAAAATATTAACTGCATACATTGCTATTTGTAGTCACCGCAATGTGGCCACAACATCAGTACCCAAAATCAAGCATATCGAACCAATATTTATTTGCACCAGAAAATCAAGGGGACGCTTTCACACAACTGTATGTACAAATAAGACAAATTTATCATAGCATTTTATAACCAGCTTGAACCTTTCAGTTTCGAGTTACTAAAGCTAAGCCTTCAACATAATCTTGAACTTCCGAATTTCTGAACCTGCATCCACATCTCAATATCTTGAACTTCCACATCTCATTAACCAGAACTATGAGGCTGGTTCCGACATACCACGCCACCTAAGATTTAAGGACAGAAAGGCATTAAAGGGGGGAAAGGAGGCAAATGTGCAGAACAGGATATATCCATGAGGGGAAAGCCACATCTTCTTGAACTGTTCCATTGTATGTTTATCGTCATTGGGTCATTGCTTGTGAACCATCTCCTCCAGGGTCCCTGTAGCCACCTATGCATAGCCATTATCAGTCATCAAACCCCTTATGCTGCAGGCTGTGTTTTGCACCATAAGTGATGCTTTTGGCAACCTATATATTCAAGTAAGGTAATTGACAATCAACATTGATGAGGACATGGCCTCCATGCATATGACCATTCTTGGAGAATCACATGGAGGTCAAGGAGATCAGCAAGGGCATCCAAATCGAGAAGGAGGCCCAACTCTTATCCGGTTCGGGTCGCCAAGGTGGACGCCAAAATCAAGTTCGAGTCCACCTCGGAATCTAGGAGCAGCCCAAAGTAAAATCAACGCCCAGGGCGCATATAGACTCCGTTTTCGATGATCCATATATGGATTGGAAAGATAATTTGACAAGCTAACCAATGGCTTTGGTTTCACATCAAAACACATTTGGAATCAATAGGAATTATCAAAACAAGTCAGCGTCTAGAATCTGCCAGGGTGATGCGACACTGTCTTTTGGTCCATTCAGCCGTGTATCATCTTAGAGGCCATTATGGGGTGCGTCCAACGGGGTTGACGTCCAGAGCTCTATAATTAGCAGCCGCTGCTCTCATTAGGGTTTGGGTTTTGTTTAGTTCTTGATTTCCTTGTGAAACAGACATCGTTTTGCTGCAACTGTGCCGCCAAGGCCGCTTGCTGTGAACATGGGCCCCTATTCTTGATCTTGTTCGCCTGTGGTGATTAGTCCTTTCAAATAAAGACTTGAACTTCTTCTTCACATTCATAGCATCATATTTATTTGCAATTTCAAATTGCTTTTTACCTGTTTTTGCTCGTGTTCTCGATTCGTTTGCAGGAAAGCCTTCTCGGCGAGGTCAATCGCGTTCACGTGGTTGATAACCAACGGAGCAGTGGTGTAACGGTTGCGGGGGTCCGAATCAGTCTTGGTTCGAAGCCTAGATCGTGAACATCGAGTCTTCACCAATCGATGCTATCGTACCTATCGGAAGATCATACCGTGTCTACATCAAGTGGTATATTAGAGACCTTGTTGCCCGTTAGGTATACCTTTGTTTTCCCCTTTAGATTGAATATGTTTTTGCATTACCTAGATTCCACAAAAAGCCAAAAATATATACCGCCACATATTTCCTGTCCTGCAACCCTTTGTGACGTTGCAATTTTTTAATTTTAGTTTGCTTTATTGAACAGTCGTCCCTCACGTGTCATCTTTTCGTTCGATCTAGGTCTTGTTCTGGGTCTCTAGTGTCAGGTTTTGTTTTCCTTGTGTGATGTCCATCAAATTAATTCTCTCCATCTTTCTAGTGTTTCTAGTCCTATCTTTGGTCAGCAAAAAAAGCACGTACTGTTATTGTTTACCCAAAAAAAGGAGAGAGAAGATCTATCTATTACGTGAGAATTGTTACAGAGAAACAAAAGGGCGAGAATTTCCTTCTACGTGAGAGACAGAATCCATAATCCTTGTACACGGTCACGTTCCATCTCCTCTTTGGCCGACATTGATTTAGAAAGGAGTGTTTTACTTCTATATTTTTTAATACATAATACATCGTTGGTAGAGTGGTCGTGCACTTTTCCATATATAGTGAGTTCGCTGGTACATATATTGTAGTACTAATCTTTGTCCTTGCATCACTCTAATTAAAAAAGAAAAACAAAAAAAAGGCAAAGAGGTGCAAAAAAAAAAGAAAAAAGCCACACCAAAAAAGGAAAGGAAGGGAAAAGAAAGAAAAAAGTTTAAAAAAATCAGAAGTGCATGCATCCTGTTTAGTCCTACAGCTGAGATATTGCTGCTTGTTGAACTAGGTCCACGACAAATTTAGGCCAGCGATATAGACTACCTTGGGACTACTTTTCAATCTTGCAATTTCTAAATTAAATTATTGCTATTCCTTGCTACTATATTGTGTCAGTCCAAGATCCACTTTCTTCAGACCAAGTACAGGTTCACCTCTTCAACTGTTGCACTCAAGCTATAATGGTATCACAACCCACCGCCGATTGTTCCACCTGTTGCGTTGGTATGAACACTTGTAAGACCGTGGTAAGACGCTTGAGAGTTGAGTGCCTTGTTTTTCCTTGACCACATCCTAGTAGCTGATAGGAAAATACATACGTGTGTGTTTTCTTGTTTGATGCTATCAAAGGCATGTTACAACAATCACCGATATGAAACATCAACGATGCATGAGACATGCACTATTGCTGCTACACCTCCGCCCGTAGGTCGTTCTATTCTTTCTTACTCACCTACCTATGATGGTATTGGTGCAGATGAGTACATTGAGTGGGAAAGTAAAATAAATAATTTTTTTTTCACATGTTGTATGTGTGAACAAAGGAAGATTAAGAATGCATCTAGTGTTTTGAGACGTTTAGCATCAACTTGGTGGGAGTTCTTAAGTTTTTCAGATAAACCTCACACATCGAATGATATGAAAAATCTTATGAGAAAAAATTTTGTTAATCCATCTCATGTAATTAATTCAAATGATGAGGTGCAACAACTGGATCAATCTCTTGTTATTCCTCCTACTATGCCTAACCTTTTGCAGGACAATGTACAAAAGAGCGAGGATGACATGACAGAAAATGAGATGCTCCCGGTCTCATGTGAAAATTCAGAACCATCACCTATTACTCCAGCTGAACATGAGAGCAAACGTAATGCCCATGATGCTAAACTCCCACAAGGTGAAAGTTCTCTTAATGTGCTGCATTTTTCCACGACTCATGCTATTATGGAGCAAATATTAGTGGAACCTTCACTTGATTTACCTTTATCACAAGATGATTTGCTTGATGTTCCTTGTGATAAATATGAATTGCATGATGATATTTAAGTTACGCCTATGCAATCATTAAAGAATGATCATGCTATATGTGTGCTGAAATCGAACACTTGTGCTGAAAATAGACATGTTATTCATAATGCTAGTGATGTTGATGAGCTGAAATTGTTGTCTTCTTTAAATTCTTTGGGTTACATTGAATTTGATGTTCTATGTAATCTTAGCTCTTTAGAGGAGAAACTTTATGCATATGCTGATTTGCCATGGTTTTCTAGAAATACATATCATGTTTTTGGCAAATATAACAACAAAGGACAATATATGGTACAACGAGTTTACATTTATACAAATCTGAATTCTCCTTTTGTTGTACAATATTGTGATCAATTAGAGGACTACAAAATCAATTATGTTGTCATACCATATTCCTCTAGTTTTGCTTTACGATCCCAAGTGGAATCCAAAGAAGAGGAGCGTATGTTTCATGTTAGTACTAATCTTTTGCAAGATAGTATTGCCAAAGATCGTGTGTATTTTAATCGAGAAGACTATATGTTTGTAGGAGAAGACATGCTGCAGACCAAAATAGGTGGTCATATTCTTTCTCCCAACATTTTCCATTACCATTATTTTGGCAACCTCATTTGTATTCATGTTGTGCAGGATGGACTTCAAGCAACATCGACGCCGAGGACGGCTTTTTGTCAAGAAGGGGAGGATGATGAGGACATGGCCTCCATACATATGACCATGCTTGGAGAATCACATGGAGGTCAAGGAGATCAGCAAGGGCATCCAAATCGAGAAGGAGGCCCAACGCTTATCCGGTTCGAGTCGCCAAGGTGGAGGCCCAAATCAAGTTCGAGTCCACCTCGGAATCCAGTAGCAGCCCCGAGTAAAATCAATGCCCAGGGCGCATGCAGACTCTGTTTTCGATGATCCATATATAGATGGAAAGATAATTTGACAAGCTAACCAATGGCTTTGGTTTCACATCAAAACTCATCCGAATTCAACAAGAATCGTCGAAACAAGTCAACGTCCAGAATCTGTCAGGGTGCTGCGACACCGTCTTTTGGTTCGTTGGGCTGTGTATCATCCTAGAGCCCATTATGGGGTGAGTCCAATGGGGTTGATGTCCAGAGCTCTATAATTAGCAGCTGCAGCTCTTGTGAGGGTTTGGGTTTTGTTTAGTTCTTGATTTGCTTGTGAAATAGACATCGTTCTGCTGCAGCTGTGCCGCCAAGGCCGCTTGTTGTCAACCAGTGCCCCTATTCTTGATCTTGTTCGCCTGTAGCGATTAGTCCTTTTGAATAAAGACTTGAACTTCTTTACATTCAGAGCATCATATCTATTTGCAATTTCAGATTGCATTTTACCTGTTCTTGCTCGTGCTCTTGATTCGCTTGCAGGAAAGCCTTCTCGGCGAGGTCAATCGTGTTCGCTTGGTTGATAACCAACGGAGTAGTGGTGCAACGGTTGCGGGGATCCAAATCAGTCTTGGTTCGAAGCCTAGATCGTGAACGTCGAGTCTCCACCAATCGACACTATCATACCTATTGGAAGATCGGGCCTTGTCTACATCAAATATAGTACTGATTCTCACAATGGGTAATTAAAGAGATTGTACTGATTCTCACATCACTATAAGACTGTCAGTTATAAGTTCAGAAGTCAAAGCTCAATTAGAAAAGTTCTCAATGGATGCTACATCCTTCTTATCTTTGCATTTCAATTCCACTCCTCTCGCTTTTGTATCATTATTCTCCCATCCAAATGAGTAAACATTGGAGGAAAATAAGTGTATGATTTTGCTAGTAATTTATTATGCTCCTTGTTTCCCAGTGTTACTTTTGCGCAAAGATTCCATTCTAAATTGTACAATGGGGCCAA
Organism: Saccharum spontaneum; assembly: GCA_022457205.1. NCBI lineage: Eukaryota > Viridiplantae > Streptophyta > Magnoliopsida > Poales > Poaceae > Saccharum > Saccharum spontaneum. The sequence continues at coordinate 50,309,383 of CM039598.1, read as the reverse complement.
GAAAATTACACCATATGTGAGAAATTTATTTCTCACCTTTGCTCAGTAAAGGTGCTTGGGTCCTTCCTCTTCTTAAGTGGCTCAAGCCTTTTCTGAACCTGCAGCCAGAAAATTCTGTGTGAATAAACTCAAAATGAAAATAAACTGACAAGTTTTTTTTTGGGCGTGGCAATAAGACCAGCAATATGTTAACAACTACCCGAAACTTCATAAAAACTTATAAGCAGTCTACTAAAAGGATTATCAGATGTACAGATGAATTTTCTATTCTTTTGCTATTGCTTCTAAGGCTGTAACATGGTAGAAATCTATATGCAAGGGAATCATAGGCTAAATCTTCACTTTACTAATAATTCGATTTCATTCTAACAAAATATTTAGTGTCAGTGAATTGATTTTGTTGATGCCCTTCAGTACCTCTGCAGGTCGATAGCAATAACAATCTCTAATGTTGTGAACATACTAAAGACCTCATATCCAGCATACCCTTATCCCAAAAGTAAGCCTGTTACACAGCAAGTGATTTTGTTCCATCTCTTGCATGTCCCTCCGTTTCTTTGCTAGAGCTGATTCTACTCTCTGTACAGCTGTGGTTTTCTAAAACCTATAATATATGGACGCATGACCAGAATTGAGCTGGCGAAAAATAAAAGTGGCCATATTGTTTTCTGTTAAAATCTCATAAAACTATTCCGATTGACCAAATGATAGAGCACTTTTGTTCTTTTGTGTGTCGCTCTTCTCCGATGCCTCGCCTCTTGCCATGGCGTGTGTATGGGAAGGAGTAGACCGCCTCCCTTCTCTTCTCTCCCCGTTCCACCCTCTCTTAGTTCTCGTCAATTGCAATGGCGTACGGATTAAATGAGGGCCTTGTTTAGATTCCAAAGTTTGCCTCCCAAATTCACTATGCAGAATTCCTATTCCCCGTCACATCAAAATACCGGCACATATATGGAGTACTAAATATAGATGAAATCAAAAACTAATTACACAGTTTTGTTGTACTTTGCGAGACGAACATTTTAAGTCTAATTAATCAATATTTGGACAATTATTACCAAATAAAAACAAAATTGCTACAGTGTGACGGGACACTCACTATGCAAACTTTCGGATCGGAAGCCGCGAGCCATGGTGTTTGCTTAGGATGGGCTAGGGCCTATGCCATTTCTATTAAGCCGTACAGGTTGACCTGATCGGCCCAGGAAGTACTGGCTAGGCAAGGGCTCAAGCTCGTGCTTAGCAAACCACCACTTGTGTTTCTTCGTCCCAGGGATCGGACATCCACCGAGAGGGCTCAGTCGTTCTTTCCTTTGTGCCTTGCTACCTCTCTTTTTGCAGTCCTTCTAGGTTTAGCGTTCTGATTGCTCTTTTGCTTGTCGTTGGAACGATGTAAATGCGTCGAGGTTAGTGTGGATTGGATCGGAACCGTTGGGGGAGGAGGAGGCATAGAGTAGCAGAACCGGTGGAGCGGAGCTGGCCTGGGAGGTGGGGACTCATACCGATCGACTGCACCAACTAACGGAGACTTGTACCTCTACTACCTCGACATCGCAGGTGTCATGGCAGCACCTTATCTTAAGAGAATCCTATTAGGCATGCAACAATGTAGATGCTAGTGCTTTACTTTTATGCAAATGAACTACGATAGGGTGCATGGTAGATTGCTTGTGAACCATTACCTTGTCGCAACCTTTTTCCCCTGCACACCCGCTGTTAGGCTAGACGCTCGCTCGCTGCTTACTGTTTACTGCTTTACTCTTACTCACATTATATCTGTGATGTGATGCTGGTGACTGAGAGGCGTAATGAGATAAGGCACGAGGTGCCAATAACCTGATAATAATGTGATAATGAACATGGGGAGATCTTGGCGTGAGTCTTGAGTGTGTGCTGAGGGTCAAGTCGACCGAGCAGGGTCTACGATGAGTCGTGAGGACGAGTCTTGCCGGAGGGCGCTACCTGGGCGTTCGCCATGTGAGATGCCTGTGGCGGGCAACGTGACAGGGAGAGGTCCCGGGGTAGAGTGTCTTCGTGGGACAAAGCCTCGGGACGGGAGGTGCTGTGATGGCACGGGGTGCCGGGTGTCTCGTCGAGTGGGAAACGATTGCCCATTGTGAAGATATCCTTCTTAGTCACCCTAAGGACCGATATGTCCTGTGAACCGGGTCTTAGGAAGCCTTACACTCCCATTCGTTCTAAATGGGTACGAGGCGGACGTTCGACTTTCTAGCGCGGTGCCACTACTATTGGGAGGTTAGTGGATAATATAGGGAGGTACGGGCGTCGAGCACCCACACCCTCCTAAGACAACGTAGTACCCGAGGGGCCAAGTACTACGTCTCACAGTCTCAGCGTGCCGGTGTACGAGGTACTCCGACATGGCCCCAGTTCTGAGTGATAGGGTGGCATCGTGTCTAGTTGGAAGGCGGCCCGTTATCAGCCTAGACGACCCGGATCATCGATGGTGATCTTGTGGGTAGTGTAAACCTATGCAGAGTTTCTGGTTGATCGATCGATACATATGCTGACTTGTTGGCTATGGACCTTTCCTAAGTACAGCTTCACTTGACTAGTGAGAGGAGTCCTTCTACCTTCCCTGGATTTTAGTGTGTGATCCGGCCTTGGCCGTTCAGACATGGACGAGAGGGAGTCGTCCATGCCGATGAGAGAGTGAGATGAGATGTGGTGTGGTGATGAGATGTGATGTGAGAACATATGTATGAGATGGGTTAAAACTTGATGAATTATTATTATATAATTATTAATGAACTTGTATTATAGGAAACTCATAGTCAAATATTTAGGATCGCCAGATCCTTTTTCTCTTTTCCACTGAAGCTCATCGGTGCTGACTATGGTCTGCACATATCTGGCGGTGTACAGATTTCCTAACTTGCAGTATTAGTGAATTTAGAAGGATTAGGTGGTCTTGCTCCTACGCTCAAGTTTGGTTGAAGGGGTCTACGCCCGCTGTCTTTCTACGCCAACTCTGATGATTATCGTGGAGGAGAAGCCTTCACTTGCTGACGCGCTACAACAACTCTGATGAAGACGCGTGAGTTTCCGCTAGATTACGATGTAATATGTGTGTTAACAAGTATTGTAAAACTTTGTAACTCGTACTTCTACGATGTATGAGTGTGATATCATCTGATAATTGATAATGTGATGGGTTTTCTTCGTGGGCTATCACATTATAATTCGTATATGTGGATTTTCCCTTCGAGGAAAATCAAGATCGTTTCACGTTGACTAATTAGGCTCAAAACGTTCGTCTCGCAAAGTACAATTAAATTGTGTAATTAGTTTTTGATTTTATCTATATTTAGTACTCTATACATGTATCGCAAGTTTAATGTGACGAAAAATCTTCTTTTTGCATAGTGCATTTTTTTTAGAACTAAACACAGCCTCAATCGCGTGAACGCGAACGGCAGCAAAAGCAGCTTTTTGTCGATCAGAACTCCGGTTTCAACAACTCGAACTCGGCGATCGGTCCGGCCGGCGGCGTATCCAACACGCCGAATAGCAGATCCAAACGAACGACAGTGCGAAGAACAGGGAATAAAACTCTAATTATTTTTTTCAATCTCGTGTTTTTAGATGCCACTTGTTAGTAAATAATGTCGCATTAAATCAGCGGTGCCCTTGCTCCACGCTAGGCCCTTGTTCAGTTCCTGAATTGGGACACCCGAATTTGCTACAGTGTGCATTAAATGTGCACGGTAGCATTTCGTTTGTATTTGGTAAAAATTGTCCAAACTTTGACTAATTAGGCTTAAAATGTTCGTCTCGCAAAGTACAATAAAACTGTGTAATTAGTTTTTAATTTCATCTACATTTAATACTTCATACATATACCGACATTTCGATGTAACGGGGAATTTTCTTTTTACATAGTAGAATTGGGGGAGAAGTTGCAAACTAAACCAGGCCTAGATTCACGAGCAACTTCGTTCACGGCCACAGGACGATACTGCAGCAGCGGACAGCGTTGTCAACTCGGCCTTGATTTGACCGCAGCAACACGCTTTGGGCCTCGTTTAGTTCAGAGAATTGGGGAGAAAAACACTGTATCAGAATTCCTGTAGCATTTCGTTTATATTTGGTAAAAATTATCCAAATTTTGACTAACTAGGCTTAAAATGTTCGTCTCGCAAAGTACAACAAAACTGTGCAATTAGTTTTTGATTTTATCAACATTTAGTACTCCATATATTTACCGACATTTTGATGTGACGGAGAATCTTCTTTTTGTATAGTGGAATTTGGGGAAGAATTTGGGTATCTAAATAAGGCTTGATCGCGTGAACGCGAACGGCAGCAAAAGCAGCTTTTGTAGATCAGAACTCCCGAACTCGGCGACATTAATACCAATTACCGAAAATGGATTGGTCCAGCCGGCGGCGTAACCAACACGCCGAATAGCAGATGACGACAGTGCGATGAACAGGGAAAAGAACCTTTTTTTTCAATCTCATCTCTGGCTCTAGATACCATTTATTAGTAAATAATACAAATAAAGATCAAACATGAGACATAGATTTTTGCCTGAAAAAATCATAAACCCATTTGATGATCTAATGAAATGATTTAGATTCAATAAAGACACCACGTAAAATATCATTTTTAAATAGTAAATTCAGAACAAAAAATAACTAGGACTCCATTTGACAAATATATTATTATTTATTTATGCTGATTCGGGTATACGTACATGCTAGTTAAATGTACTCATTTATATTAACACATACATGTGAGTTGAGTCAAGCCTGTGTAAACAATGGGGGCATTATTCAACTGTCTGCCTGATAATAACAGGCCGGGAGCACAATCGACAATTAGAGAAGATGATGCTGTTGACCTCAGCAGGTGCCGAGAAAAATGGCTTGCATCGTTATCATCGACAACTATCATTATTCGCAGCAAAAGGGCGATACGATTGTGTTTTCTCACCAACGGTCCACGAAATACATACATTGTTATCACCGAGATGAAGCAAGCCATACAAATAATTAGTGTGTATATATATATATACATAGACATACATAGAGCACGAAGCATCTCCATACAGGCTACTACTTTCTTCTCTGCAGGTACGCATGTACTTTTTGTTAGTTGTTGCTTACATAAATTTTCTTTTATTTAAATATTTTGGTGGACAGACTGCTTGCTCGATTAGTATATAGTAATACATTCGATTATGACATCTGCTTAGTCTAAAAGAATGAATGAGGCTATAGCAGTACGTATCAAGTTCATACATGGCAAAATGATAGCATTATGTTTTTAAAATTATTCTCTTTCTACTCATTATATATGTGTTTCTTGATTATTGATGCTGGTTGGCGATTGTAACAGTTTCAAAAGGGAGACAAAGCTAAGGATACCACGTGATTGATCGAGGTAGTCATGGCTGGAATTCCGGACCATGACGTGTGGCCCAGTGTGCTTTACATGCAAATTGATACTGCAGTTAAATGTATCCGTGAAATGAGGCCAGATCTACATATAACACACGTTCTAGCATTGGCTCAAGGTGAGGCCCCGCCACCAGAGGCCCCGTCACCAGTCGAAGAAGGCGACACAGGAGTACGTCTTATTGTCCACTACATGGTCTTGAACAATTATCTCATAGTGATTAACCCTCCACCATATATTGGCTAGATTGCGCTGCAATGGCTTTACATCTTATTATGCCTTGATATGTGAAAGGCGAGTATCAATTGAATAATGCGACGAGTGTGATATCTCAAGTTCCTTGCATGGCTGATTTTATATATGTACGTGTGTGTGATGAATCTACATGTAATTTAGTGGTTGTGCTTATCAATTTATGCAATAATAAATAATCTGATGTCCGGTGTTTGCTGACGAGTGTCTAGCGACTTGGTTATACATAGTCCTTTGATGAGCAATTATGTCATGGGAAATCTGGAAGCACTAGTCTCACTAATATCGATGCTTCTCAATACTAGCATCGAGCAACCCTATCATGGATCAATGCTGCCCCAACTTTCATTACAATCCTCCAATTCTTGGACCTCAATTCTAGAACATGAGTAATAAAAATGGACAAGGGGAAAAACAGGGGTCATCCATTATACGAGATCCAACTCAAAGTATCTGGAGGTATTAAATAGGTATAGATAGTACCGAATTAGGTGGGACCAGTACCAAAATATGTAGAACAAGACATATTTTTTATTTTATAATTTACTTTCGAATAAGGGTAAATCAGTCCTTATTAATTTGCACCAGCGGCAGTGCAGCAGCAGCATCCGCCGAGCTCCGTCGTGGTGTGCAAAGCGCGCACTATCACCGGGACTACACCTAGGGACACCATCTCGACGCGTGCCGTGCGCCGCGAGTGCACGACCAGCAAATGGCGGCCTGTAGGAGAGGTCGGTGCAGAGACCGTCTGGTGACTCTTGGTGCAATTTTCCAGTCCTCTTGGTGCCACGCGCAGAGACCGTCCGGTGACTCAGTAGAGCTGCCTCCATTGCTGCCGAGCCTAGACATACGAGTCTGCCGATGACGCATGCTTCGCTCGCGCCCACAACCAGGATTGGAGGGACGAGCAACCTGCTGCCATGGATGCATGTACTGCTCGACCTTGACCTCGCTTGCCATCAGTCCTGTGGCCTCGCCGCTGCACGCTGCACCTGCACGCACCGCCTCGAGACCCCGAGTGTTGCGCCACCAGCTGCTCTTTGGCCCTCCATGCCCACATCCGTGCGCTGGCCCCGCGCCACCGCTGCTCACCGGTCTGACACTCATCAGCGCCGCCGCATCTAGAACCCGTTGGCAACGGCACCTCGAGCGGGCCGAGTTGTGTCTATATACGCAGGCAGCAGCGAGCCACGTTCGTGAAATTGGGTTAATACTAAACTACTCTTAAGTATAATTAATTAATTTTCTTAATTAACAGCTGGCGTAAATAATTCTCGCAGAAGGAACCGCTACTTCCTCCCAAGCACCGTAACAAAGCGCACTAGAAAATAGAAAAAGATGAAAGAACTTAGATGTACTATGGTACTTTTTCAACCATTGTAAAAGATCTCAAAAGATTAAGGACTAGTTCATTACTTATAGCCGCTGCATGGTGCCTAGATGCTTTTCAAATTTTAATAACGAGCATTAGCCGAGCATATATAATAGAAATCTCCATGAGTTACATAAAACCACTCGTCAAATTAGTTTTGGCCAAAGTTTCCCAAAATCGTACTCCATATATTTATGCATCCTTGCTGTGAAACCACTATGTCAAAATGCAAAAAGAAGGCACTATATTCATCTACTCATTATCAAAACGGGTCACCAATGTGATATCCGAGATGGGCCATGTCAAAACACATATCTTGGATATTGGCCCAAACAGGACATGTCTCTTGGGTTTGGGTATGTGTATCAAAGACATGTCTCAGCAAAATGCACATGTGATGTACCCATCCTTTTACCTATGATATCATTCACGCGTATAGACAGAAACTCACATCTAAGATGGTGGAACCAAAGAAATTATTATCACCGCTGGCTGGTTATACGTATCAGTGGTGATATTCTAGAGAAACAAAAAAGGCAACCCCAAGCCTGTTGAGCTGGCCAAGCCCATCAAGCCCACACTCTCAGCAACCGCTATCGTCTTGCGCCAAGCCTCCATATGCCAGCGCTGCTGCACGTTCTCTCCCCACAGGATCTGCCTTGGCCAAGCCTCTCTGCCACCAGATCTGCCATTGCCGATTTCCGTACATGTCAATAAAAGATTAGGCAGTTTGCAGATTAAAACCAGAATAGAAATCCTGACAAATTGATGAACCAGAATAGAAACCAGTATAGTTTGTATACTTGCACGATTGATCAGCATGAGCAAACGAACTAGTGTAAACATAGCTCGTATACTAGGCGCCATATCAAATAGCATGAACAGATATATTGGATCATGAGGTGTATACCTTTCGATTGTAGAAGTAAACGACGTCATCGGTGATGGAGATACAGATGGTGATGCTACTGGTGGTGGTGGTGCGAGGTCATCGATGAGCGGTGGAGGAAGAGATCGAAGCAGTCGATTTTGTGAAACAGGGCAACTTTTGGGTGTCTTAGTAAATAAAATGACCGCCTTCATAAATCATCAACTATTTTAGGAGACACATAACAATTCTGCCCGCCTCTGAAAATAAAAGAGGTGTCTCCCAAAATCGTTTTTTGTTGTAGTGCCACTCAGTTGCAGTGGGAGAGAAGCAAACGACTATGACTGAATTTGAAGTCTTGTGCCACCGATTTCTTCGCTTTTCTATCATCAACTATGCCTCTGAAGGATGGTCCAACACCTATGACGGTGCCTCTGACCCTTTTTTGTGTTGTTCCTTCTCTCTCCTCTATTCCCTCCCGCAGTCATAGCGGGAGTGTCATAGATGACAATGATGACATGAATGCTTTGACAGGAATGGATGCATAGTTGTCGATGTCGAGGTAGCCAATCTTGTATAGTAGTTGAGATCGATGTAGCTGCACAGAGCGAAAGGCGCAAAAAATTACGTAATATTGTAGACGGAGCTGCAGTCATAGAAGAAGCATCTTGCACACATGTCAGAGGATGTCATTCTTGGTGTCTTGCATATGTCAGAGGACGTTGTCGAGGCATCTTGCATATATCAGAGGATACCGGTGAATACGTGAGAGGACGTTGTTGAAGAATGTCTTGCATATATATGTCAGAGGACATTATAGTGTCTTGCATATGTCAGAGGACATTATTGTTGGGGAGTCTTACATATGTTAGAGGATATGATAATCTTGCATGTGTTAGAGGACAAGGTATATTCCTGTAGGCATTGCCATCATTATCGATGTGTCTCGCAGAATTTCTATTAGAGCACACGAGATGTCCATCTCTTGGACGAAGTGGCGGCTGCGTGTTGATGAAGACCAATGGTGATGTAATAATATTGGCGATGAATCTTGATGAAGACTTGGGCCCGTTATCGATGTATTCCTATGCAGGGTTGATGTATGTACCATCCCTTCGATCCTCTCTTCTCTATTCTTACCAATGATTATGCTAGCTATTTTTCAAGTTTACACCATTGCTTGTTTAGCAACAAATGCATTTGGAATGTATAGATTGTATATGTCTTCGATTAGTGCTGATAACCTTTCTAAAAATTTTTGCAATAATTTAGGATGTCGTCCTTAGTTTTTTGTACTTCCTCCATATCCAAACGAATCAATCACTAAAATCCGTCCAAGTCAAACAATCTTAAGTTTGACTAACTTCATCGAACATGACCACACAAATGAAGATCAAATAAAGAAGTGACCCACTGGTCCTCTTTGTAAACTTAATCCATGCATCTTATCTTATCTTACTATTACTAATTAGTGGCACCAATGGAGGCACCACATTAATTCTCACCAGACACGCTAAGAAAAAAGATAAATCCTATAAATTCTCACAATAATCAAAAACATCTGACCTTTGATACGGTAGACTCTAATCATCAACACCAATAATGACCATTGGATCTGTAGTTTATTAAAAAATTATCCACCACTGCCATTATGAAAAATTCATAAAGTAACCACCTAATTTTGCATGTAAATTACCCACCTCTGCCATTACAAAAGATAATTCAAAATAACCCCCTAAATTTGCGTTTAAATTACCCAGCTTTGTCATTAAGAAAGATAATTTAATCCTCGAACTTTGTATCTAAATTACCCACGTTACCATTATGAAAGATAATTTAAAATAACTCCTAATGATTTTATAAATTATCTACCTTTATCGTTATGAAATATAATGCAAAGTAATATTCTAAGTTTGCATTTAACATATCCATATATGTCATTATGAAAGATAATATAAGGTATTTCTTACCTTAGTCATTATAAAAAATAAACAAAAATCTTTGAATGTACACATAGTACATATATATATTTCTATTTCACATACTTCTATAATTGTGAAATAAAATAATTATGATGCTATATTCCACCATGTATATCAAATAAACATGTATACATTATGATAAATAATTATTATAACAACTTATGAAAAATGGAAAAAAATGTTCACTTAACAAAGCACGTCGCAATAACACTTTATATTTATACTCCTTGATAATAAATTTCATAAATTATTATTCTAAATATGTTTATATATTTTTACTAAAACATTATGTCATATCAATATTATTAATTTAATTTTATGCACGATGATACATAAATAATACTACACACAATTTATCCAATGATATAACAAATTCAACATGTTTAGTGTCAGGATGCAAGCCGAGTTTCAACTTACGTGGAAAACAATACTACTAGGACTTTGACTCTTTTTAACAAAAAAATTGAATAAGAGATAAAAGAATACTAGAATTGCTAATTAACATGTGAAAAACTGCAACAACTTGATTAAAAGTTTAAAGATAAACTATAGATTTAATAAACATGATTAAGCCTCAAACAATCAGGAATGGCAGACCGGATGCTCCGGATCTTATTAGTCCCGAGCCCACCGACAAGCTCCTCCAGGGATTCAGTAACAATGGCCAAGACCCTCTTAGGCCTTGCTTCCAGCTTTCAGCTTTCTCCAGCACATTCTTCCATTTAGCTTCGACATCAATATCCGAGCACTTCAATCCCTTATCCTTGTACTTATCTTCGGTCACCGCAAACCAACGTTGACCAGCCCACAAGGGCAAAACCTTCGCACAAATCAACTCCTCAAACAAATCCCTCGTGCACTGATAACGCGCAGCAATCCTCAAAGCATCAATGACTTGACAACAAACCTCCATTTGAACACCTTGAGCTGAAACATTACCAAGCGGAGCAAGATCCCCGCATAGCTCAGAACCCCACCATCCGCAGAACACATCTTGATGTAAAACCAATGCTCCAGCCACTCCATAGGCCACTTATTCTTCTGAGCTTGATCAGGCAGGCCAGAGCTGTTCTGATAGCAGAATGTATCAGCACCAAACTGGCACAAAGACGAAACCCTGTTCACAGAAACTCTCCGAGGTTGGGTATGCACTCGATGAGTCCCCACAAAAGCTTCAGAATCAACCTCCAAACCGTCTAAATAAGCCCACGAGGCTGCTTTAAAGGTGGTTTCGCTGACGTGACATATTAAAAAGTTTATATAACCCCATGACATAAAGGTTTGACTATATAAGCTCTCAACTATAAAACGTGATATTATTACCCTTAAAATATATAGTAATATTCAAATAACCCCCTTGATAATCTTGTAGGAACGTTTGGACACCATATCCCGCCACACTAGTTCAAATGTCTTCCTGTCCAGAGTTTGAACAAAATCTGCCAAAGATTCATGAAAAATAAAGAAGCCAATCGGTGGCAAAGATGAGGACTCTCAATTAAAGAACATGAATATTGTAGGAGGATAAAAAGAGAACCAAAATATACGGACTGACCACATTCTTATCTTTCTACAGCTCAAGATTCCCGACTAGCCGGTTATGGAACATCACTTGTTCAAAGGTTCCACATTGTTGTCACACACATATATATATATATATGGATATGCACGAATCACATAAAGATACAGAGTTTGAAGTGAACTAGTTCACGTGTCTCCACACTGTTGCATTGATTCAATAGATCGCTATGTCATCTTCTCTTTCCAAAAGCTGGATCCGATCAGGTCAGGATAGGTGTGTGGCTTATTAGCACACATTCCACTTGGTGCGTGGTGACACCACTGTTAGAACTACTATCAACCACCAAAGAGTGCACTTGCCAACGACAGGTGGGCGTAATCCTATGATTGTAAATGTTCACATCTTTTTAATTTTCCTTCGTTGAAAATAAACAAGGTTCAGAGAAAGCTAAAATTTGTGAAGTATATACGTTCTCTTGAATTGTACCATGTTCTAACTCAAATTGCAAACATGCAATGATTAAGAACTTAAGTTTAGAACTTGCATATTAGCCATGCACTCATCTAGAACCGTGGACCACTCTTTTCCTTGCTCACCTTACCATCAGCATCACTTATATGTCCAAATCCACAAGTGGGATGCATCCAATGTCCAGTAGTTCTTTTTTTTTTGCCTGTCGAGCTTCACTACATTCACTAAATTATTTTGGTGAATCAATAGCCAGTCCACGAAAAGTTGTAGAAAAGAATAATTCTTTCAATGTTTAGATCATAAATATAGTCGGACTCGTAGGGAAGCATCCATGGCGCTCACGGTGGCTGCAGCAGCTTTGGCGCAGGCGGCGCGGAGCGGAGACGAAGGCACGAAGCTGCTGGCGGTGGGCTCGAAGGAAACCTAGTGACTGCGAGTCCCCAGTGAGTAAGTCTTATAGACTCAGGAACATTCGTGGGCTGTTGTTGGACCATGAAACGGGCCGGAAATTTGAATGGGGCCGAAATATTTTGACCGATTTGGTATTCTCTCGGGCCAGGCCGAATTAGACAAATTTTGGTGAAATTCGGTCAATTCGGGCCGAATCCTAGAACCATGACCCCTAGAGCTTGGCAATTGCTCTATGCTGACAGTGCTTAAGGCTGGACATAACCAACTCAGTGGGACACTCCCGGCTGAGCTCTTCAATATCACTTCATTAGAGCACCTCTCGTTGCCTAACAACCATTTGCATGGAAAAATTCATCCTGACCATGTAGTCAAACTGAGCAGACTAATTGTCCTTGATCTTGGGGGCAATTAGCTAAATGGCAAGATCCCATATTCTATTGGGCAGCTCAAGATGCTGGAGGAGCTTCACTTGGACTATAACAACATGTCTGGAGAACTGCCACCATCTCTGAGCAATTGCTCAAATCTCACAACCTTCATCCTCAGGGCAAATAACTTCCACGGAAAACTCACAAATGTCAACTTCTCCAACCTATCTAATCTAAAAATCTTAGATTTTAGATTAAACATGTTCACTGGAACAGTTCCAGAAAGCCTCTACTCTTGCAGCAACCTTATTGCACTGCGGTTATCTCTCAACAGACTCCACGGTCAGTTTTCGTCCAGAATAAAGAATCTCAACAAGTCCCTAAAATTCCTAGCATTCTCCAGTAACAACTTTACAAACATCACAAATACACTTCCGATCCTCAGTTCCTCTACAACTCTCCCTCTCTCCTAATAATGGGGGGGGGGGACTTCAAGCATGAGACCATGCCAGACTATGATACATTTTATGGATTAAAGAATCTCAAGGGACTTGCCATCAATGACTGTTCACTGTATGGAAATCTACCAAACTGGCTATCCAAGCTTAAACTGCTGCAAGTGCTGCTTTTATACAACAACCAACTCAATGTACCAATCCCAGCATGGATTAACACCTTAAACTTCCTTTTCTATATAGACATGTCGAATAACAGTCTTACCGGGGATATACCAGTAGCACTGATGGAGATGCCAATGCTTGAGAAAGCCAAATCAGATACAATTTTCCCAGCCACAATTGTATTTTGGTTGCCTGTTTATTTTACTCCATTTCTCCAATACCATATGACCAGCGGTCTCCCAAGAATGATCAATCTAGGCTACAATAAACTTACCGGTGTAATCCCACCAGAGCTTGGTCAGTTAAAAGAACTGCTTACACTCAACCTGAGCTTCAACAACTTATATGGGGAGATTCCTGAATCAATTGGCAACCTCGGCAATCTACAGGTGCTAGACTTTTCATGCAACAATCTGACCGGCGCAATCCCTTCCATGTTGGAGATGCTACACATCCTTTCCAAATTCAACATTTCTAACAATGATATGGTAGGGCCTATTCCAAGTGAAGGCCAGTTCAGCACGTTTCCGGATAGTAGCTTTGTTGGAAACCCAAAGCTGTGCGACCCTACTCTAGCACACCATTGCAGTTCAACAGATGCAGCTGCAGTCCCCCTCGTCGCCTCCACAGAACAGCATATTGACAAGGTCATCTTTGCGATTGCCTTTGGAATATTCTTCGGAGTAGGAGTGCTATATGACCAGATGGTTTTATCCAGATACATCTATGTTGGCCCAGTCTGCTTCAACTATAATAGGCAGCAATAATGTACCTGTCCTCTGGCTTATGCATATGAAATGGACAGAACTGAAGCAAACAACAAATACCGAGTGCATTGTGATTGCTATCGGAATCTCCAAGCATGCCATACATCTCCAGCAGCAAGGTCGACCTGATCAAGTTGTCATGTTCAGAGTTTGGTAATCATGTTCTGCTTGAAATGGATAAATAAAAGGAAACAATGTAATGGACTGATCAATAGAGGCATAGAAGAATCTGTACTCAAACAATGAACTGTATGCTGAGTCCCTGACCTGTCTCAGGATTATGTGTAACTTTGTGCAATTTTTCACAAACTGTGTAACACCTTTGTAGAAAACATAATGTCGTGCAGTTCTGAATATTGTCACGAAATGTGTAACATCTCTCTGCAACAACGATGCTGCACACAACCTTCTCAATGCACTTCTTGAAAGAGATCGCCACAACCATGTAGAACTGTGTGCAAATTTTCATAATTTCCTCAAATCTTATAATAGGGGCCTTGTTATATGGTGACTCAAATCCTATTGTAATAAGACTTCTAGTTGTATTAGGACTCAAGAGTAGGATCCTACTAGGAGTAAGACTCCTACTTGCATGTATGGGGAAGGGGACTATATAAACAAAAGGTAAATGGCATAGTATCTATACCAAGCCAACACTGAGGGTCTCATCCAAGGCTTGTGAAGAGTAACTATAAGCGCTCAAAAGGATTAGGCTAGATAGTTCTACTGCAAAAGATTCTTGTATGGAGCTAGATTTACTTGGTCCTAGATGGTCAAGTAGGGTTGTCCCATAGCGTGGAGGATAAAATGTAGCTAGGGGACTTGTCTCCCTCATCTGTCCGTTGGAACCTGCTGAGTTGAAGCGAGGTGGCATGGACATGCCCAGGCCCCAGGCCAAACAGAACTCGTGAAGCATGGGGTCAGAGACGTGATATGGGAATGCAGTAACCTCAGGCGACTCCACTACAACCGGTCCTGAAGAAATCAATAAGGATGTCCTACTCCCTAGACTGTTGGTGTGTGCATTGTACCATGCCATCATGGAGTTCGTGACGGGCAGGAGAGGGTGACCTCCGGTGCTCCCATTCCTTGTTGACGTGACGCAGGGCATTATGGGAGTTTGGGGAACCAAGAGGATGCTTTTGCTGCGATCCATAGGCTCCTTGTCAAAGCTAGTGTCGCGGAGGTAGGTCGGTGGAGACAGCATGCGCACCCATGTGGCGGCGTGCACCGAGGAGCAGTCATGGAAAAGCTTCCTGGCCATAGAGGAGTGGGCATCTCCGAGAGAGGTTGTTGTAATCATCATGATGATCCATGTCCCAGAGTGCAGTAGTAGGCCAGGGATGGCATCCCCTCAGGTACATGTGCCGTCGTGAGGGTGAGGTGCCGTCTAGCACCCCCAGTGTCCGGGTGAATAGGACAATGCCTGTGTCAAAGGAAGCTGAAGATGCCAAGCCGTTGGCACTGGAGCTTGTGGAGCGAGGCATGTGTGGTCTCCAGTTTTGTGGTACTCATCGATGCAAATTAGAAGCCGTCGTTCCCCCTCTTTCTCGACAGGAGGAGTGGCAGGGGAATGTTGCTCGTGTTGTGAAGAACATGCACTCCTTGGAGCTACAGCTATTAGGACCGAACCGGCGGTCGAAACACTAAAAGACCGGCCAGAACCTAAACCAGTCTGATTCACTTAAAAGACCACCTTGTAGTTGAACCACTAAAAACCGGCTGAGATGGCTGTCCGTCCTAGTATGTTTTTATGATGATTGGCATGCTACTGCACTCAAACATGCATGTCTCCGCCAGTGCACCTGTTGCAGTGGGCCCGAATGGTTGCTGCTATTGGCCAGCTGCTGGTTGATGCGTGTCATATGGAGATTGCATTGAGACTCTTTATATTGTGTGTGCCACGGTACCTTCCCTTTTTAATTTCAAATTTTCATAACTTTCTCATATATATCTATTTTGATTATCTTGACAAGCTCTTTGCAATTTAACATTCCATTTTAGAATTTAAAATTGTTTTGCGACAATGAATATTTAAATTTTTATTCTAATTCTCTTTACACCAATTCAGAAGTGTTCCATATATTATCTTTTCATGTGTATCTGTGTTGGGTTGATGTGTGTGCCATCCCTTCTCTCTTCTCTATTCTTACTGGTGATTATGCTAGCTATTTTTCTAGTTTACACCACTACTTGTTTTGCAACAAATCTATAAAACTCTTTAAAGGTGGTGACCTTATGAATAGTACCCTCCCGTCCTCTCCTCATAGATGCCTGTTCACCTACAGTGACTGCCTCCTCTCCGTCCGATCATGTCTGCTGGGAACCGATGGCCACCACGCGGCTCCCTCCGTACCCACAGGCCCCATGGCCCACCACATCATCACCGATCTACCTGCCTCAGTCGCCGCACAGTGGTGCTTTCGAAAAAAGGGCATCGGCGATGGCGGCGAGAAATTCCATTGCTCCTACAACTTCCGCCGCCTGCACGTGACCCTGCTGGAGCACTGCCCGTCCTGTGCCACCTCCGGCTGCCGCACGCCGCGGCCGCCCAGCGGCCCAGCCCTGCAGTGCCGCCGCGCCACCCCCTCCGGCTCTAGTGGCACGATGATGTTTGTGATTGTTATGAGAACTTTCAGAATTTTCACATTTTTTCTCACGCATCTGGTGAGAATTAACATTGGAGCTTCTAATTAGTAATGGTAAGTTTTTGGTGCAAGAGACATAATTTTTTCGACATACTTGTTATTATCACAGACATGCCAGTTCACGTATATACACATTTGTGCTTACATGTACATGATGGCGTTTACACATGCATGATGACGTTTACACATACGTAATGACATTTACACGTACATGATGATGTTTACTAAGTCATGGCTTGTTATTTTATGGTTGACAACTGTCGTTATTGGCAGCAAAAGGGCAGTATGATGGTCCTAGCTGGCATTTTGATGTCATTGATGGCCTCATGATGGTGTCTCCTAATGAACAATGGACAAAATGCTTACATTATTTTCACCGACAAGAGCCGAGCTACAAGACAAATGTCATTGTCTATATATATACACAAATATACAAGAGAACATATCATCGCCATAGGCTACTGCATTCTTCTTCTTCTCCGGAGGTTATCACGTATTTCTTTGTTAGTTATTGCTTTCAAAGTTGTCCTTTTTAACATTTCAGTAGAGTGTTTGCTGCTCGGTTGGTATTAGTGCATTCAATTAAGACATCTGCTTAGTACGAAACTATGATAGCATTAGTTCAAAATAACTTGTTATGTCTCTATTGATTATGGCAACCTTGCTATATTATTGATTCTTATTGGTATTATAACAGTTTCAAAATAGAGAAAAGCCAAGGATATTACGGATCATGGCTGCCCCTGCTCCTGGTCCCGCTGGCCGGAAGACAAGGTGGCCTGAACTGGTAGGCTGGGACCTTGATGATGCAGCGGAAAAAATCAAGGAAGAGTGGGATGATGTAAGAGTGATAGTTTGCATACCTCTCGACTCGGAGCCACCTGCAGGCCATCAAGGAGTTGTAAGCGTTATTATCGACTACAACATCGACGAATACGGTATCCCATACGTTCCTAACCCGCTGCCTCCGCGTATTCAGAATACGTGTGGTGGTAGTCTTTCCTAGACAACCTAGAGAATAGGGTATTCTCTAGGTTTCCTAGCAAAGGCTACCTCCATACTTTTTTATGCCTTGATATATGAAAGGCAAGCATAAATTGAATAATGCGGGGGAGTGTGACATCTGGACTTCCTTTCATTTTTTATTTCATATATTTATGTGTCTGTGATGAATTTATTGAGTAGTGTCCAACTCAATATATGTAAGTAACTAGAACATCAGGTGCCCTTCGGACGCCCTACATTGTCTTGAAGAACAAAAGCAAGGTCTATACTCAACAGACATGGCTTTATCTATATATCTATATATACTATAAAGACAAACCCCACTAAGCTAGTTACCTTGAACATCCTTGCGTCACGTCATCCACCTATCTTTTGCAATTAACACAAATCTCACTAAGCTATTATCTTGAACCTTCTTGCGCCACGTTATCCACTTATGCCTTTCAGTTAGCACCGTTTGATCATGTGCATGCATGCGTAGTAGTAGTTCGTCTTCCAAGTTCATGCACGCAATAGTAGATATATTTAGTTGTCCACGTTAGAATACTAAAATATAGATTCATACCTGCGGCAACGCGCGGGTAATCCTCCTAGTAATTATATATGGTAATGGTAAAATATTAACTGCATACATTGCTATTTGTAGTCACCGCAATGTGGCCACAACATCAGTACCCAAAATCAAGCATATCGAACCAATATTTATTTGCACCAGAAAATCAAGGGGACGCTTTCACACAACTGTATGTACAAATAAGACAAATTTATCATAGCATTTTATAACCAGCTTGAACCTTTCAGTTTCGAGTTACTAAAGCTAAGCCTTCAACATAATCTTGAACTTCCGAATTTCTGAACCTGCATCCACATCTCAATATCTTGAACTTCCACATCTCATTAACCAGAACTATGAGGCTGGTTCCGACATACCACGCCACCTAAGATTTAAGGACAGAAAGGCATTAAAGGGGGGAAAGGAGGCAAATGTGCAGAACAGGATATATCCATGAGGGGAAAGCCACATCTTCTTGAACTGTTCCATTGTATGTTTATCGTCATTGGGTCATTGCTTGTGAACCATCTCCTCCAGGGTCCCTGTAGCCACCTATGCATAGCCATTATCAGTCATCAAACCCCTTATGCTGCAGGCTGTGTTTTGCACCATAAGTGATGCTTTTGGCAACCTATATATTCGAATGATATGAAAAATCTTATGAGAAAAAATTTTGTTAATCCATCTCATGTAATTAATTCAAATGATGAGGTGCAACAACTGGATCAATCTCTTGTTATTCCTCCTACTATGCCTAACCTTTTGCAGGACAATGTACAAAAGAGCGAGGATGACATGACAGAAAATGAGATGCTCCCGGTCTCATGTGAAAATTCAGAACCATCACCTATTACTCCAGCTGAACATGAGAGCAAATGTAATGCCCATGATGCTAAACTCCCACAAGGTGAAAGTTCTCTTAATGTGCTGCATTTTTCCACGACTCATGCTATTATGGAGCAAATATTAGTGGAACCTTCGCTTGATTTACCTTTATCACAAGATGATTTGCTTGATGTTCCTTGTGATAAATATGAATTGCATGATGATATTTAAGTTATGCCTATGCAATCATTAAAGAATGATCATGCTATATGTGTGCTGAAATCGAACACTTGTGCTGAAATAGACATGTTATTCATAATGCTAGTGATGTTGATGAGCTGAAATTGTTGTCTTCTTTAAATTCTTTGGGTTACATTGAATTTGATGTTCTATGTAATCTTAGCTCTTTAGAGGAGAAACTTTATGCATATGCTGATTTGCCATGGTTTTCTAGAAATACATATCATGTTTTTGGCAAATATAACAACAAAGGACAATATATGGTACAACGAGTTTACATTTATACAAATCTGAATTCTCCTTTTGTTGTACAATATTGTGATCAATTAGAGGACTACAAAATCAATTATGTTGTCATACCATATTCCTCTAGTTTTGCTTTACGATCCCAAGTGGAATCCAAAGAAGAGGAGCGTATGTTTCATGTTAGTACTAATCTTTTGCAAGATAGTATTGCCAAAGATCGTGTGTATTTTAATCGAGAAGACTATATGTTTGTAGGAGAAGACATGCTGCAGACCAAAATAGGTGGTCATATTCTTTCTCCCAACATTTTCCATTACCATTATTTTGGCAACCTCATTTGTATTCATGTTGTGCAGGATGGACTTCAAGCAACATCGACGCCGAGGACGGCTTTTTGTCAAGAAGGGGAGGATGATGAGGACATGGCCTCCATACATATGACCATGCTTGGAGAATCAAATGGAGGTCAAGGAGATCAGCAAGGGCATCCAAATCGAGAAGGAGGCCCAACGCTTATCCGGTTCGAGTCGCCAAGGTGGAGGCCCAAATCAAGTTCGAGTCCACCTCGGAATCCAGTAGCAGCCCCGAGTAAAATCAATGCCCAGGGCGCATGCAGACTCTGTTTTCGATGATCCATATATAGATGGAAATATAATTTGACAAGCTAACCAATGGCTTTGGTTTCACATCAAAACTCATCCGAATTCAACAAGAATCGTCGAAACAAGTCAACGTCCAGAATCTGTCAGGGTGCTGCGACACCGTCTTTTGGTTCGTTGGGCTGTGTATCATCTTAGAGCCCATTATGGGGTGAGTCCAATGGGGTTGATGTCCCGAGATCTATAATTAGCAGCTGCAGCTCTTGTGAGGGTTTGGGTTTTGTTTAGTTCTTGATTTGCTTGTGAAATAGACATCGTTTTGCTGCAGCTGTGCCGCCAAGGCCGCTTGCTGTCAACCAGTGCCCCTATTCTTGATCTTGTTCGCCTGTAGCGATTAGTCCTTTTGAATAAAGACTTGAACTTCTTTACATTCAGAGCATCATATCTATTTGCAATTTCAGATTGCATTTTACCTGTTCTTGCTCGTGCTCTTGATTCGCTTGCAGGAAAGCCTTCTCGGCGAGGTCAATCGTGTTCGCTTGGTTGATAACCAACGGAGCAGTGGTGCAACGGTTGCGGGGATCCAAATCAGTCTTGGTTCGAAGCCTAGATCGTGAACGTCGAGTCTCCACCAATCGACACTATCATACCTATTGGAAGATCGGGCCTTGTCTACATCAAACATAGTACTGATTCTCACAATGGGTAATTAAAGAGATTGTACTGATTCTCACATCACTATAAGACTGTCAGTTATAAGTTCAGAAGTCAAAGCTCAATTAGAAAAGTTCTCAATGGATGCTACATCCTTCTTATCTTTGCATTTCAATTCCACTCCTCTCGCTTTTGTATCATTATTCTCCCATCCAAATGAGTAAACATTGGAGGAAAATAAGTGTATGATTTTGCTAGTAATTTATTATGCTCCTTGTTTCCCAGTGTTACTTTTGCGCAAAGATTCCATTCTAAATTGTACAATGGGGCCAAGAAAATTACACCATATGTGAGAAATTTATTTCTCACCTTTGCTCAGTAAAGGTGCTTGGGTCCTTCCTCTTCTTAAGTGGCTCAAGCCTTTTCTGAACCTGCAGCCAGAAAATTCTGTGTGAATAAACTCAAAATGAAAATAAACTGACAAGTTTTTTTTGGGCGTGGCAATAAGACCAGCAATATGTTAACAACTACCCGAAACTTCATAAAAACTTATAAGCAGTCTACTAAAAGGATTATCAGATGTACAGATGAATTTTCTATTCTTTTGCTATTGCTTCTAAGGCTGTAACATGGTAGAAATCTATATGCAAGGGAATCATAGGCTAAATCTTCACTTTACTAATAATTCGATTTCATTCTAACAAAATATTTAGTGTCAGTGAATTGATTTTGTTGATGCCCTTCAGTACCTCTGCAGGTCGATAGCAATAACAATCTCTAATGTTGTGAACATACTAAAGACCTCATATCCAGCATACCCTTATCCCAAAAGTAAGCCTGTTACACAGCAAGTGATTTTGTTCCATCTCTTGCATGTCCCTCCGTTTCCTTGCTAGAGCTGATTCTACTCTCTGTACAGCTGTGGTTTTCTAAAACCTATAATATATGGACGCATGACCAGAATTGAGCTGGCGAAAAATAAAAGTGGCCATATTGTTTTCTGTTAAAATCTCATAAAACTATTCCGATTGACCAAATGATAGTGCTCTAATTGTTTCATAGAAACGTAAAAGAACTTCACCTGGATCATAGGCATGCAGATCCTAACTCATGCACCAATCAAATGGGCGGGCACACAAATTAAATCATCAAACACTTGCGGAGCGAGTCTTGGGAAATCGCACAGCTCATCGTGAGCTAGCAGAGAAGGTGAGGGCTAGCACCGGATGCAGTCCTTGAGCTAGAACAGGAAGCGTTTGTTGTTCTTGTTGCCTTGTCAGCAACATAGGCAATGTGCTGCAGGAGCGCCCGTAGTTCGCACGTGCCGAGGCCGAGCACGTCAATGTTGACTACCCCTTCCAGTCGATTGCCTTAGCTCTGTCGGTGTAGTCGATAGCCTGGATGATGGCACGGTGGATGAGTTCATACTCATATGTGGGCAGCTTCTCGAGTGTGGCACACTGCAGTGCCTGGTCATCCTCCTTCCTGGATGAGCGCGAGAACTGTCATCCCAACACCGCCACATGGAGCCGCTACCCACCTGCAACAGCGTCGTCACATTAAACCAGAACCAGTCAACCAAGCAAAGTTACAAATAGAGTTGGATCTGCTACCATCGAGGTCGAACCTGTTGTCATCAAGGCTGGAGTCGCCCACCAGATCTGCTCGGACGAGAGAAGATCACGAGCGCGCGAGGGGTTCTTCAAGAGAGGGACGGTAGGAATGACTCCATGGCATGGATCTGACGGAGTCTATCGCTCCCGCGGCCACCACCACGCTTGACCTCGCTGATGATGTGGGAAACCGGTGGCGGCCGAGCTGCTCTAGTGGACCGCGTTGGCACGCCATGGCCCAAGCAAACAGAGCATGAGAGAAATCCAGAGCTTCTTGACTTTGTCAGCATGACTCGACAATGATGCGGCTCTTATCCGCACCCGACGAGCCCTCCGTGGCCGGTCTCGTAGAGGTGAATTGGGTAATGACAATCGTGGGACTACGGGGCCAACTCATGTAGGTATAGCTCATGGCCGCGAGTTGCCTCGCCATGACCATTGGGGCTTTACCTCCTTTGTTTTGCCTCTTTTCGCTCTTCTCCAATCAGCTCGTATGATTGCGCCGCTTCCACCAGGGCATTTCTTCGGATCTAGCGGTGACAACCGCATCGCTATGAGCCGAAGGAATAACCTTGTGCCATTCAGTGGCACGGTCACGGTGCCCTACGAGTGGGTTTGGATTGTGGGATCGTTCCTCTATCTTCCAACCTTCGCCCGTTCCATGATGAGTTGGTTGAAAGAGTGCGGGATTCTATTCTTCTCTCATTCTTCTTTCGTTCTCAATCCCCGCCAATCTAGTAAGGTGTGGGTTGAGCCTTTTGCTTGTTGGTGCTTATTGCTTCTTGATTCCATTCCCCTGATTCCCGTCGTCGCTATGGCGAGTGGATCAAAGGAAGGTGAGTCCCATGCATTTTCTGTCTTTTGGTTATTCCGTGCTCAAGCCCTTTTATGATTTTACCTATCTTGACCATAGCAATTCTGTGGTTCTTGTGGTGACAACCGCACTGCTAAGAACCCTAGAGATGTCTTAGTGCATTTAGTGCACCTAGGTCATGGTACCCTACAAGAAGCTGGAGCACTTGTGTTCTTTTGTGTGTCGCTCTTCTCCGATGCCTCGCCTCTTGCCATGGCGTGTGTATGGGAAGGAGTAGACCGCCTCCCTTCTCTTCTCTCCCCGTTCCACGCTCTCTTAGTTCTCGTCAATTGCAATGGCGTACGGATTAAATGAGATCGGAGTTGTAGTGGCCGCTCCTTTTGGTTCCCGTTATTTTCCGTGACGTTCGGATCGGAAGCCGTGAGCCATGGTGTTTGCTTAGGATGGGCTAGGGCCTATGCCATTTCTATTAAGCCGTACAGGTTGACCTGATCGGCCCAGGAAGTACTGGCTAGGCAAGGGCTCAAGCTCGTGCTTAGCAAACCACCACTTGTGTTTCTTCGTCCCAGGGATCGGACATCCGCCGAGAGGGCTCAATCGTTCTTTCCTTTGTGCCTTGCTACCTCTCTTTTTGCAGTCCTTCTAGGTTTAGCGTTCTGATTGCTCTTTCGCTTGTCGTTGGAACGATGTAAATGCGTCGAGGTTAGTGTGGATTGGATCGGAACCGTTGGGGGAGGAGGGGGCATAGAGTAGCAGAACCGGTGGAGCGGAGCTGGCCTGGGAGGTGGGGACTCATACCGATCGACTACACCAACTAACGGAGACTTGTACCTCTACTACGTCGACATCGCAGGTGTCATGGCAGCACCTTATCTTAAGAGAATCCTATTAGGCATGCAACAATGTAGATGCTAGTGCTTTACTTTTATGCAAATGAACTATGATAGGGTGCATGGTAGATTGCTTGTGAACCATTACCTTGTCGCAACCTTTTTCCCCTGCACACTCGCTGTTAGGCTAGACGCTCGCTCGCTGCTTACTGCTTACTGCTTTACTCTTACTCACATTATATCTGTGATATGATGCTGGTGAGTGAGAGGCGTAATGAGATAAGGCATGAGGTGCCAATAACCTGATAATAATGTGATAATGAACATGGGGAGATCTTGGCTTGAGTCTTGAGTGTGTGGTGAGGGTCAAGTCGATCGAGCATGGTCTACGATGAGTCGTGAGGACGAGTCTTGCCGGAGGGCGCTACCTGGGCGTTCGCCATGTGAGATGCCTGTGGCGGGCAACGTGACAGGGAGAGGTCCCGGGGTGGAGTGTCTTCGTGTGACAAAGCCTCGGGACGGGAGGTGCTGTGATGGCACGGGGTGCCGGGTGTCTCGTCGAGTGGGAAACGATTGCCCCTTGTCAAGATATCCTGCTTAGTCACCCTAAGGACTGATATGTCTTGTGAACCGGGTCTTAGGAAGCCTTACACTCCCATTCGTTCTAAATGGGTACGAGGCGGACGTTCGACTTTCTAGCGCAGTGCCACTACTATTGGAAGGTTAGTGGATAGTGTAGGGAGGTACGAGCGTCGAGCACCCACACCCTCCTAAGACAGCGTAGTACCCGAGGGGCCAAGTACTACGTCTCACAGTCTCAGCGTGCCGGTGTACGAGGTACTCCGACACGGCCCCAGTTCTGAGTGATAGGGTGGCATCGTGTCTAGTTGTAGAGATTCCTCGCTTCTTTCACAAATATGTGACATATTTCACAAAGCCACTTAATGAATTAGCGGCCGTTATATCCGGCTATAGATTTTCTAGCGCCTGTAGAAACTTGTCGCTAAGTGCATAAACTAAGCATAGCATCTTTCGGAGACCTGATGTCCAAAATGACAAAACCTGATGTGCATCTCGAATAGAGACATATATGCATTCGAATAGAGACAGATGAGTGCAGCTTCTAGTAACAGATGGCAGCATGCAAAGTACACTAAAGCTAATATTACAATACTGATAACTATCGCATAACTATTACACCACAGTTGCTAAATAGGCCCACCGCCTTTCTAAAAATCTACTGATGAATGTCGTATCCGCCCTTGTGAGAAATGTCTGTCGGATGCCTGCAGTTGTTCATATGAAATGTTGTAGTAAACATTAAGTATAAAAAAAAGCATAGATTAGAAAGTGCACTTCCATCTATCTGTAAATCTCGTATCTCATATACTCACTCTGAAGTTCATTCGTTGCATGGTGAGGTGGATCGAATGCTACAGTGGTACACTCAGATGTTTCTAAACACCTTGGGATAATATTTTTAAACAAAATAAGGTCACTACGTAGATCATGTGTACGTCTTAATTGAGATTGAATGGAAACAATTACTTACAGTGTTTGTGGTTCACTCTGAGCATAGTTGCAAGAACAACAGTATTGTCAAGGGCAGCAATTTGCAACTTTATACGCAGCCAAGACTTTGCACGACATGACGACAACTATCAGATCATGTCTATAAATTACATATATTTATGTGTTAGATAGAATATAGGAGTCATATAGTAGATACACACATTTTAGAAAGAAATGGTTACAATATATAGATCTCACCTCGAATCCATGAGGACAACCTCTCTACACAGCCCTGAACGTGGTCTCTCAATTTTGTCCCAGTACACAACAATTCCCACAATGTCTGTACAAATACTATATGTATTAGTATCATGTGTATTATTCAAGGCAAAGTAAGAGAGTTTAGAATTTAAAAATACATATATAGGTATTGCGGGGGCAATGCATCACTTCACGGATGGACATTAAATGGTTCGAGCAGACAGGAAATTGGATGGGCATGTCCCAAGGCTTCACTACGCTCAAATGGTCCAGTCGACACTCGTAATTGCTTTGAATGTTCCGAAACTCAGTGTGAGGCTTAAACTGGAACCTAACATTAGAAATGATGTAATCATGCCCTTGTTGTAATAACCTTTTGAACCTCTCGATCTCAGGGCCATTCACGACCGCCACTAATTCGCAACCCTACAATTTTATAATATTACCATTTGCGTTAGTTTGTGAATGAAATTATTTTACATCTGTTATTCTTTAGTCTCACCATCGTATCCATGAGAACAAAGCACTGAGAGTCTCGATAGATTGGGAACTTTGCTTCTTTTCGAACGGTAATACTCCAGGAGTAACCGATGTCATCAAGTTGGATCTCTTGGAATCTCTTAAAGCTGTAAGAAATAATAAAGAACAATTGTCAATGATAATTTGTTAATAAACCTTGAGTTGCAATAAGATCACAAAGATATTTATGCATGATATATATATAGCGGCTTCCATTCGAAACATATTTACCAAAAATAATATTACGATCTGCAATTTTATAGAAAATGACATTATAAATTACCTGGGCATCTCAGAGCTCTGAACGAACTGAGCACGTACTCTCTTGAAACTTTGACTTGTTGGCATGTTTGGTCTACAAATTTATTAGAGAAAGGTCAGCGGTTAGCTAATCAGGTGTAGCTCCAGTATTGAAATAAAGCTAAAAAATAATGTCAGCGGAAGCTAATCTAAAAGAAGCTATTGTGGTGAAACTGTCGATCCTTGAAATAAATACCATTTTCTCGCAGTCGGTGTATTCCCAGAAGTATCAAATGGCTCTAGTCTAATCAGTAAATTAATTCCTAGAAGTACCGAACATATGTATCATAATATAGAAAACCAGTCAGCGTAGGCTCAAAGTGAAATTCAGTCATCGATCAGCCGCTGGAACATGAAGTGCTGAAGAAAGTACACAAAAATACATAAGGTAGAATGGTAGATCAAACATGGACATTTACCGGTGGCGGAAGCAAGCCGAGGAGCATCCGGGGCGGCGCGTTCGGGTTGACAGCGCCGAGGCGGCGGTGGGTGTGGTGCGTCCGGCGTCGAACGGCGGCAGAAGCGGGAGCGTCCGGCGGCGGCGTCGAGCTCGTACGGCCTGTCCGGCGGCAGCGCGTCCAGGTTGAAGCAGCGGCGTCGAGCTCGTACGGGCCCTTCCACGGCGGCGGGTACGATGCGTCAGGCGTCGGGTGGCAGCAGCAGCGGGAGGACCGCACACGTTCTGGGTCGCGGCGGCGTTGAGGCTGCGGTGAGGTGCGACTGGAAGAGGGAATGGGAAGGTCGGAGGGTCGGGAGGGAGCTCGCGGCTGCTGGTTTGGCAACTGGCGTCGGGTCTTGGGGAGCTCGAGGCATTGGGTCGTGGAGACGTGGGTGACCCAGTACCCGTATGTTTGTTTTGATTTGAAGCTGGGACGTACGTACGTATGTAGCCGCATGAAAACTGTTTTTTTGCACGGAGGGGAGCACGGGGAGTCGGAGGTTACTTTCCACGCGCGGTCAAAGTTGGGTGAAGCGATTAAGACTATCATCAGACGATAACGTTTGAGTTTTTTTAGTTGTAGAGATATACATGTGAGTTGAGTCAAGCCTGTGTAAACAATGGGGAATTATTCAACTGTCTGCCTGATAATAACAGGCCGGGAGCACAATCGACAATTAGAGAAGATGATGCTGTTGACCTCAGCAGGTGCCGAGAAAAATGGCTTGCATCGTTATCATCGACAACTATCATTATTCGCAGCAAAAGGGCGATACGATTGTGTTTTCTCGCCAACGGTCCACGAAATACATACATTGTTATCACCGAGATGAAGCAAGCCATACAAATAATTAGTGTGTATATATATACATAGACATACATAGAGCACGAACCATCTCCATACAGGCTACTACTTTCTTCTCTGCAGGTACGCATGTACTTTTTGTTAGTTGTTGCTTAGGCCGTGTTTAGATTGTGAATTTTTTTTGAAAAAATTCCTGTAGCACTTTGGTTGTTACAGTATTTGACAAAATTTATCCAACAATAAACTAACTAGGCTCAAAAGATTCGTCTCGACATTTACAGACAAACTGTACAATTAGTTATTTTTTTACCTACATTTAATGCTCTATGCATGCGTCCAAAGATTCGATGTGACGGCTACGTACTGTAGCACTTTTGGGAAAGTTTTTGGGAACTAAACAAGGGCTTACATAAATTTTCTTTTATTTAAATATTTTGGTGGACTGACTGCTTGCTCGATTAGTATATAGTAATACATTCGATTATGACATCTGCTTAGTCTAAAAGAATGAATGAGCCTATAGCAGTACGTATCAAGTTAATGCATGGCAAAATGATAGCATTATGTTTTTAAAATTATTCTGTTTCTACTCATTATATCTGTGTTTCTTGATTATTGATGCTGGTTGGCGATTGTAACAGTTTCAAAAGGGAGACAAAGCTAAGGATACCACGCGTGATTGATCGAGGTAGTCATGGCTGGAATTCCGGACCATGACGTGTGGCCCAGTGTGCTTTACATGCAAATTGATGCTGCAGTTAAATGTATCCATGAAATGAGGCCAGATCTACATATAACACACGTTCTAACATTGGCTCAAGGCGAGGCCCCGCCACCAGAGGCCCCGTCACCAGTCGAAGAAGGCGACATAGGAGTACGTCTTATTGTCCACTACATGCTCTTGAACAATTATCTCATAGTGATTAACGCTCCACCATATATTGGCTAGATTGCTCTGCAATGGCTAGCTTTACATCTTATTATGCCTTGATATGTGAAAAGCGATATCAATTGAATAATGCGACGAGTGTGATATCTCAAGTTCCTTGCATGCCTGATTTTATATATGTACGTGTGTGCGATGAATCTACATGTAATTTAGTGGTTGTGCTTATCAATTTATGCAATAATAAATAATCTGATGTCCGGTGTTTGCTGACGAGTGTCTAGCGACTTGGTTATACATAGTCCTTTGATGAGCAATTATGTCATGGGAAATCTGGAAGCACTAGTCTCACTAATATCGATGCTTCTCAATACTAGCATCGAGCAACCCTATCATGGATTAATGGTGCCCCAACTTTCATTACAATCCTCCAATTCTTAGACCTCAATTCTAGAACATGAGTAATAAAAATGGACAAGGGGAAAAACATGGGTCATCCATTAGACGAGATCCAACTCAAAGTATCTGGAGGTACTAAATAGGTATAGATAGTACCAATTTAGGTGGGATCAGTACCAAAATATGTAAAGACATATTTTTTATTTTATAATTTACTTTCGAATAAGGGTAAATCAGTCCTTATTAATTTGCACTAGCGGCAGTGCAGCAGCAGCATCCGCCGAGCTCCGTCGTGGTGTGCAAAGCGTGCACTATCACCGGGACTACACCAAGGACACCATCTCGACGCGTGCCGTGCGCCGCGAGTGCACGACCAGCAAATGGCGGCCTGTAGGAGAGGTCGGTGGCTCGGTGCAGAGACCGTCTGGTGACTCTTGGTGCAATTTTTCAGTCATCTTGGTGCCACGCGCAGAGACCGTCCGGTGACTCAGTAGAGCTGCCTCCATTGCCGCCGAGCCTAGACATACGAGTCTGCCGATGACGCATGCTTCGCTCGCGCCCACAACCAGGATTGGAGGGACGAGCAACCTTTTGCCATGGATGCATGTGCTGCTCGACCTTGACCTCGCATGCCATCAGTCCTGTGGCCTCGCCGCGGCGCGTGGGCCCTTGTACGGCGCTGCGCGCTGCGCCTGCACGCACCGCCTCGAGACCCCGAGTGTCGCGCCACCTGCTGCTCCTTGGCCCTCCATGCCCACATCCGTGCGCTGGCCCCGCGCCACCGCTGCTCACCGGTCCGACACTCATCAGCGCCGCTGCATCTAGAACCCGTTGGCGACGGCACCTCGAGCGGGCCGAGTTGTGTCTATATACTTGGGTGGCGGCGACGCTGGGAGCAGCCAGATCGCGCGTCGACGCAGGCAGCAGCGAGCCACGTTCGTGAAATTGGGTTAATACTAAACTACCCTTAAGTATAATTAATTAATTTTCTTAATTAACAGCTGGCGTAAATAATTCTTGCAGAAGGAACCGCTACTTCCTCCCAAGCTCCGTAACAAAGAGCACTAGAAAATAGAAAAAGATGAAAGAAATTAGATGTACTATGGTACTTTTCCAACCATCGTAAAAGATCTCAAAAGATTAAGGACTAGTTCATTACTTATAGCCGCTGCAGGGTGCCTAGATGCTTTTCAAATTTTAATAACGAGCATTAGCCGAGCATATATAATAGAAATCTCCATGAGTTACATAAAACCGTCAAATTAGTTTTGGCCAAAGTTTCCCAAAATCGTACTCCATATATTTATGCATCCTTGCTGTGAAACCACTATGTCAAAATGCTAAAAGAAGGCACTATATTCATCTACTTATTATCAAAACGGGTCACCAATGTGATATCCGAGATGGGCCATGTCAAAACACGTATCTTGGATATTGGCCCAAACAAGACATGTCTCTTGGGTTTGGGTATGTGTATCAAAGACATGTCTCAGCAAAATGCACATGTGATGTACCCATCCTTTTACCTATGATATCATTCACGCGTATAGACAGAAACTCACATCTAAGATGGTGGAACCAAAGAAATTATTATCACCGCTGGCTGGTTATACGTATCAGTGGTGATATTCTAGATAAACAAAAAAGGCAACCCCAAGCCTGTTGAGCTGGCCAAGCCCATGAAGCCCACACTCTCAGCAACCGCTATCGTCTTGCGCCAAGCCTCCATCTGCCAGCGCTGCTGCACGTTCTCTCCCCACAGGATCTGCCTTGGCCAAGCCTCTCTGCCACCAGATCTGCCATTGCCGATTTCCGTACATGTCAATAAAAGATTAGGTAGTTTGCAGATTAAAACTAGAATATAAATCCTGACAAATTGACGAACTAGATTAAAGTATAGTTTGTATACTAGCATGATCGATCAGCATGAGCAAACGAACTAGTGTAAACATAGCTCGTATACTAGGCGCCATATCAAATAGCATGAACGGAGATATTGGATCATGAGGTGTATACCTTTCGATTGTAGAAGTAAACGACGTCATCGGTGATGGAGATACAGATGGTGATGCTACTGGTGGTGGTGATGCGAGGTCATCTATGAGCGGGGGAGGAAGAGATCGAAGCAGTCGATTTTGTGAAACAGGGCAACTTTTGGGTGTCTTAGTAAATAAAATGACCGCCTTCATAAATCATCAACTATTTTAGGAGACACATAACAATTGTGCCCGCCTCTGAAAATAAAAGAGGTGTGTCTCCCAAAATCGTTTTTTGTTGTAGTGCCACTCAGTTGCAGCGGGAGAGAAGCAAACGACTATGACTGAATTTGAAGTCTTGTGCCACCGATTTCTTCGCTTTTCTATCAACTATGCATCTGAAGGATGATCCAACACCTATGACGGTGCCTCTGACCCTTTTTTGTGTTGTCCCTTCTCTGTCCTCTATTCCCTCCCGCAGTCATAGCGGGAGTGTCATAGATGACAATGATGGCATGAATGCTTTGACAGGAATGGATGCATAGTTGTCGATGTCGAGGTAGCCAATCATGTATAGTAGTTGAGATCGATGTAGCTGCACAGAGCAAAAGGCGCAAAAAATTACGTAATATTGTAGACGGAGCTGCAGTCATAGAAGAAGCATCTTGCACACATGTCAGAGGATGTCATTCTTGGTGTCTTGCATATGTCAAAGGACGTTGTCGAGGCATCTTGCATATATCAGAGGATACCAGTGAATACGTGAGAGGACGTTGTTGAAGAATGTCTTGCATATATATGTCAGAGGACATTATAGTGTCTTGCATATGTCAGAGGACATTATTGTTGGGGAGTCTCACATATGTTAGAGGATATGATAATCTTGCATGTGTTAGAGGACAAGGTATATTCCTGTAGGCATTGCCATCATTATCGACGTGTCTCGCAGAATTTCTGTTAGAGCACACGAGATGTCCATCTCTTGGACGAAGTGGCGGCTGCGTGTTGATGAAGACCAATGGTGATGTAATAATATTGGCGATGAATCTTGACGAAGACTTGGGCCCGTTATCGATGTATTCCTATGAAGGGTTGATGTACCATCCCTTCGATCCTCTCTTTTCTATTCTTACCAATGATTATGCTAGCTATTTTTCAAGTTTACACCATTGCTTGTTTAGCAACAAATGCATTTGGAATGTATAGATTGTATATGTCTTTGATTAGTGCCGATAACCTTTCTAAAAATTTTTGCAATAATTTAGGACGTCGTCCTTAGTTTTTTGTACTTCCTCCATATCCAAATGAATCAATCACCATTGATCAAATATAATAGGTTGTTTACCAAGTTTGATGAAAGACTGTTTAACATGTGTTATCCTAGATGTCGCCGTAGCGTTAGCACGGGCAATATACTAGTGTACATTAATGCGCCCTGTCTCGGCACGTGCCAGCGGCATAAACCATTTGTCTTATTATTTCTAGTACCGTTGGTTGGTTCATAAACCATTTTTTTTCCAAAATGTTCACGCCGGGTTCGATTTTGTATTGGGCTTCGTTTAGATTGTGAAAAGTTAAAATTTTTTTAATTGTAGCACTTTCGTTTGTATTTGATAATTAGTATCTAATTATGGATTAACTAAACTTAAAAGATTTGTCTCGTGATTTATAACTAAACTATGTAATTAGTTATTTTTTATTTATATTTAATGTTTCATGCATGCGTGTAAAGATTGATGTGATGGAGAGAGTGAAAATTTTTTAATTTTTCAACTCAATCTAAACGAGGCATTGATCTGCATCCGGAGTGGATTTTCTCTTCTTTTCCCCGTCGTAAAGGACCCTACACAGCATGCTGCTAATCTAGGAGGCTAGGAGTAGTAGCTGTGTCTCTATTCATACCCAATACAGTACTAAACTCTTGCCATGACAGGGCTTGTTTGGATCTATAACAAAAGTTTAGTCCTTCATTCTATAATAAGTGATTTGCCCTTGTTTAATTAAGTCATGGGAGAGAGAGGGGGGGCCAGGTGGGTGGGTGGGGGCTATCTGGTGTTCAGTGCGCCTCCAAGACCAAGACGTTTTAGCCCAGTTTTGCATCCCTTGAGTAGCAAATGGGCAACGACGCTTCTAGCGCCCGGACACCCGGATCCAGGGGTCCGTCCGAACGCAGCTAGGATCCAGCATGCCCCCCCCCCCCCGCCCCGCATGGAAAGCGCCCTCCACGAGAAGAAAGAAGAAAGAACGGCAACCACACCCACCGCCGCTGCCCCCCGCACGCCCCGCACAAAGGAGGAAGTAGATCGGAATGGCCCCGCACCCCCACACGTAAGGAGGAGGAAACTAGATCGAACCCGCCCTGCCCCCACGCGCACAGGATTCACCCGCCCCCGACCTTGCCAGCCCCCCAGCACCTCCGCCCGTCGCCAGCTCGCCCCCTACCGCTGCAACAGTAGGATAAAAGCAAACTGAAACACCATAAACATGTTATTGCAAACAACACCGAACAAAACTGCTGCAACAATAGGTTGAAGTAGTTGAAACACAATGAATATGTTATTGCAACAACATGGAACAACTACTGCAACATGAGATTGAAGCAACTGAAACATATTGCAACATCTCAAAAAAGCAGTACTACTGCAACATTGGGATGAAGAAGTTGAAACATTAAGAAACATATTATTGCAACAACAAAAGAACGACAACTAAAAAACATTGCTGACTAGAGCAGCTAAAACACTATGAATATGTTATTACAACACCACTTAACAACTGCTGCAACAACAAAGCAAAAACTACTGCAACATGCAGATTGAAACAACTGGAACATATATTGAGAAATTACAACAACACTGAACAACTGCTGCAACAACATGCAACAACTACTGCAACATGTAGATTGAAGCAACTGAAAAAACATGCTGCAACATCTCAAAGCGGTACTACTGCAACATCAACTGAAACCTGCTACAACATCTAGAGGAACCCATTGCAACACGGCTAGATTTGAACCCTAAGAGCTCACCGAAACCCTAGCCACCACCACATCCCTTAGATCTAGAGGAGAAGGAGGAGGAGGAGGAGGCGGAGGAGGGCCAGATCTAGAGGAGGAGAAGGAGGAGGAAGAAGAAGGCAGATCCAGACGAGGACCTCACCTACCAGCGCCATGCATGGAGTCGCGGGACACGAGGGAGAGAGAACAGGGAGGGAGGGAGCCGCGCGGCTCGCCGAAAACCATCGCCGTCGCTACCACTACGGTGGCATGGAGGGCGCGGGGCGCGCGGAGGGAGGGAGGGATGGAGGGAGGGGCAGCTCGTGGGCCGTTGCGGCATGGTGGGCGTGGAGGGAGGGAGGCGCGGCACGCGTGAGCAAAGCAAAGAGTGGAGGAGCAGGAGGACCATCGCGTGCAGGCGGAAGGAAGCGCGGTTGATGGGAGTCGCGAGACGGATAAAGAGGCACGGCCGGTCGTGCGGGGTCTGTCCGGACGGGATGAACGCCTGCACGGTATCATTACTGAATAGGCAAAACTTTAGTCCACCCATTTGTTTACGTTTAGCCCACCTGTTTAGATTTCTATGGAAAAAAGGACTAAAGTTTTGCATTGGAATCCCCTGAATACGCTCGACCACCAATGTACGGTGCCAAGTGCCATGGCAGCGCCCTCGCCGAAAAGCCTGCAGACGCGCTGCAGTGGGCGACAAGCTGTTGCACAGACACAGCCATGCAACACGGCCTCACCAGGTCACCACCCCTGCCCGTGCGGGCGTCCTTGGCCCTTGGCCGGCACGCACTGCCGCCGCCGCCCTCGCGCGGGTCTCCGTCGCAACGCTCTTGGTGCACTCCGCCTCTAGCAACTCCGGTCTCCACGCCTTCTTCGGCGCCGGCGGCCTACGGCGCGGGGGCGAGGACCGGGGAGTACCTGAACCAGGCGTCGCTGCAGGCCACGACGCGTCTCCGGCGCGTACCACCGGCGCTGGGACGCGGTATGCAGCTCAACTATGGGAGGACGAGGTCACAGGAGTAGTAGGTCCACTCCACGAACACCGGCACCCGGCATGCGCCGTCGCCATGCCTTCTCCGTGATCTGGGCATGCGTACAGGTCAGGTACAGCGAGGTGAGCAGTGCCGCTCATGGCGCGGCCTCGCCAGCTACAGTCCTACCGACCGGCACGCGACAAGGCGGCAGAGACGGTGTCATGGAAGCCTGTGGCAGACTGGGCCCTAGTGGCCCGCTGTGTCCCGTGTGGGCTCCGCTCTCTTCTGTGCAACAGCGCCCGTGTTTAGGCCTTGTTCAGTTCCCCAATTCTCTCCCCAAATTCTACTATACAAAAAGAAGATTCTCCATCACATCAAAATGTCGGTAAATGCATGGAATACTAAATGTTGATGAAATCAAAAACTAATTGCACAGTTTTGTTGTACTTTGCGAGACGAACATTTTAAGCCTAGTTAGTCAAAATTTGGATAATTTTTACCAAATACAAACGAAATGCTACAGGAATTCTGATACAGTGTTTTTCTCCCCAATTCTCCCATCTAAACAAGGCCTTAGTTGCTAAGTTGGGGCACCCAACTTGATACAGTACCTGTCACATCGTACTGTAGCAAATTTTGTTTTTATTTGGTAAAAATTGTTCAAACTTTGATTAATTAGGCTCAAAATGTTCGTCTCGCAAAGTACAACAAAACTGTGTAAATAGTTTTTAATTTCATCTACATTTAGTATTTCATACATGTGCGAATATTTTGATGTGACAGAGAATCTTCTTTTTACATAGGGCTGGTTTAGATGCCATCCAAATTCCAAGTTTTTTCACTCTCTCTCCGTCACATCAATTTTTAACCGCTTGCATGGAGTATTAAATGTAAGTAAATAAATAATTAATTACACAATTTAGTTGAAAATCACGAGATTAATCTTTTGAGTCTAGTTGGTCCACGATTGGATAATATTTGTCAAATAAGACGAAAGTGGCACTATTTATCGAGTTTAATTTTTTTTACAATCTAAACAAGTCTATAGTAAAATTTAGGGGAGAAGTTAGGAACTAAAGAAGGGCAGCATCTACTGCCGCGTCTGCAGGCTTTTCGATCGGCGGTGGCCCTGTTCAGTCCTTGAAGACTGGACATTGGACGTTGGCGCTGGAGCCTGCCGAGAGTATTAATTGGGCAGAGAGAGAGATTGATTAGTTGTGGATGCATGGCCTTGTTGAGTTTCCAGAATTCTCTCTACGATGTAAAAAAAGATTTCCTATCACATCAAAATATCGGCATATATATGGAGTATTAAATATAGATGAAATAAAAAACTAATTACACAGTTTTATTGTACTTTGCGAGACGAATATTTTGAGCATAATTAGTCAAAGTTTGGACGATTTTTACCAAATACAAATGAAATGCTACAGTATGTATTTATGACGTTACAATATATTTGGTGACCACCAATTCGGTGATCTAAACACGGCTAGTGGGGTTAATACTGGCTGGTTGTTGGGTAGGGCAGCTTTTACATTCCATCCGGGGTGTGTTTAGTTCGTGAAAATTTTTAGCCTTCACTACTATAGTATTTTCGTTTGTATTTGTCAATTAGTGTCCAATTATAGACTAATTAGGCTCAAAAGATTCGTCTCGTGGTTTTCTACCAAACTATGTAATTAGTTTTTTTCGTCTATATTTAATGCTTTGTGCATGTATTTAAACATTCGATGTGACGAGAAATCTTAAAAATTTTTAGGAACTAAACGTGACCCCATTAAATATTTGGACACATACATATAATATTAAATATAAATAAAAAATAACTATTCATATAGTTTATATGTATTTTACGATACGAATTTTTTAAGGCTAATTACGTGCAGCCAGCCACTACTGTCTTTCTTCCACCACCATACGTAGCTATCTTCTCTGCTTGGACCTCTTTGCCTTGAGCTTCTGAGACAGACACATTACCAGATCATGGGAGAGGCTATAGGCCGCTAGGCGACGGCAGTGCGGGCGTTCGGAGAGGGGAACTACTAGCAGTTCCTATGGGAGGACATGGAGCAGTGGAGGCCGTGTTTAGCTGGGTAGGTGAATTTTTTTTTTGTCACATTGATGTGTCAAAAAGAGGTTAGGATGAGTTTTTAATATTAATAAAAAAATAAATTACAGAATTTGTTAGGAAACTGTGAGACGAATATTTGATACTAATTAATCTGTCATTAGCACATGTGGGTTATTGTAGCAGTTAAGGCTTTTCATGGACCAATTAGGTTTAAAAGATTCGTCTCGTGATTTCTGCGA
Organism: Saccharum spontaneum; assembly: GCA_022457205.1. Lineage (NCBI taxonomy): Eukaryota > Viridiplantae > Streptophyta > Magnoliopsida > Poales > Poaceae > Saccharum > Saccharum spontaneum. Next base: position 50,271,911 of record CM039598.1, on the reverse strand, counting down.
GAACTGTGCAATTAATTTTTTTCGTCTACATTTAGTACTCCGTGCATGTATCTAAACATACTTTTTTACTGTAGAAGGCAAAATTTTTTGAAAACTAAACAAGGCCTTAATCTTGAAATTAGTGTGTTCATGTTATTTGGTTAGTGATCCTAATAAGCTAATCATAGCACATATTTACGTTCTAGTGATGTCAGATACTTCCCGCCCCCGCGTCGTATACCGCCGGCGCCTAAGAAAACGTGAAGACCGACCGAGATTGCAGGAGACGGAGAGCACCAAGAGCGTTGCGTTGCGACGGATACCCAGGTAAGGCGAACTCCAACAGCAAAACCTATACACATGACCCATACCATAGATTGGGTAACGCACGGTAAATAAAATCGGGTCCCCAAAACTTGCTTCTCCAACAGCCGACCCATACAAGAACCCAAAACGAGAGCTCCCACCCTTGCCGGCGAGGCCTCGTCCAACCGTGACGAGCACGTAGAGGCTCCCATGTCCGGCGGCGCCCCCACGCCGAGCCCAGCTACGCCCCGGGAGGCCGCCATGGCCGGCCGCAGCCACACCCTGCACGCGCCGCCCCTCCCCGCCCGAGGGCAGCCATGGCCGCCGCCGCCGAGCGCCTCCATCCCTCGCCGTCGTCTTCTGCGGGCCGTCGGACCTCCTCCGCGCGCTCTCCGGCGAATCCCCGCTGCGGATCCACCTCGCCGCCGACTCCCTGGCGTGGATCCGCCTACCGCGCCGGCTGCTCCTCTAGGTCGCAGCGATCGCGAAGCCCTTCGCCCAACGCCTTTGGCCGCCGGCCACCGGCCTCGGCACTGTGCCCCACCGGCTCTCCGCCTCCCTGCAGCTGCCGGCATACTCTCCTCCTCTCCTTCTTCTCCCCTGCAGCGCCCGAGAAATGCGTCTGTGGATAGAGACGACGCATAATTGGGTCTCGATTAGGTGGGCACGCAAAATGGGTGAGCTTTTTGCCTCCTCTGTTGGAGGCTGGTTTTAGATACCCATACCACTGTGAAGGATCCATTTTGCATTTGGGTAGTGTTGCTAGAGACAGTCTGAGACTGCCTGCACCGCATCCTCTACCAAGTCCGGTAAAACCAGATAGAGGAACGTATACCGTAAATTTCAACTGCAGCGTAGTCCGCGAAGCCATGGTCTACCCGCATAGATCCGCCAAATCTGGCGCGGTGCCGTTCCTACACTAAACGCTCGTGCGGGCCCGTGATGCTGCTGCCGAGCGCGCACGCGTGAGAGAGCATTGGAGAGAGAGAGCGCGGGCCTGTGAGATGTTGCTACCGTGCGCGCGCGAATGAGAGAGCAGGGGAGCTAGAATCTAGCGTGGGCTCCACTTAATGAATAATGAAAAAAAATGTTATAATTTCTAAACTAAAAAATCAAATTAAATTCTGATTGTACCATTAAATTCGTTTCAATAAATACTTCAAAATAAGATGTCACATAGATATATTTAGATAAAGTGATAAGTGGACCCCACAATGAATAGAGAATGATATAGATGATAGATGGATGCGGAGAAACTATATATTTTATGATGACTAAAATATAATATTTCTTTTCGAGAATGAATATAGAGGTGATGAATGCGGATAGCCTGGGCGGTGGCGGCAGCGCGCGCCGGCCAAGGGCGCCCGCAGGGTTGGTGGTGAGCCCGTGTTTGCATTGCATGCCTCTGTGCAAAAGCATGCCACGCACTGCAGCGTCTGCAGGCTTTTCGGCGGGGGCCATGCCCTTGGAATGGACATTGTTGGAGCGCAGGCCTTGTTTAGTTATTAGAATTCTTCATTAAATTTTATTACGTAAAAAGAAGATTCTTTATCACATCAAAATATCGGCACATATATAGAGTACTAAATATAGATAAAATCAAAAACTAATTATACAATTTTATTGTACTTTGCGAGACGAACATTTTGAGCCTAATTAGTTAAAGTTTGAATAATTTTTACCAAATACAAATAAAATACTACAGTGTACATTGTGACGCTACATTACATTTGGTGGGTGATGTAAACACGACCGTACTCCCTCTGTCCCGTATCAAAGGACGTTCTGCCTTCTGAGCACGTTTATCTCCCTTTTCGTGAACATGGACAGGAGGAGGATTTATGAATGCAGACGTTCCAAGACGTTATTCATTGGTCCCGTTCGGCTGTGCTAATAAGCTAGTTAAAAAACACTGTTGGCTGATTTGTTTTTAGAGAAAAATACTATTCTAACTAAAAAAACAAGCTGAAAACTACGGATTATAAGCCGAATGAACAGGGGATTATTAGGCCATGTTTAGTTCCTAAAAATTTTCAAGATTCCTCGTCACATCAGTGTTTGGACACATGCATGGAGCATTAAATGTAGACAAAAAAAACTAATTACATAGTTTGGTAGAAAAATATGAGACGAATCTTTTGAGCCTAATTAGTCCATGATTGAACACTAATTAACAAATACAAATAAAAGTGCTCCAGTAGCTAAACCCAAAAATTTTCACGAGCTAAGAGCATGTTTAGTTTCCAAAATTTTGCAAAATTTTTTAAGATTTCCCGTCATATTAAATCTTTAGACGCATGACTGAAGCATTAAATATAGATAAAAAATAAAACTAATTACACAGTTTAGACGAAATTCACGAGATGAATCTTTTAAACTTAATTAGACATAATTGAACACTGATTGCCAAATAACAACGAAAATGTTACAATACCATTTTCTAAAAAATTTCGTAAACTAAACCAGGCCTAAACACACTCTTTATTTTGGCATGTGTAGAGATTGAATGCTAGGTTAGCTAGGACACAACTACTTCCTCCTTTTTTTTGATCGGCACAGGTACTTCCTCTTGGGTCAATAGCATGGTGGGTAGAGTAGAGTACTTTACAGCGTGGGGATTTGAAGTCCTGTAAAAAAAGTAGAGTAAATCCATTCTGGATGCTAAGGGGTGTTTAGATACGAAAACTTTTCAAATTTGGCTATTGTAACACTTTCGTTTGTTTTTGGCAATTAGTGTCCAATCATAAACTAATTTAGTTCAAAAGATTCATCTCGTAATTTACAACCAAATTGTACAATCAGTTATTTTTTATCTATATTTAATGCTTCATGCATGTATTTAAAGATTCGATGTGATAGGACGAAAAGTAAAAATTTGGAATTTTGAAGTCCTTAGTGCAGATCAATACAAAATCGAAACACGGTGTCAACACTTGGGCCTCGTTTAGATCCCAAATTTGGGAAGCAAACTTTGCATAGTAAATGTCCCGTCACACTGTAGCAATTTTGTTTTTATTTAGTAATAATTGTCCAAATATTGATTAATTAGGCTTAAAATATTCGTCTCGCAAAGTACAATAAAACTGTGCAATTAGTTTTTGATTTCATCTACATTTAATACTTCATATATGTGCCGACATTTTGATGTGATAGAGAATCTTCTTTTTGCATAGTAGAATTTGAGAGTGAATTTAGGTATCTAAACAAGGCCTTGGAAAGAAATGGTTTATGATATAGTTCTGGGGAAACTAAAGACTTGTTTGAACTGCTTCGTTTCAAGTTTTCCAGCTCTAGTTTACGTCTTTTAGCTAAATAGATTTAGCTTCACAAACTCTGCTGCTTCGAGGAAACAAGATAAACTTATGACAGCACATAAAATGATACAGTACTCTAGAAACGCTAGTTTTTTTAGGCCGCGTTTAGATAGGCGAAAAGACCCAAATTTTTTTTGTGCAGGACCCGTCATATCGAATTTTTGGACGCATACCTGGAACATTAAACGTAGATAAAAAATAACTAATTACACAGTTTGTCTGTAACTATCGAGACGAATATTTTAAATCTAGTTAGTCCATAATTGAACAAATTTTATCAAATAACAACGAAAAGTGCTCCAGAAACTTTTCCCTAATTTTTTTTTGATCTAAACACGCTCTTACCTGCTTTACGGTCGATTTGTGAAGCAAAGCTCACGGAGCAGCTGCAAACAAACGTCCGTAAGTGCCTTCAACCTACACTACTGTATAAATAACGGCAAATGAAATATAGGTGGCACGTGCCCACACAGGCAGTGTTTAGATCCCTTCAAACTTTCAAAAATTTTACAAGATTTTCCGTCACATCGAATCTTTAGATATATACATGGAGCATTAAATGTAGGTAAAAAAAATAACTAATTACACAGTTTGTCTGTAAATGTCGAGACGAATCTTTTGAGCCTAGTTAGTCCATGATTAGATAAATTTTACCAAATAACAACAAAAAGTGCTACAGAAACTTTACACCAACTTTTACACCATATAAACACTACCACAGGCCACAACGGCCCCATTAAAGTGAGGCTTTTACCTGTGTACCCTTAAAAAAGATGCCACACTCCTACGTACCCCTCAAAAGTTGGTCCTCACCTACGTACCCTCGCTCGAACTTTTCTTTTCCATCACGCCATTCCGTCAGCATTTGCTCCTAACGGTGGGTAACGGCTCTGGAGAATGACTCAATTGCCCTTAGGCTTGTATGGTCGTCTGAACTTTTTCATTTCCCCTGTGCCATTGCCAGGCCAATTGACTTTGGCACCAGAGACGCCACTGTTGGCGCCAAAGGACATGAATTTGACGCCAAAGAGCCTGCCCTTATATATATATATATATATATATATATATATATATATATATATATATATATATAGGACCTTACTATTTATCAGCCTGCCCTGTAAATAACAATTAGCGCACCGGCGGCCGGAGATTTAATTCGGCGAGGTCGTGTGTATTTACTGTTGCATTAAAAGGCTGCCAGCTTTTATTCCACTTATTAAATATTCCCACAATTACACCGGTCAGCTAGCATGCTGGTGCGTGAAGTTGGGGCGAGTGCAATGAACGTCGAGTAGTAATATGAAATGAATCATGGAGGCGGCAGTTGTGGCATTTTACTACCGGTTCGTGCATGCAGGTCATAGGCCTTGTTTAGATCCCCAAATTCCACCCCAAATTCTACTATACAAAAAGAAGATTCCCCATCACATCAAAATGTCGGCACATATATGGGGTACTAAATGTAGATGAAATCAAAAACTAATTGCACAGTTTTGTTGTACTCTGCGAGACGAATATTTTAAGCCTAATTAATCAATATTTGGACAATTATTACCAAATAAAAACAAAATTGCTACAGTGTGACGGGACAATTATTACCAAATAAAAACAAAATTGCGACCCTAATTTTCTCTGCACACGATTAATAACCAAAATGCATAGTAAATTATTTACCGCATGACAGAATTATTTACGGAATAATTTTTTATTACTACTATTATCATTTGATACGGTAAATAATTTAGTTTGGACAGTTGAGTAATAAAATTAGCGGTGATAATCACCGGAAAATCGGTCTCTGGTCAATGTACTTTTTATTACTATATTATCATTTGATTCGGTAAATAATTCAGTCTAGACCATGAGTAGTAAAAATGGTGGTGAAAATCATCAAGGTGTCCGGTCTCTGTGAGGAGCAATTTTTTTATTACTAATAAAAATGGTGGTGAAAATCATCAAGGTGTCCCAGTAGCAATATAACTTGCTTTAAAGGCAGCAATGGATCTCTTTTAAAGGTATTTTTGTAATAAATTTATATGGAGATATAAATATTATTACATGCATGGACACCAAAAAGATAAATAGTTAGACAACTATTTAGGTTTGGAAAAGGAGTGTGAAAGGTTTGGGTAGATTCTAGGTGCCTCTAGTTTATTTAGAATTTTTCTGAAAATTTTTTGTAGAATGAGAAAGGGCTTGATTTAATCTCCTGTGTACGATTTCCGAGTGTGCCTAGCAATTTTCTTCTGCCTGACGCGTGGGCACGTAGGTGAGAAACAACTTTTGAGGGGTACGCAGGAGTGTGGCATCTTTTTTAAGGGTACACAGGTAAAAGCCTCTCTAATATGTCAGTGACCCAGAGGGCAAGAAGGACATTTTTTCAGCCCGGTCCCATATGTCAGAGCCGTCAAACGGCTAAAATCTAACAGAATGCCGACGGAATGGCGTGAGGGGAAAGAAAAGTTCGAGCGAGGGCACGTAGGTGAGGACCAACTTTTGAAAGGTACGCAGGAGTGTGACATTTTTTTTAAGGATACACAGGTAAAAGCCTCCATTAAAGTACATCGGGACGCTACCCTACATTCGAATGTTGCGGTTGGCCGAACCGAAGCCCGTGTGTCGGAAACGGCGAGGTTACAGTGGTCCACTAGTTGCTCTACAGTCATCGCGACGTCACTGGCCGGCTAGCCTGCCAAACCAACGCTGCTACCGCCAGAGCTTGCTAGCCCTGACGTGATGGCCCGGCAGCAAGTGCGCAACAGCGGCACGTCGCCATCCGCGCGTACATCATGCACAGTGCACACCAGTCGTGCGCGCGCCGTGCGTCGAGGCCCTGTTTAGTTAATTTTTTTTAATATTTCTCGTCAAATCAAATCTTTGATACATGTATGAAACATTAAATATAGATAAAAAATAAAATTAATTATATAATTTAGACAAAATTTACGAGACGAATCTTTTAAGTCTAGTTAGTCTATAATTAGATAATATTTGTCAAATAACAACGAAATTAATACTCACTCCGTCCCAAAAAATATATAAATCTCGTTTTACGAGCAGTCAACAAAATTTTAAATTTGACTAAGTTTCTAGAAGATATTATCTACATTTATATTTTCAATTAGGTTTATTATAAAAATATATTCTATAATTAATCTAATGATACTTATTACATATCATGAACATTAATACTTTATTATATATATTTAGTCAAAATTAAGAATATTTGACTTCTCAGAAAATGAGATTTACATGTTTTTTAAGGACGGAGAGAGTACAATAGTATTTTCTAAAAATTTTCTGGAAGTAAACTGGCCCCAGTCAAAGCAACTCGACCGAGAAATTTATGACCGGCCTGCCCTGCCCTGCCACTCTGCCTCGGGTGCAGTTCTCCAGACGATGCCAAGGCAAGGCATGGGGTCAAGGTTCCAAGCCGAGCGCGAGCGCGCATTTGTAAGACTGCTCGCAGTGGGATACTCTAAACGATACTCTAAAACTTTAGAGTATGAGACTACCCGCACTGGGTACTCTAAAACGATACTCTAAAGCTTTAGAGTATGAATATAGAGTAAAAACTGCTGTACTGGGTACTCTAAAACAATACTCTATCCTTTCTCTCACTCTATATTTAGAGTAGTACTGTGCTTACTCTATACTCTATAGTGGTGGGCCCCACTAGCTAAACAAAGAAAAAAATGCTATAACTCACAAACCAAAAATCTAAATTAAATTTCGATTTCACCATTAAATTCGTCTCAATAAATCCTTCAAAACTAGATCACACACGGATATATTTAGATAAAGTGATAAGTGGGTCCCGTAGTAAATAGAGTGGATAGAGGATGATATAGAGGATGGATGGGTACAGAAGAATTGAGTATAGAGGAGAGAATCTTGCTGACTAGGACGTATAGAGGATGAATATAGAGGTTCATGAGTGCGGGTAGTCTAAATATAGAAAGCTTTAGAGTATGAATATAGAGTAAAAACTGCTGCACTGGATACTCTAAAACGATACTCTATCTTTTCTCTTACTCTATATTTAGAGTAGTACAATACTTACTATATACTGGACAGTGGCGCGTCCCACTAGTTAAACAAAGCAAAAAAATGTTATAACTCACGAATCAAAAATCCAAATTAAATTTCGATTGCACCATTAAATTCGTCTCAATAAATCCTTCAAAACTATATCACACATGGATATATTTAGATAAAGTGATAAGTAAACTCCATAGTAGATAGAGTAGATAGAGGATGATATAGAGGATGGATGGGTACGAAAGAATTGAATATAGAGGAGAGAATCTTGCTGACTATGACCTATAGAGAATAAATATAGAGGTCCATGAGTGCGGATAGCCTAACGACTATACGTGCATCCAGCCTCCTTCACTCCTTCACCAGCTTCGACCTCTTTGCCTTCGATCGGCTTCCGAGATCATGGAGAAGGCGAGGCGGCGGCACGTGCCGGCGTTCGGGGAGTGGAACTACTCCTCCTCGACGTCCTCCCCAGAGGAGCCGGCGCCGCCGCACTCCGGCGCCGCGGCGGGCGAGTCCTGGTGGTGGTACGCGCCGGAGCCGGAGGCCTGCAGCGACGCCTGGTTCAGGTACTCCCCGCCCCCGCGCCGTAGGCCGCGGGCGCCTAAGAAGATGCGGAGGCCGGAGACCGCGGGCGCCCGAGTCGTTGTCGCTGTAGCTGCCGAGCACAAGAGGGCGGTGCCGGTGGCGGCGGTGGCAGCGCACGCGCCGGCCAAGGGCGCTGGCCGCAGGGTGGTGGTGAGGCCTGTCGACGAGGACCTGTACCGGGTGCCGCCGCCGGACGGAACCGATACTGCTGTCTCTCGCCTTCCAAGGCGGCGGGTACGAACCGCGACATAATATTAGCCAGAGCGAGTGCAAAAGCTCACGTATTCTCCATTTCTTCTTGCTATCCTTCAATTCTTGCAGACTTAAAATGTGCTCGATTGCTTTGCAGAAGAGGGCGGCGAGGAGGAGCTTGTGGATGGGCTGCTTGGGCCTCAACTGCGTCGCCTGAAGCTAGGTAGCTTGTTGCCGATGGATGCGGCTAGCTAGCTGATGCAACACTACTTTTTAAGCTATATATGTCGTATGGAATCTCGAGAAGTGCTAGCTAGTAGTGGTTCTAGTGTGCTCTTTAAATTTCCATGTTTGCTTCCTCTCCATGTTCGTTGTATATGGCAGCATGAAGATTACCAGTAGATTAGAAGCAGTACTATAGTAGTATAAGCCTAGTAGGGCCGGTTTAGTTGCTAAAAATTTGGCAAAATGACACTTAGCAAATTTTATTGTTATTTAGCAAATAGTGTTCAATCATGGTCTAATTAGGTTTGAAAGATTTGTCTCGTCCATTTCGTCTAAACTGTATAATTAGTTTTATTTTTTATCTATATTTAATGTTTTATGTATGCGTCTAAAAATTTGATGTGACGGAGAATATTGAAAAATTTTGTAATTTTTTTTTGCAACTAAACAGGGCCGCAGTTGTGCGTGTGCCAGCCAAGAAACAGAGTACCGGTGAAACTCGACAGGACTGGTCGTGCATGTGTGGATTGCAGCATGCATCTTGTCATGGCGGTTTACAGTAAACTAAGCAGAAAAATATATAGAGCCATCTTGCTCGTAGCTCCTCCTCTTTTTGAACTGACATATAAATTTGCATATTGATCCTGAAGTCCTCATCAATTTGTTTGCTGCAAATGCTGCTTATCATTGCAATCCAGTCACCGGCGGAACGTCCGAAGCCGCAGGCCCGGCTAGCGTGTGTTCGGGCCGGAGTGGATTGGTGGAGCCCACTAGCGTGCTCTTGTTCGTTGTATTGTTAGCACGGTAGCCCTGGGCATTCGGTATTACCGAATCGATCGGTTCGGTACTTCGGTTCGTCGGTAAATTCGGTTCCTCGAAAACAGGTACCGATCGGTTCCGTAGAAAAATCGGTACCGAGGAAATTCGGTTTCGGTAAATTCGGTTCGGTTCTGGTATTTACCGAAAAATACCGAACTGATCGCAGAGACATATAATTGCAATTTCAAAAGCTATTTTTGACATAATTTTTCATGATTCCATAGAGAATTATAGTGCCAAATACACACAGATAAAAGTCCACAAGACTATAAGAGTAAAGTACCACAATTACATAATATAATAGTCTACAATAGTACAATCATCAACATAACAACACTCAAAATCAACACATTTCGGTAAATTCGGTAAATTCGGTAAACCGAGGTGAAGAACCGAATATACCTCGGTAAATTCAGTTCCTGGGAATTGGGAACCGAATAGGGTACCGAAAATTTCGGTTTCGGTACTTTCGGTTCGGTTTTCGGTACTTTCGGTTCGGTATTCGGTTTTCGGTATTTCATGCCCAGGGTGATAGCACGGGGTTTCTTAAAGCTAGTACCAAATACAAGGAGAGAGAGGAAAGAAAATGAGTATGATTTGAACTCTGGCCTTGTTTAGATGCCAAATTTTTCTCCAAATTCCACTATGCAAAAAGAAGATTTCACATCACATTAAAATGCCGGCACATGCATGGAGCACTAAATGTAGATGAAATCAAAAACTAATTGCACAGTTTAGTTGTACTTTGCGAGACGAATCTTTTGAGCCTAATTAGTCAATGTTTGGATAAAAATTCACAAATACAAACGAAATGCTACAGTGGGGAAGATTCCACTGTGCAGATTTTGGCGGTCCCGAATCGGGCCAACTAAACACGGCCTCTGTAAACTTCAGTCGAAATCTGATCTATGGAGTTCATCCCAATCTAAGTTTTGACTTAATTAACATGTGTAAAACAATACTACTAAGATCTATACTCTTTTTATTAAAAAATGAATTCTGAATAAAATATGGAAAAACACAAGAGCTTGTAGTTGACATGTGGAAAAATTGCACAACTTGATTAAAAGTCAAAAGCTAAACTATGATTCATGATGTCACAGAAAGGAATGCAACTAGAGCTTATATATCTTAATATTATGTTTTAACTAACTACATATCACGCTAGAAAAAAATAAATATTAGAAATTCTAACTAGAGGTCCCTAATAGAGCCTCCACATTAATCCTCACAAGACACAATAGAAAAACAAAAGATATATCACAGAAATTCACACAAAAATCCAAAATGTTTGTCCATTAATTATTTTATAACCTAATCACCATTCATAACAATAGCTATTGGATCTATTATATTTTCTAAATAATTATCCACCTCTACTATTGCTTAAAACAACATAAAGTAACACATGACTATATTTAAACTACCCACATATGCCATTCTAAAACATGATCTAAAGTATACCTAAATTTCCATATAATTATAGGTACTCTTATTATAATAGATAATTTACGTAACCCAATTTTATATTATTATTTGAAAATTTAAATATCTTTGAAAATCTACATCTAAAGCTTATCAACATCTTCTATTAAAAAATGTTTAAATAACCTTAGAGCATGTATATGTGTCTAAATTATCCACTTCTACCAATATTAACACATTAAGATTTGATTAAACTAAGTATACACATTGTGCCAACATGCATGCGCGATAAATACATATGTTATATTTCATCACAAAAAAATATTTCCATAACACCTCATATACTAATACTAACAAACTATTAAAAACCATATATTAACCGTGACATATAATTTAGATAGTTTTTTAATTTTTAATTTATATATATTTGTCATGACCTGATCATGACTTGTTCAATTTCATCATCGTCATGAGCATCATATGCATTTGAAATTCAATTTGGAAACCAAATTATCAAGAAATTGAATAATTATGAACGCTGCACGTTTTGACGAATCTTCCGTCATTTTGCTGGAAGTTCCGTTGGAACATTTACACAGGCAGACAACTATCAGACCAATTCGTGCACTGACATAGGCTGCGTTTAGTTTGCGAAAAGAAAATTTGTAGGTGTCACATTGGATGTGTCGGAAGTATGTTAGGAGGGGTTTTCGGATATAAATAATAAAAACAAATTAACTGCGAGACGAATCTAATGATGCTAATTAATCTATCATTACCACATGTTGGTTACTGTAGTACTTAAGACTTTTCATTGACTAATTAGGCTTAAAAGATTCGTCTCGCGATTTCCCCGAGAACTGTGCAATTAGTTTTTTTTTTTCCTATATTTAGTACTTCATGCATGTGTTAAAATATTCGATGTGATGGGTGAAGGCAAAAATTTTTAGAAAACCAGGCCATAGTCTCTGACGCAAAGGATGGACCGTCTCAGAAATGTGAGGTACTATCACTTGTGGAGCTCACTTGGGCCCACAGGTCAACACACCTGTCCACTTTGTGGAATAGCCAGACGAGCCAGCCAGCAGCTCATCCCACTCACTCTTCACTCTCCCCCCTCTCTCTCTAGTTCAACACTCCCTCTCTACGCACTCTCACACTCAAGAAAGGAGAAGGAGCAAGGGGAGGAGAAGGGGGAAGGATTGGAGGCTGCCACCACCAGCTGAGGGCCGTGGATCTCACCTAGGAGCTGAGCACCACAAGAGATCAATCTTGCAGTCGTCATGGTCGACAACATCAGGGCAGGGAAACGTACACCTGGAGGTTGCGCACACCAGGTTGTGGTGGGAGCATCGGTAGGGGCCCTCCGGTGCCGTATCGTCAAGGTCTGTATGAATATGAGCCATCGGTTATCTGTGATTGCTCAAAGAAGGCCGCACAGTGGATCTCGTGGAGCGATGACAACCCAGGTCGGTGCTACTGTAGATGTAGTAGAGCACGTGTAACGAATCGATGATAACCCCATTTCTATTCATGGAAGATTTGCAATTGTTGTCAATATCTAGCTTTTTCATGTTGAATTCATGTTGTTTTCTTGATTTGATAGACCATGTTGGATTGTGGTTTATATCTCTAGTTGGATCCTGAACCTGAAGACTTTCATAAGGATTTGTTGCTTGGTCTATGTGATGCTGTATGGAGATTGAGGAATGAACTAGCAGTGGTACGCATTATGAAATGTGTATATAGAGGACTCTCCTATAAAAGAGCCCACATATATGGATAATATAAGTCGTAGTGGAGGACCTCATCTTGCATACTAAATCGGCCAGCTAGGGGACCTCATCTTTCGCTGTGGAGGTGTCAGGACTCCTCATTTATAACTAGAAACAACAGTAGTTGGTAGGATCAATGGTGGAGAACCAGAGTTATAATAGTTAGGTGGACACAATGCCGAAAATAATAACTACGGGCCAAAACAAAAATAGGCAGTCATATGCAAAATAATATTACTACTAGGTAGTGGCTTGACCCGGCAGGAATATATCACTATCGGGTCATAGCATGAGCTAGTGGCGGTTTAATTTGCCCAGCGGTGATAGGTGTCATCACTACCGAGTGATAAGCTTTCTGTGAATTTTCTAGGTCCTCTCCTTACCACCACTACTATAGAAAGGTAATTAACCGCCAAGACCTCACCAACGGTTTTGAGATAACCGGCGGTCACACGTATCACCGCTGGCTTATGACCTGTGGACCCCCTCTAGGGCGAATAACCAGAGGTGATGAAGGCTTTCGCCGCCGGCTAGGCGTATGATCCGGCGGTGAACAAAATGCCGGGCATCTCCACTGTATCGTACGCCGAACCGGCCGTGCAATGCTTACCACCGCTGACCGTTGTCCGATGCACAACGCACGAAGAAGGCGTCAGAGATAACAAATTTTCACCGCCGGTGCAAAGATTGATGGGCCCTACATCGTAAGATCCTGTAGTGATGCTTATGTAACATCGTCAGTTCATCGTATGGTCCAGTGGTGGAAATCATAATAATTGAAGACGTCTTCCCACCCTTTCATACCGGCAGTGATAAGAAAGTTTTACTGACGTTTTGTTCGGGCACTGAATACCATAATCTACGATCCGGCGGAAAAACTTAGAATCACCACCGTCTGTCCAATTAACCCGGGGGTGATAAAGGCTGCAAGAGCAATGAAAACCTAATTAACAACCCTTTTTGTGTGGCTACCTTAGTTCGATCATGTGGTTAAATTGTGACAAAAATCATCCTTCTTCGTTTTAGAGTGCTTCTTGATTTCAGAGGCGGCTTCTCTGATTCTTAATTTTTGCATGCGCATCAAATTACCCTACAGTCAGTATGTATCCTATAGTTTTGATTGTATTAAATTGAATGACACATTAGTTAGTTCAACCTATGTCGATTAGTAAAGTTGCATTGTGTTAATCACAGATGGATCATGTGGATGGATGTACTTGCTGCCCCATTCGTGGAAGACATTTACTCTTTTGTGAACACGGCCCCTGTGGTTAAATTGTGACCGAAAATCATCCTTCTTCCTAAGGGAGTGCTTATTAATTTCTTCTGATTGTTGATTGTTGCGTGCACACCAGATTACCCCACGGTACGGTCAGATTGTATCCTCTAGTTTGCTTGTATTAAATTGAATGACTATAGTTGACCTGTGTGTAAGGTCCTAGATGGCTAGAGGGGGGTGAATAGCCTATAAAAAAATTCTACAAAAACCACTAAGCAAACTTGTTAGAATAACAAACGGCGTAAAGCGAGTTTTGCTTAGCCAAAGGTTGTGATGCAAGCCTCCTATCCACAAGTCTAGTAGATTATGATCTCTAGTTCACACAAGAGCTATGCCACTAAAAATACACTAGAGAGCAAGCTAACAAAACTACTAGCTAAGCTACCACTAGAGCTACACAAGATAATCTAGAAAAATTAAGTGCAAGGGAGAGGATTGTGATTCTTATACCAACGGTGGAGTGAAGATGTTGCCAATCACCAAGATGATATACTATCAATCAATATTGACAACAACACAATATGAAGACTAATCACTGGGAGACAAGAGACACAAGATTTTTTTTCACCCGGTGTTCACTTGTGCACTGACAAGCTACGTCACCGGTTGTGTCGACCAACACTTAGATGGTTTGCCGGTGTGACCCTCAAGTCACTTGCCCCTCAAGGCATGCCCCGCAAGGCACCGCAAGACACCACTCTCAAATGTGGTAACTCAATGACACATGCATTCCACTAGAGTTGCTTTTGGCGTCCCGCCGAGGAAAGCACAAGAACCTCTCACAATCAACCGGAGGTGGCCAAGAACAATCACCTTTTCTTGCCAACGCCTCCAACAATCTCCAAGCCGGCTAGGAGCGGTACTCTCCAAGAGTAACCAGAAATCCACCGGCTAAACCACCCACAAGTGCCACTAGATGCCCTCAAGCTATGCAATGCACTTTGGGATCACTCAATCTCACTTTTGATTTGCAATCAAGCAAGAGAGATGAGTGGAAGGAGAAGCTTTAGCTCAAAGGATGCACAAGAGTGTTAGAAATGCCAAGAGGCCTCCCCAAGGGCTGGCCAACGAGTATTTATAAGCATCCCATATAAATAGAGCCGTTGCCACTACACTGAGCGTTTTTCGTGAGCGACCGGACGCGTCGGTCGAAACTGACCGGACGCGCTTCACCACGTCCGGTCGCCCTACGCCGTCCACGTGTCCCTCGAATTCAAACGCGGCTGCCAGATCTTCCAACGGTCACTGCGCGCCAACGGTCAAACGCGACGACCGGACGCGCAGCTCAAACGACCGGACGCGCCGATCGCACAGTGCCTGCGCACGCGACGCATCGACCGGACGCGCTCCACGCAACGACCGGACGCGACAGTGCCAGCGTCCGGTTGGAGTCCAGTAAGCTGCCTTCGCGATCGGACGCGTCCGATCGCGTGTGACCGGACGCGCCGCGTGTCCGCTCAGCCCTTCGCCACGCACTGTTCCTCTGGGTGCCCGACCGGACGCTCCGGTCCCGCGAGTGACCGGACGCGCCGGTTGCAAACCCTAGCCCGCGCGCCTGACTACTGCGCTGTACTGACCGGACGCATCCGGTCACACCGTGACCGCATCCGGTGCAGCATCCGATCACCTTTGTGACCTCCGTTCTCCTCCGTTTCTTTTCCGACTTCTGGCGTAGTGGAAAATAGGCATTTCATTTCTCCAAAAATGCCTGAATCCCGCGCTCGTAAGCTCGGCGGGAGGGAGAGAGGAACCCAAACCCCTCTCTACCCGCAAACCACAGCGTGACCAACGCCACCTTTGCAAATGTGCCAACACCATCAAGTGTACATCTCCATGTGCTTGTGTGTTAGCTTTTTCTCAATCATTTTCAAAGGTTTTACAGTTAGCTCACTAGGCCCTACATGCAATGCACTTCATGAATTCACCTAGTGGCACCCGTGCGTCGAATAACCGATAAGACTTCCCCTCTTAATAGTTCGGCTATCGACCCTAAACCACTCACACCCTCTATGGTGTCTTGAGTGTAAAACAAAATGGCCCTATGGTTATACCTTTGCCTTGAGCCCATTTTGTTTCTCCAAATGATATGATCCACTTCATATCATCACATGACCGTCTCAATCCATCGACCTTGACTTCACTTGCTCTTCACCATTGCATCGGTCCGTCGGCGCCAAGTCTTACTCAAGCTTCACCATCGCATGGTCCTTCGCTTCGAAGCCTCGACTTGCCCTTCACCTTCACAACCGGTCCATCGAGCCAAGCCTCATCTTGATCTTCACCATCTTGGTCACATGAGTCAATGTCATGTCTCATATTCAATGACCACCTTTATCTAAATCATCCACTTAGATACAAAGGTTAGTCCTAGGTTTCATCAATTAGCCAAAACCAAACTAGGGACTTTCATTGTGTCACTAAAGTTGTGTTATTCACGGTGTAAGGTCCAAATGGCTAGAGGGGGGGGTGAATATCCTATTTAAAAATCTACAAGCTTCACTAAGCAACCACGTTAGTATAAAAGATGGCTAAGCTGATTCTAGCACTAGATCAACTACACTAGGCAAGCCACCTATACAATTCTAGTGAAGCAAGACTATGATCTCTAATTCACACTGTTGGGCATTCTTAACGTCACTACCAAAAGTAGACTTAGTTTTCTAATTCTGATAACGGCGCCAAAAATGCCAAACCTATCCCTCATGCCACTTAAGCCAAGTTGTCATCCCCAGCATGACATGAGAGACGCAGTATTGAAATATGCATTTGCTCATCAAGATAAATAATAAAAGGGATCTGCAAGCGCACAGATTAATACCGATGTAGCATTTTAACCGGGAAGTATTCCAGGTATCGTTATTTATATTTTTACCACTGGGAAGGGATTTCTAAGTATCATGGTTGATAATGGAATGAGAATATGGAACTGAGTACACATCATTGCATGTATAACCGAGAGTATTTATCAATCTCTTTATACAGGTATAAATGTCACATTAAGTAAAGGTAAAGTGATAATGTTGACAAAGATAATTAATCTGATCAGCTAGCCACATATAATAATGATAAGCACCTCAACAGATATTCTAGCAAGTCATTAGCATGGAATTAGGATGAACTACAAAGATATTCCCTAAGTTATTATTAACTATAAAGTCTAGCATATCATAGTTAGTGCAATTATACTTGGCAATCATAGTGAGAAAAGACTATATCCATGCATAGTGAATATTAGCAAGGAAGATGAAGAACATAGCAATCACTCCCCTGTAATAGTGTTGCTCTGCCTGCCCTATACACGAGAGGGGGACTATATAAGAATCAACGAAGCTGTCACTATCGCGAACTACCCCACAATCCGGCATATAGGGTGCAATCGCAGATAAATACGGTATAGACACCACGTCTACACAATAATTATCATTCACCCACTGTACACATGGATAAACGCTATACGATCCTAAGCATGTATATAATTCCAATCTAACTAAGCCAAGCATATAACTATGATAAACTAAGAACAATATAATTGCAAATATAATCAAGTAGAGCAAAGTTATAACCAATATATTGAAATAGAATAAAGTCATATTCATAATATTGAAGAACAAAGATGAACAATTGAAGAACAATAGAGGAATTACCAAGAATCCTCTTGACAGATCCGGGAACCAATCGAAGATTGACTCCTTCTAGTTCTAATCCTATGTAGCTATGCTAACTAGAGATCTAGTTGATGTGGTGGCTCTAGGGCTTGATCAGAGGCTCTCCTCCTGAATTAGGGTTTGAAGTATGAGACGAGGACCTCTCCTCCAGGGGCAGGGGCCTTGCTTATATAGCCCTTTCGGATGAATCTGGGCCGTCGGATCAAACCGACATTGAACGGACGGTTTTCCTTGATCCTCTAGGTCGGTGGAGCATAATCCTCGAGGCGGAGCCTGATTGGCTCCGGGGCCAGGGCGGGCGCCCTAAGGACCAGGGCGGGCGCCCTGTGTCCGGCTCCGTTACGCCTCCCGTTCGTTCTCGTGGCTTCTGGACTCTTCTAGATGTAAGATAATTACGTGTTCGGTTAATATCCCGTCATTAATCCGACATGTGGGCCTTTCTTCCGTATTTCCTGATAACCCCCTGCAGAAATAGATAAACAGCAAAACTCGTGGAATTCTGTCAGATAAAACCCTAAGTCTAGGTGTTGGTTTCATTTGGATCCTTTTCTCTATTTATTTGATAGTTATAATTGATACTTAAGGACCGTCAACAAACTCCCCCAAGCTTACCTCTTGCTCGTCCCTGAGCAAGGAGAGACTCAGTAGTTGCTGAAATGCCTTTGAATTTTGACGGTACACATGCTTTCAAATAGGGTCTCATCTCTGAGTTAAAGTAAACTATCAAGACTTAAATCTTACTCATTATATCTTTCACCATGGGGCTTGCAACCGTCACCTTTGTCTTGAGTGGTTAAAAGATAGAACAGTCTAGTCAAGCGCCATGTCTCTTATTCTTGATTAGCTATAGCTCTTGGAGTTTTTTGCAGATTTTCAAATAAAACTCAGAGATTCCTTGTATGACTCTCTCAGGTCTCTCTTTTGTGGTATTTCTGGATCCTCACCAAGGCAGTAATGATGTCTGCCTTCTCTCAAAGCAAAGTATGTAGTATTTGTGGTATAAGGCCGAGTAACATTGCCTTCTCTCTCATCCTATTCTAAACAGGCTTTTGATATCTGGAGCTCATAGGTGGGAGATAAAGTATACATACTTACAAGACATTTATTGCATAGTCAAACCATGGATCCAGAGAAACAAG
Source organism: Saccharum spontaneum (assembly GCA_022457205.1). Lineage (NCBI taxonomy): Eukaryota > Viridiplantae > Streptophyta > Magnoliopsida > Poales > Poaceae > Saccharum > Saccharum spontaneum. The sequence goes on along the minus strand of CM039598.1, from coordinate 50,253,158 downwards.
CCAATAAGTCAAATCAAGATGTGCATGTGTGGCGAATAAATGGTGTATGGTGGTAGTGATGATAACAATGATGAAAGTCTAATTCTACTTTTGCTCTTTTTGAGGGGATACGTACCCTTCTTGCTTTCTAAAGCTCTTGAGGAGAATGAGGTGCTCTATATTTTTTTTTCTCAGGTGGGTATCTTGTACCCCTAATTCTACTGTCGGACACTTGTCCATTTTTACCTCTCTTCTCACACTTTTTCTTTTTTTTTCATCGAGGTTCCAGGCACTTGCCCCTTTTTATTTCCTCGTATAGAGCACTCATCTCCTTAGAACAATATAGCAAGTAGTAGTAACCAAAATAGCTTGAGCATTTATTTCACAGGGGATAACAAGAATGGGAAAATATTTTTGGCTATTCTCTCCCAGATTAGGAGTAGAATAATTTTATGTGGATCTGGAGATGAGAATAAGTGGATATATGTGGATGCGTACTTCCGGAGTAGAAGCAGCATGTATGAGTGATCGTGCAAGTGAATCTTGATTTTAACCGCATGACAAGCTCCTAAGGGTCTACACAGCTTGACTACACTCAATGCTCATAAGCAGTAAAAAGTAAAGGTATGGCTTAAAGTCTAGCAAGCATGTATGTATGGCTGAACTCATCATGTAGCATTTTAAGATTTTCAAAGATAAAATTCTCCAGAATTCTAGCATCTCTAGGAATAGATAAACAGCAGCTCAACCTTCCCATATCATATCCGTTAACAACTTAGACTTTAGATCAAGTTCTCTTCCCACAAGTTCAGGTTTAGAGCAAGCTTTAAATGATAACAGTTATGTAAGCTTAGAGAGAGAACTTCAAATTTGAAAATTAGGCAAAGCAACTATTCATCATATCCAGGCTAGAGTTTTATTATTATTTAGATTCAGTTTAGCATAGCCACTTTATTTATTTATTAAAACACACTAAGCAAAAGATATAGGTATATATATAAGCACAAAATCTTTATTTGGTTTTTTCATAGTTATGTATATTTTTATTTTTATAAGGTAGAAGTATATATAAATATAAAGATAAAGATAGAAATACTTAGCAAGATAATGGAGGTGCTCTCCCCCAAGCTGGATCTTGACATAATCTCTTCTGATGTAGCTAGCAGATGGCGGAGGTGTATTTGAAAGTCGGCAGCACCCTGACAGCGATTAGAATATCCTCTGTCTGCTAGTCTCCTTGAATTCTGTGAAGCTCAAATAGACAACAAAGCTTTGTGGAACTGATTAAGTGTTAGCATAAATATCTAGCTTTTATCATGCTGAGCCTCCTTGATTTTTTATGTTGTTTTTTTTATTTTATAAAGCAGAAGAAAATATTTATGTATTTATTATATATATATATTTTTTATGCCACCACAGTGAATGTACTTATGGGTTTTATGCCACTCGCATACTCACATGGGGCTTTAGGGTTTTTAACATTTTTATTTTCTTTTTAAGATAGTATGAATATGATTAACTAAGCAAACTATTTAAGATAAAGTAAATAATTAAAAGGAAAGGATAACTACCAAGTTACCTCTTGGCAAGGCGTTCGGTGTTTTTAAGTCCTCCGAACGGGACTCTTATTCGTTCAGTCGTCCTGGGACTTGGTGGATGGCGTAGTCGGTGGTTCCGGCGGCGCCTCCTCTTCATGTACAACTGTCTTTTCTTTCCATACCTGTCTCGGTGCTTTGGTCTCCTCAGGACAGTGTTGGTTGAGTGGTATGTCTTCAGATCTTACCACTTCTCCTTCATAATCTGCCCATCCGTCCTTGATGACCTGTTGCTTCTGATTGTGGTTACGCCGCCTTCTTCTTGTCCTGACCTGCTTGGATTCTTCAAATACATAGTTAGGGTCAGTAAAGTAAAGACGTACCTTCTCAGAGGGGAAGTGCATGTGGACTTCTCCAGTTCCAATGTAAATGATTGCTTTGACAGTACTAAGGAATGGTCTTCCAAGGATGATGGGTGGATCATATTCATCTTCTCCCATGTCAATAACCTGAAAGTCTGTATGGACAAAGTGATCGTCTATCTTGACAGGGACGTCAATTACTGTACCTTCGACCTGTCGGAATGTCTGATCTGCCATCTGGAGCTGAATATATGTTGGGTTTAAGGGCATGGTTCCGAACAGAAGTTCATAGGTGACCTTGGCCATTATGTTGACGCCCGACCCAGTGTCGCAAAGTGTCTTGTAGAAGTGGGACCCATTAATGGAGCAATAAATGCTTGGCATACCTGGGTCGTCCTTCTTAGGCAAGAACGGTGACTTGAGTTGGCGATCTTAACCTTTGTGCACGGCAGTGACCATCTTAGCTGTCTCGGTCCATACTTGCTTCTTGCTCTTGTTCCTCCTGTTGGTCCTCTTCCTTGGTTCATATTGGGGTTGCTCTGGGATTTGTGCGGTCTTGTTCTTGAAGGAAAACGTTTCCTTCCTCCCCTTGATGTAGAAACTGATCTTGGCAGCACTAGCATAGATGACAGCTCCCGCGGTGTTCAGGAATGGTCTCCCTAGGATGACGGGAGCCCTCTCATCAGAACCGGTCTCTATCACTACGAAGTCTGCTGGAGCGTACGAGGAACCCACTCGGACACAGATGTTCTTCAATATTCCTCTCGGGAAACTCAGTGTCCTATCTGCAAGCTGCAAACACATGGTTGTTTCTAATAATGGTTGTGAAAAGAGTTTTTCATAGAGTACCCTGGGCATGATGTTGACGCTGGAGCCAAAGTCACAGAGTGCTTCTGGGAAGTCTCGCATGCCGATGGAGATCGGGATGACGGGGCGTCCTGGATCGCCTCTCTTGACCGGCAGACGGTCAGTACTTACTTCCACGATAGGGTTACTCCAGTAATCTCCTGCATCAAACATGTCTACAAGATTTGCAGATTCTAGTCCTTCCGGTTGTGATGGTATACCGGGGTTAGTAGCAGGAACAGCAGCAGCTATTTGATTCAACTGAGATTCAATCATTTTATTAAAGCTAATCTGGTTCTTGATGGCAGTAGAGAAATTATCCATTCTATTATTTATATTTTCTAGTATTTTATCATTAGATGCCAATTTCTTAGACAGGTTATCCATTAGCTTTCCTTGGTTGGACACTAACTCTCTCAAAGGTGGATAATTGTTATTATTATTGAAAGAATTGTTACCTTGGTAATTACCTGAGTAGTTAGGCCTCTGTTAATTCCAACCTTGATTCTGCTGAGGACGGTTGTAGTAGTAGTTGTTGTTATTGTTGATGTAGTTCATGTCCTCCAGCAACTCAGGACAGTGATTGCCCGAGTGTCCAGTACCTCCACACTCCTCACAAGTCATGTGGGAGTCGTAGACGTGCATGACTTCTTTCTTTTCTCCAGCTCGATCATCGAGCTTCTTCATGAGTAGGTCTAGCTTGGTAGACAGCATGTCTACCTCCTTGAGCTGGTGCATACCTCCACCTCTCTTGCGTGTCTGAGTTCTTTCTTCATTCCAACCTTGGTTGGATGCCATCTTCTCCACAAGAGCTGTGGCTTGAGGTATGGTGAGTGATAGGAATGCTCCTCCAGCTGCAGCATCCATGGTTTCACAGGCACTGTTAATGAGCCCATGATAAAATGTCTGCATCAACAGCCAGCTTTCCATTCCATGATGGGGACATTCTAGGATGTAGTCTTGGAAGCGCTCCCATGCTTCTGGAACGGATTCATCATGTTGTTGCTGAAAACTTGTAATCTTTCCACGGAGAGCACTGGTCTTGCCCATGGGAAAGAATTTGGCCAGAAAGTTCGTGGAGCAGAGTGCCCACGTAGTGTTCTTCTCCTTTGTAGCGTAGAACCTCTGCTTCGCTCTCCCCAACAGTGAGAATGGGAAAAGGTGAAGTAGTATGGCGTCTCTGGGGACTTCAGCCATTGTGAAAGTGCTGCAGATCTCCAGGAAGTGTTGAAGATGAGCACTAGCGTCTTCATGTGGCTTCCCACAGAACTGGTTAGCTTGCACCATGTTGATGAGCCCAGGCTTGAGCTCGAAGTTGCGGTCGATCTCCCCAGCAGGTCCAGTGTGGATGTTGTCCATAGTGGGAGCTGAGAACTCGCGGATCGACTTGTTCGCCATGGCTTCGAATTCAGTCGACAAATTTCGGATGAAACTTCGACGGTCTTCGGATTTGGATGAAGCTTTGTGCTGAAGTGTTGACGATGTCTTCTTGAGCTTGGCTCTTGTTCTTCTGAATAAGGCTTCGGGATCGTCAACAAAGTTGTCTGGAAGATGTCTTCTATTCATGCATCACCCTACAATAAATAATCAAAATGGAAAATACAGGGGTAAAACTGTATAAGAGAATTGATAAGCTCGATCAGATTAGTGATGCAAATGATGACTCAAAGTTCCGTATTCATTCCTACTTAGTAATCAACCTTCCCCGGCAACGGCGCCAAAAATGCTTGTTGGGCATTCTTAACGTCACTACCAAAAGTAGACTTAGTTTTCTAATTCTGATAACGGCGCCAAAAATGCCAAACCTATCCCTCATGCCACTTAAGCCAAGTTGTCATCCCCAGCATGACATGAGAAACGCGGTATTGAAATATGCATTTGCTCATCAAGATAAATAATAAAAGGGATCTGCAAGCGCACAGATTAATACCGATGTAGCATTTTAACCGGGAAGTATTCCAGGTATCGTTATTTATATTTTTACCACTGGGAAGGGATTTCTAAGTATCATGGTTGATAATGGAATGAGAATATGGAACTGAGTACACATCATTGCATGTATAACCGAGAGTATTTATCAATCTCTTTATACAGGTATAAATGTCACATTAAGTAAAGGTAAAGTGATAATGGTGACAAAGATAATTAATCTGATCAGCTAGCCACATATAATAATGATAAGCACCTCAACAGATATTCTAGCAAGTCATTAGCATGGAATTAGGATGAACTACAAAGATATTCCCTAAGTTATTATTAATTATAAAGTCTAGCATATCATAGTTAGTGCAATTATACTTGGCAATCATGGTGAGAAAAGACTATATCCATGCATAGTGAATATTAGCAAGGAAGATGAAGAACATAGCAATCACTCCCCTGTAATAGTGTTGCTCTGCCTGCCCTATACACGAGAGGGGGACTATATAAGAATCAACGAAGCTGTCACTATCGCGAACTACCCCACAATCCGGCATATAGGGTGCAATCGCAGATAAATACGGTATAGACACCACGTCTACACAATAATTATCATTCACCCACTGTACACATGGATAAACGCTATACGATCCTAAGCATGTATATAATTCCAATCTAACTAAGCCAAGCATATAACTATGATAAACTAAGAACAATATAATTGCAAATATAATCAAGTAGAGCAAAGTTATAACCAATATATTGAAATAGAATAAAGTCATATTCATAATATTGAAGAACAAAGATGAACAATTGAAGAACAATAGAGGAATTACCAAGAATCCTCTTGACAGATCCGAGAACCAATCGAAGATTGACTCCTTCTAGTTCTAATCCTATGTAGCTATGCTAACTAGAGATCTAGTTGATGTGGTGGCTCTAGGGCTTGATCAGACGCTCTCCTCCTGAATTAGGGTTTGAAGTATGAGACGAGGGCCTCTCCTCCAGGGGCAGGGGCCTTGCTTATATAGCCCTTTCGAATGAATCTGGGCCATCGGATCAAACCGACATTGAACGGACGGTTTTCCTTGATCCTCTAGGTCGGTGGAGCATAATCCTCGAGGCGGAGCCTGATTGGCTCCGGGGCCAGGGCGGGCGCCCTAAGGACCAGGGCGGGCGCCCTGTGTCCGTCTCTGTTACGCCTCCCGTTCGTTCTCGTGGCTTCTGGACTCTTCTAGATGTAAGATAATTATGTGTTCGGTTAATATACCGTCATTAATCCGACATGTGGGCCTTTCTTCCGTATTTCCTGATAACCCCCTGCAGAAATAGATAAACAGCAAAACTCGTGGAATTCTGTCAGATAAAACCCTAAGTTTAGGTGTTGGTTTCATTTGGATCCTTTTCTCTATTTATTTGATAGTTATAATTGATACTTAAGGACCGTCAACACACACCAACAAAACTAAGTCACTAAGCTACTTACTCCTATGTGAGAAAAGCTACACTAAGAAAAGTACAAGAAGGTAAAGAGCAAGTGACTTGATTCTTATACCAACGATGTAGAGAAATAACGCACTTGAAGAATCAATCACAATGATCAACCACAAGAGAAATCCGCGACAAAGGGATGACACAAGATTTTTTACCGAGGTTCACTTGCTTCCCGGCAAGCTACTCCTCGTTGTGGCGATGCACCCACTTATCGGTTCACGAGCTAATCGACTATCAAGAGTCGAGCCCTCGGCGGGCGCCGCACAACCGCACACAAGATGGGAATCCTCCAAGCCACGAGCTCCACTAGAGTATCCAATTTGCGAACTCCCGCGGGGAAGGATCAAGAACCCCTTAGAACACTTGGTGAGGGCTCCAACAATCTCCAATTATGGGCTCAATCACCTCCGCTGCTCCAAGCCGTCTACCGTGTCGGGAAACATGGAAGAGTAACAAGAAATCCGCAGCAACTCGAAGATCAAGTGCCTCTAGAATGCAACTCTCAAGCAATGCACTTGAATCTCACTCAAGATGTGCAACTATGCAAAGAGATGAGTGGAGGGGTTGTTCTCTAGCTCAAAGGATGTTTCTAGGTCTCAAAATATGCAAGAGTTACCCTCAAACCCCGGACATCTTCTATTTATAACGAAGGGGTACGCAGCTAGCCGTTACGGACGACGCAGGGAAAATCGTGCTGACCGGACGCTCCGGTCAGGGTGACCGGACGCGTCCGGTCACTACACGACAAGCGAAAACAGTGCGAGTCAGAACTAGCCGTTGCTCTGACCGAACGCGCTCTAGCGTTTGACCGGACGCGACAGTGCCAGCGTCCGGTCGCGTTCCAGTAAGCTCCCGGCGAGACCGGACGCGTCCGATCGCACGTGACCGGACGCGCCGCGCGTCCGATCAGCACCCTGCCCCTCTGGACGCCTGACCGGACGCTCCGGTTCCGTGAGGGACCGGACGCGCCGGTCGCGCGCTCTACTTCAGCGCACAGGAGAACTGACTGGACGCGCTGGTCAGGCCAGACCAGCGTCCGGTCGCAAACCCTAGTGCACGCGCCGCGTTGAACTGACCAGACGCGTCCGGTCAAACCGAGACCGCGTCCGGTGCAGCGTCCGGTCACCACAGTGACCGCCGTTCGCCTCCGTTTCTTTTCCGACTTCCGGCGCAGTAGAAAATAGGCATTTCATTTCCTCGAAAATGCCTGAATCCCGCGCTTGCATGCTCGGCGGGAGGGAGAGCGAACCCCAAACCCCTTACTACTGTTCAAACACCACTGCCTTCGCAATTGTGCCAACACCATCATGTGTAAAACACCATGTGCATGTGTGTTAGCATTTTCACAAACATTTTCAAGGCGTTAAGTTATCTCTCTACTAGATCCTAATGCATATGCTCAAGACAATGATCTAGTGGCACTTGATTTCCGAGCTAACCGTGATTGCCCCTCTTGATAGTCGGCTATGTATCCTAAATCCGGTCAATCACTTCTCTACTCATCTTAGACCGGCAAAAGGAAAACCATATGGTTATACCTTTGCCTTGCGCTCCTAGATCCTTCTCTTCCACTTGATCATCATGTCCATCATTTTATGTGCATCTTCACCATAATCGTCATTTCATGTCCATGCACCATTTCTTTGTGATCTTGTGGCCACCACTCCTTGCCACGTACACCTTCATCACATGTGTTGCTTATACCTAACTTAAAACACTTAACACATGGCATTAGCAACTTGGTGTCATTAATTACCAAAACCAAACTTGGGCTTTCAATCTCCCCCTTTTTGGTAATTGATGACAACCATCACAAAGATATGAAATGAAATCAATTTTCAATTTCGATAGTATTTGCTCCCCCTACATATGTGCTTTCATGAGTTTGGTTCAATTTTGCACATATGTATGGATTCGAATTTTGGGAGAGTTACTACTATCAAATTGATGCTAAGGTATATAGAATGGACCTTTGAAGCGTGATACCAATCGGAGTTGCCTTTATATACCATCCTTAGCATCGATGTAGCTAGACACCACTTGTAATACATCACTTGTAAAGATCACAAACACTAAAGTACCCCGTGAGATCAACATTAAAAGCAAAGGGTGTCTAGATACTACTTGTAAAGCTACTCTTAACAACACATCATTCAAGTTTTAATTCTAGCAATCACCATACAAACATGAATATGAATTTAAGCTTTGTAATGCAACAATTCATCATGTTGATGCACATACAAATGCAACAAACAATTCATGAGCTTGCTCCCCCTACTTGTGTGCTCAAATTTAATTGATCCCTTTTCAATGTCATAACTTTGATTTGTCTCCCCCTTACTATATCTTTCTCCCTCTTTGCAATTTAACTTTCTATCTTTGTGACTTTTCTCTCCCCCTTTGTCAACAATCACCAAAAAGGTGCCAATTTTATTGAGAGTTAAGTCAATCAATATGAGGGAGTCCAAATTATGGTTCAATCTAGATCACTTGCCTAGAGTATGTAATTCGGTTTGAACCAAGGACAAGCTTCTTCACACCTCATAAAGTATAAGGGTTATCTTGACCATGTTGAATTACACATCATGAGCTCATTTTCTAGATTCAACACTAGGTTTGCAAGCCCACAAACATGTCATATGCTACCACTAGATCAATCAAAACAAAGAAGCAATAGTGGTACCATATGTACATTAAACTCATTTGATTTTCATGAATGAGCCTATTTGTCATGCAAATATGTCTATATGTTCTACACATGTCCTTAGCAAAGTATGAATGATATGCCAAACAACTTTACCTTGCTATGTCGGAGGAGAGGCATGTCATATAAGAATGTGGGGGGTGCTCTCATTTCAAGTTGGAGAAGTCAAGTATGTTCAATTCATTCTTCAACTTGTAAAACCTTTTCTCATCAAGTGGCTTTGTGAATATGTCGGCTAATTGATCTTCGGTGCCAATGCTTTCAATGCTAATATCACCCTTTTGTTGATGGTCTCTTATGAAGTGATGCCTTATGTCAATGTGCTTCGTTCTTGAATGTTGAACCGGATTTTGTGTCATCTTGATTGCACTTCCATTGTCACAAAACAACGGAACATTCTTGAATTTTATTCCAAAGTCATTCAAAGTGGCCTTCATCCAAATCAATTGTGCACAACAACTACCGGCACTAATGTATTCGGCCTCGGTGGTAGATAGTGCAACACTATTTTGTTTCTTTGATGACCATGACACAAGGGACCTTCCTAGCAATTGACAAGTACCACTTGTGCTCATTCTATCAATCTTGCAACCACCATAGTCGGAGTCCGAATATCCAATCAACTCAAAATTAGACCCCTTTGAAAACCATAATCCAACATCATGAGTGCCCTTAAGATATCTCAATATCCTCTTGGTTGCTTTCAAGTGACTTTCTCTAGGTGAAGCTTGATATCTTGCACACTTGCACACACTAAACATCACATCCGGCCTAGAAGCGGTGACATAGAGCAAACTTCCAATCATAGACCGGTATTGCTTTTGATCTACCATGTTGCCACTTGTATCAATACCCAATTGATCATTTGTGCCCATTGGTGTACCCATTGGCTTAGCATCTTGCAATCCAAACTTCTTGATCATGTCCTTGATGTACTTCCCTTGACTTACAAAAGTACCATTCTTCATTTGCTTGATTTGAAGTCTAAGAAAGTAACTAAGCTCTCCAATCATAGACATCTCAAACTCATTTGCCATCATTTTTCTAAATTCTTCACAAAAGTCTTGATTGGTTGATCCAAAAATGATATCATCCACATAGATTTGCAACACAAACAAGTCAGTGCCTATCTTTTTGGTGAAGAGAGTGGTGTCAACCTTTCCCATCTTGAACCCTTTCGAGAGAAGAAAGTCCCTCAATCTCTCATACCATGCTCTAGGTGCTTGCTTCAAACCATACAAAGCCTTCTTGAGCTTGTAAACATGGTTGGGCTTCTTGTCATCTTCAAAACCGGGAGGTTGCTCAACATAAACTTCTTCATTGATGTAACCATTGAGAAATGCACTCTTGACATCCATTTGATAGAGCTTGATGTTGTGTGCACAAGCATATGCTAATAAGATTCTAATAGCCTCCAATCTTGCAACCGGTGCATATGTCTCTCCAAAGTCAAGACCCTCAACTTGAGTATATCCTTGTGCTACCAATCTTGCTTTGTTTCTCACAACCATACCATCTTGATCTTGCTTGTTTCTAAAGACCCACTTAGTACCAATCACATTGTAGTTCTTTGGCCTCTCAACAAGTTCCCAAACTTGATTTCTAGTGAAGTTGTTTAGTTCTTCATGCATGGCATTTACCCAATCGGAATCCTTCAAAGCATCTTCTATTTTCTTAGGTTCTTCAAGTGACACAAATGAGTAGTGCTCACAAAAGGATGCTAATCTTGATCTAGTTTGAACACCACTTTGAATTCCACCAATGATTTGATCCAATGGATGATCCCTTGCAATACTAGTAGGTTGGAGTATTGGGAGTAGATTGCTTCCACTAGCTTGACCTTGATCTTGTAATTCATCATGAGAATCACTAGAGCTTGCTTGATTTGTATTAATTTGCACACTTTGGTTGATCACATGAATATCATCATCATTATCAACTTGCCTCGGCCTTATGTCACCAATGTCCATGTTCTTCATTGCATTTATCAATTGATCTCCTCTCACATCATCAAGATTTTGAGCTTCATTTTGAGACCCTTGGGTTTCATCAAACTCAACATCATGAACTTCTTCCAAGGTGCCATTTATGAGATTCCAAACTCTATATGCTTTGCTTGTGGTAGAATAACCAAGTAAGAACCCTTCATCACATTTCTTTTCAAACTTGCTCAATCTAGTGCCTTTTTTGAGAATATAGCATTTGCAACCAAACACTCTAAAGTATGCAATGTTGGGCTTTCTTCCATTCAATAGCTCATATGGTGTCTTTCCAAGCTTCCCATGGCAATAGAGACGGTTGCTACAATAGCAAGCTGTGTTGATAGCTTCGCTCCAAAATGAATGACTCACATTGTATTCACTAAGCATTGATCTAGCCATGTCAATCAAAGTTCTATTCTTCCTTTCAACTACACCATTTGATTGAGGAGTGTATATTGGTGAGAATTGATGTCCAATACCGAGATCATCACATAAATCTTCAATTCTTGTGTTCTTGAACTCACTACCATTGTCACTTCTAATCTTCTTGATGGTGATTTCAAACTCATTTTGCACTCTTTTGACAAAAGACTTGAATAGATCATAAACATCACTCTTGTCATAGAGAAAGAACACCCAAGTGTATCTAGTGTAGTCATCAACAATCACAAAACCATACTTGTTGCCACCAATGCTAGTGTATGTAGTTGGCCCAAACAAGTCCATGTGCAATAGCTCAAATGCCTTTGATGTGCTCATTTCACTCTTACTAGGATGTGTATTTCCAACTTGTTTGCCGGCTTGACAAGCACTACAAGGTTTATCCTTCTCAAAAGTCACATCTTTCAAGCCTCTACCTAAGTCATGCCTCAAAAGTTTGTTCAATTGTTTCATTCCAACATGACCAAGCCTTCTATGCCATAACCAACCCATACTAGATTTGCTAAGCAAGCATGATGTCAATTGTGTCTCACTATCATTGAAGTCAACCAAGTATAGACTACCATGTCTAAATCCTTTGAATATCAAATTTGATCCATCAACACTTATGACTTCAACATCATCACTACCAAATATGCACTTGAAGCCAAGATCACAAAGTTGTGCCACCGACAAAAGATTGAAATCCAAGCTCTCAACTAGCAACACATTTGATATGCTCATGTCATTTGAGATTGCAATTTTACCAAGCCCCTTGACCTTGCCTTTCTTGTTGTTGCCGAAAGTGATAGCATCAAAACCACCATTTTGACTTGTATCAATTGATTTGAACATACAAGAATCCCCGGTCATGTGTTGAGTGCACCCACTATCAAGCACCCAATGCCTTCCTCCGGCTTTGTAATTGACCTACAAGATAAGATCAATTCCTTTTAGGTACCCAAACTTGTTTGGGACCTCCAAGGTTAGTGACCAAGCTCTTTGGTACCCAAATGGCTTTCTTCTTTGAGCCCATCCATGGTGCACCAATGAACTTAGCATGAACACCATTTGTACCCTTGGTAAGTATATAGAAAGAATCACACTTAATTGAGGATACATTAGCTTTGGATTTCTTGTTCATGCAATGTTGCTCTATGTGACCAACTTGCTTGCAACTTTTACAATAGCTACCATTGTTCTTCATAAAACGAGTCTTGTGAGGAGCAAAAGCGGCCTTGCCTTTCTTGGGGTTATAGCCCAATCCCTCTTTGTAGAGAGAAGCTCTTTGGCTACCCAAGCACATAAGCAAGCGGTCCTCACCACCATAAGCCTTAGCTAAGGTGTGATTGAGCTCTTTTACCTCCTTATTGAGATTTACATTCTCAACTATAAGTGTGGAGTCACAAGTGAAACCATCACTACTAGATGAGGATGATGTAGATGAGCTACATGAAGGATTAGTGGGAGCAACAACAATAGGCTTATGTAAAGATTCATCAATTATATCACATGATATGCCTATGTTGCAAGTTTTAGCTTTCTCAACATTAGTTGGCATGTTTTCACATTTTTCAACTAGAGAGAAATGAGCTTCTTCAAGCTTAGTGTGAGACTTTTGAAGCTTCTTATGGTCTACCTTTAGACTCTCATAAGATGCCCTAAGCTCATCAAGTTCTTGCATAAGATTTTTCTTATCCTTAAGCAAGCTCTTGCACTCCTTTCTAGATTCTTTAAAATGTTGAGTGCAATCTTCTAGCATAGTGATTAGTTCATCTTTAGTGAATTCTTCTTCATCACTATCACTATCGCTAGCATTATCATGATCACTCTCATCATCGGATGATACCTTAGCGGCCTTAGCCATGAAACACGATGGAGTGTCGAAGAGGGAGACCTTCTCTTGGATGGCAATGCTAGCATGTCCCTTCTTCTTGCTCTTGTTGTCATCCTCATCATCACTTGAGGAATCATCACTATCCCATGTAGCAACATGAGAATCATTCTTCTTCTTATGAGAGCTCTCCTTTTCTTGCTTCTTCTTTTGCTTTTTCCTCTCTTTCTTGATAGCATCTTCATCATCACTATCATAAGGACACTTTGCAATGAGATGGTCCTTACTATGGCATCTAAAGCATCTCATGGTATGCTCATTCTTCTTGGATGAGTTCTTCCTCCTTCTTGCACGGAAGCCTTTCTTCTTCATGAATTTGCCAAATTGCTTGACAAAGAGAGCCATCTTCTCATCAATGTCATCACTATCACAAGAGCTTGAGTCTTCATCACTTGACGCTTCAATCTTGGATTTGCCCTTGGATGTGGTGGCTTTGAATGCCACACTCTTCTTCTTCTCATCATCCTTCTTCTCACTTTCCTTCTTCTTCTTTTTGACCAACTCCTCTTTCTCATCATCTTCTCTATATGAATCATCGGTCATCACTTCTTGAAATACTTGTTGAGGAGTTGAATCCTTCAATGTAGTCCTCACTAGCACGGTGATCAATGTATCAAATCTCTTGGGCAAGCTTCTCAAGAACTTCATAGAGAATTGGTTGTCCTTGACCTCCTCACCAAGTGCCTTGAGCTCATTGACAATGACTTGCAATCGATGAAACATTTCCGGTACACTTTCATCATCTTGCATCTTGAAGCTTGAAAATTTTTCTTGCAAGATATATGCTTTAGCGGTCTTTGTGCCTTCGGTGCCCTCAAATGTTTCTTCAAGCTTGGCCCAAGCATCATGTGCAACTTCTATGTTCTTCACTTGCTCAAATGTCTTATCATCTAATGCCTCATGAAGAGCACTAATTGCAATGTCATTGCATTGGAGCTTCTTCTCTTCCACCGGTGTAGGTGCTTCCGGATTAACAACCTCAAATTTTGTTTCGGTGACCTTCCACACTTCTCTATTGATTGACTTGAGGTGTGCGGTCATCTTAACCTTCCAATATGCATAATTTGTGCCATCAAAGTGAGGTGCCTTCTTGGTGTTGTTGATGTGCAAACTTAATTGAGCCATTTCTTCTTCACCGTAGGTTGTTAAGCCTCAAATAAACGGTGCCTCGGCTCCGATACCACTTGTAAGGTCCAAATGGCTAGAGGGGGGGTGAATAGCTTATTTAAAAATCTACAAGCTTCACTAAGCAACCACGTTAGTATAAAAGATGGCTAAGCTGATTCTAGCACTAGCTCAACTACACTAGGCAAGCCACCTATACAATTCTAGTGAAGCAAGGCTATGATCTCTAATTCACACCAACAAAACTAAGTCACTAAGCTACTTACTCCTATGTGATAAAAGCTACACTAAGAAAAGTACAAGAAGGTAAAGAGCAAGTGACTTGATTCTTATACCAACGATGTAGAGAAATAACGCACTTGAAGAATCAATCACAATGATCAACCACAAGAGAAATCCTCGGCAAAGGGATGACACAAGATTTTTTACCGAGGTTCACTTGCTTCCCGGCAAGCTACTCCTCATTGTGGCGATGCACCCACTTGTCGGTTCGCGAGCTAATCGACTATCAAGAGTCGAGCCCTCGGCGGGCGCCGCACAACCGCACACAAGATGGGGATCCTCCAAGCCACGAGCTCCACTAGAGTATCCAATTTGCGAACTCCCGCGGGGAAGGATCAAGAACCCCTTAGAACACTCGGTGAGGGCTCCAACAATCTCCAATTATGGGCTCAATCACCTCCGCTGCTCCAAGCCGTCTACCGTGTCGGGAAACACGGAAGAGTAACAAGAAATCCGCAGCAACTCGAAGATAAAGTGCCTCTAGAATGCAACTCCCAAGCAATGCACTTGAATCTCACTCAATCTCACTCAAGATGTGCAACTATACAAAGAGATGAGTGGAGGGGTTGTTCTCTAGCTCAAAGGATGTTTCTAGGTCTCAAAATATGCAAGAGTTACCCTCAAACCCTGGACATCTTCTATTTATAACGAAGGGGTACGCAGCTAGCCGTTACGGACGACGCAGGGAAAATCGTGCTGACCGGACGCTCCGGTCAGGGTGACCGGACGCGTCCGGTCACTACACGACAAGCGAAAACAGTGCGAGTCAGAACTAGCCGTTGCTCTGACCGAACGCGCTCTAGCGTTTGACCGGACGCGACAGTGCCAGCGTCCGGTCGCGTTCCAGTAAGCTCCCGGCGAGACCGGACGCGTCCGATCGCACGTGACCGGACGCGCCGCGCGTCTGATCAGCACCCTGCCCCTCTGGACGCCTGACCGGACGCTCTGGTTCCGTGAGGGACCGGACGCGCCGGTCGCGCGCTCTACTTCAGCGCACAGGAGAACTGACTGGACGCGCTGGTCAGGCCAGACCAGCGTCCGGTCGCAAACCCTAGTGCACGCGCCGCGTTGAACTGACCGGACGCGTCCGGTCAAACCGAGACCGCGTCCGGTGCAGCGTCCGGTCACCACAGTGACCGCCGTTCGCCTCCGTTTCTTTTCCGACTTCCGGCGCAGTAGAAAATAGGCATTTCATTTCCTCGAAAACGCCTGAATCCCGCGCTCGCATGCTCGGCGGGAGGGAGAGCGAACCCCAAACCCCTTACTACTGTTCAAACACCACTGCCTTCGCAATTGTGCCAACAACATCATGTGTAAAACACCATGTGCATGTGTGTTAGCATTTTCACAAACATTTTCAAGGCGTTAAGTTAGCTCTCTACTAGATCCTAATGCATATGCTCAAGACAATGATCTAGTGGCACTTGATTTCCGAGCTTACCGTGATTGCCCCTCTTGATAGTCGGCTATGTATCCTAAATCCGGTCAATCACTTCTCTACTCATCTTAGACCGGCAAAAGGAAAACCCTATGGTTATACCTTTGCCTTGCGCTCCTAGATCCTTCTCTTCCACTTGATCATCATGTCCATCATTTTATGTGCATCTTCACCATAATTGTCATTTCATGTCCATGCACCATTTCTTTGTGATCTTGTGGCCACCACTCCTTGCCACGTACACCTTCATCACATGTGTTGCTTATACCTAACTTAAAACACTTAACACATGGCATTAGCAACTTGGTGTCATTAATTACCAAAACCAAACTTGGGCTTTCAATGGATGGATCATGGATGGATATATTTGGAAACTGTGATTGCCCTGTTCATGGAAGGCATTGACTCTTTTGTGAAAGCCACCAAGGCGTATGCAGGAAATAATGTTGCAAGTAGTAAAGGATGCATACACTGCCCATGCGTTGATTGCAAGAATGAAATGGCATTTAGGATCCATGACGTCGAGCAGATACGATATCATATGCTAACTAAGTGTTTCATGAAAAACTAGGTTTGGAACATGCATGGTGAGGAGGGTGACAACTTACCTGAGGAAACTGTCCAAGGACCCTTGTCGGAGACTGCAACGAATGAAACCTTGCAGCAAACCGTCCATGGAACAGTCGGTGAAACCGTGCAGGAAACCGTCCATGAACCAGTGAGTGAAACCGTGCAGGAAACCATCAATGAAACAAGCCATGACACTTTGCTGGATACTGAAGTGCTTGATGCTCTAGACAAGATGATACATGATGGGGAGCCAGAGTTCCTTGATGCAAGAAATTTGAAGAAGTCGGAGCAAATGAGAAAGTATGCAAAAACACCGCTGTTCAATGGTTCTTCTTTGACCAAGTTAGAAGCTAACCTTTTGCTACTTGAGATGAAATCAAGGAATGGTTTTTCGGATAAAGGATTCGATGATTTGCTAACTCATTTGAAGAGCAAGATGCTTCCATGGCCAAATGAGTTGCCAGAGAACACATATCAGGCGAAGCAAATGATCTGTCCACTAGAGTTGGAAGTACAAAAGATTCATGCATGCTACAATGATTGCATATTGTACCACGACAAATATGTAGAGTTGGATCAGTATCCGGTGTGCGAACTCTCACGCTACAAGTCTAAGGATTGTCCTAAGGCGATGGCAATCATTGACCGGAACAAAAGATTACCTAAGAAAGTTGTGTGGTATTTCCCTATAATTCTACGCCAGAAGAGATTATTTGCGAACGAAAAAACAGCAGAGCTGATGAGGTGGCATGCCAACAAGCACGTGAATGATGAAAAGCTCAGACACCCAGCCGATGGATCATAGTGGAGGGATATTGATTCTAGATACAAGACATTTAAAAGGGAAATAAGGAACGTAAGGTTCGAGTTGCGTACTGACGGGATGAATCCTTTCAACATGGTCAGCACCAATCACAGCACCTGGCCCGTGACTCTGTGCATGTACAACCTCCTGCCTTGGTTGTGTATGAAGCGCAGCTACATTATGATGCCGTTAGTGAACGTTCGACTCAGTTTCAGTTTATTTCCTACTTAATCTAACAATTTTCTAGTTACAATCAGGTAGAACGTGTGACGGTTTACTTGTGCACAATTAGATCAGATCACACTGGTTTCCGCAGTATCTCACGGTGATCGGTCTTGGTAAACAGCCGTATCAAACTATGAACATATGTGCAATTACATCAGAATTAAAATGGCACTGGTTCAGGGCAACACCTTGCAAAACTTCACCCTCAGTGAGGTGCTCTACCTTCCATCTTCGAACCCTCACAGTCAAGGGATGCAGATTTACTTCTTGACCGTGAGAGGACGAAGATGGAGTATAAAGCACCTAATCTTGGAACCTTAGTCGATTGATGACCTATCGAGTATGGAGGCGCTGATGAGGAGAACACCTTAATAATTGTAGATCTTCTGTATCTGGAAAGAAGATATGCAATCATCAAGGTGCTCTCTTGTTGAGCACCTTGCACCATGATCACAGACGAGGAAGAGTGCATCTAGGTAGAAGACAGCCCATGCAACAATTACGTTGCACGGGTGTCACACCCAGCTTCTCCTGGCTTCGGCGTTACTCCATCTTCAAAACATTCTTCTATTACCTCCTGTGTGTATCATTGCTGACTATGTGTAATAAAATTTGTATGTGGAGGGCTTTGTCTCATAGAGTGACCATATATGTGGAAAGTAAATTGGGCAAACAACAACGGATGAATTGGGATGGAATTGGACGCAACAGAACGCTGCATGCATGTTGTCCTGGAAGATGAATGGCCCTCGGTGGCCGGTTTTATAAGCGTGAGCAGCGAGGTGCTAGGTGGGATGAGTGGTGATCAAGCGGCGTGGTAGGTGGGAGCAGTGGTCGATAGGCGGGGGACTTTTAGTCCCGCTTTGATTAAAAGTAGTCCCGGTTTGTACTACAAACCGGGACTAAAAGGGCTTTTTTTGTTTTTGTTTATTATTCCGACATAATGCCTTGTGTTTTTATTTCTCTGATTTTTTATTTACATATGTATTTCAATTCTACACGAGTTAAATTTCAATCCATACAAACATAATTATAATATCCATACAAATAAACCAAATTAAATATAACCGTTTGAATAAACCTAATTAAACATAATAGTACGAATAAACCTAACTAACATATGGATTCTACAAACCGGCTGTAACCCTAGCCTGTCTCCACTACCAGTATGTATGTCTCGGATTGTGTAACCACGATTATTATCTATGTAATGCAAGACCCGCACTAAAACACTCTCCATTGCCTCATAACGCCGAAGACATGGTATCCCATAGATGTAGCCTACTAACGAACTATCGATGGCCTGGTTCTGCCTAAATCTCACGCAATACTAGATACCAGCTGTCGTCCTTTGGCCCATCGCTTCCACGAAGTCCCAGGCGTACCCTAGTCGCTTAATAGCTTGTATGAGAATGGGCTGCAAGCGACATGCAGCATAGATGAAATCATAGAGCAAAAACTGCAAGCGGATAAATAAAAAATGTCTGGAAGCGCTTATATAATAATAAGAATAAATAAACATTATTATCATATCATACACGATGTACCACATCCATTTAGTTGAATGTCGCATGCCTCCCGCTTACTGGCGGCACATCTAGACTATGCTGACATAAAACCTCTATCTCACATATGAGAAATCAGACATACGGTAGCCAATTCGCTCAATGGCCTGCAAAGAAAGCAACACGACAGCGATCTGGGCGTCTATCTTGATCGGCGACCATCGTTCAGTCTGCACGATGTCCTGGCGCACTTCATTATTGTACCTAATGGGGATGTCGAAGGCGAGACTGCACGTCCATAACTCGCCTCCTTCATCATTCTTGACCAACTTATCGTCGTCTCGAAGATGTCCCAAACCCCAAGCAGCCACAGTGTTGATTCCAGCCACTTGACCAATTTTATAGTCTGTGACATATGCAACAATTATGTTATGAATGAATGTTTATATGCAAAAATTATATTAACACGCAAAACTTAAAATATTCCATACTATTGATGGGTCTGGTGATGCGGAACAGCCCTATCTGACGATGGCGCGAATGGAAGATCGGCAAGGTGGAAACACTACAAGAGATGTCTCGGTTTATGATGTATATGTCATGTCATCTGATCAAAAGGTCACTAAATCGACTAGTTTAAGATGTTTGTTTCAAAGCGTTTAAACTTAGTGACATAAGTAAATGTATGTAAAAAAACGTCTTAAAGGTAGTCACATTTCTTATTGTGACAATATTTGTTGTGTCATAAACACCCATTTACGATAGTCATAAATGATGATGTGTTATAATTTATTTTATTAATTTTCTTAACATTGTTATCAAGGTGACATGTGGACTGAACTGCCATATTCGAGTGGATTCCATGTGCATTTCTTTTTCTCTCATGTATTCTGAAAGTAATATTAATTAACATTAAAAAAAGTGTCAACATGGGGGGTTGAATGCAACGATCTCATGAATCCACAGCCATACCACTCACTACTGGAAAACCGCATTTTTCCTACGTGCCATGTATTTTTATTTTTTGCGGGCATAAAAATACCCACAGACAAATTTTAACGTGTTAGCTCGCCTGGTACACAGGTAAATTTCAATAGACCTATAGGTTTTCATGGAGCGTACAGAAAATTTGGCTCACAAGGTAATTTATAAACTAAGATTCCTGTGTAATATTTTTTCTGGCGGATTTAGCACACAGCTAATTTCCATGTTCCTTGGCTCTGAAATATTAGCAGCCGGCAAAAATTTCATTGCTGCACTTTTTTTCGCTTCTCTGGACGAAAAATTGTAAATTGTGAAAGAAACAAAAAATCCCGTATCCCTCAACCTTAGGCTGTCCACACCAGCACCCTCTATCCCATCCTCGATACGCATATAGCGTAATTAACGCCCGCAGCGGGAACGGTAAACGCCTACGCTATCTTAGCGGAGGAGCGCCCATCCGCTATATGTAGCGGGATAGCGGACGCCCGCTATCCGCGTCGGCCCCACCGCCGCGACCTCGCCCTCCGCCGCGTGGAGGGGATGGGAGCCAGGTCGAGTGGAGGGGAGCCAGGGCCGCCGCGCACGCCGCCCTCGTGGCCGCCAGCCGCGCTCGCCGCAGCCGCCGCCCGTGGAGGGAGCCGCGCCCGCCGCCGGCGGATGGAGACAGAGAGGGACCAGGGAGGAGGAGGGCCACCGCGACCGCCGCTGCCCCGCGCTCGCCCGGAGGCGCTCGTGCTCGGTGTCGGAGCTCGCTGCCGTGTTCGCCCGGAGGTCACCCCGCACTGCGTCCGCCCGGAGGTCACCCCACACCGAAGCCGCGTTCGGTCGCCCGCCGCTGGTCCGGCCGCCGAGGCCCGCCGCGCGCTCGCCCGCTCGCTCGCTGCGCACTGGTCCGCCCCGCGTCGTCCCGGCCGTGGAGGCGGCGGAGAGAGGCGAGGTGGTGAGGAGAGCGGAGAGAGGCGCGGTGGGGAGGAGACCGTCGGGCACGGTTCTAGGATTCGGCCCGAACTAACCGAATTCCACCGAATTTCGCCAAATTCGGTAAGGGCCGAGACAAAGGCAAACCAGCCAAATAATTTCGGCCCAATTCAAATTTTTGGCCCAGCAAAAGGTCCAAAACGGCCTAGGAATACCACCCCTGGTATAAAAGGTGTAAGCCCACTCTAGAAACCCTAGTTCTTTTGATTTTCCTCCTCTCTCCCACCAGGCGGCGGCCGCCGAGCCAAACATCTCGACATCTCGCCGCTTTTCCTCGCTGCATTCGTGCCCCTTTCCCTCCGCCGTTTGTTCCTCAGAACCCCATTCCATCCCTGCAGCTCCTGTGCTACAAGTCTGCTCGTGAAGCCCCAAGCCTGTTGGGCGGCAGGCTGACAGCAGGGTCTCCAGCACTCACGTCACCGGCGGCACCATACGCAAAGGGATGCAGGCGTCCGTGCTGCCGATGCTGCGCGTGCTGAGATACAGCAGATTTTTGTTAAATTTTAGTTAAATTTTATCCAATTCAAATTATTTGACCGGTCAATTTAGCTGAATCCCGGTCCGAATTTTCTGAATTTTCCGAATTTCGCCCAATTGGCTAGGCTCTGAAATTTTTCTGATTTTGAATCCCAAAACCTTGCCGTCGGGGTGGGAGAAAGAGAGAGAATGGGAGGGAGGGAGGCGGCGGGTGGGTTTTTAATAAAAAAAGCTGACCTCGCACACAGTCAGAAGTCCCCAGTGCCGCTCGCCTCCCTCGCTCCGCGTTCGCGCCGCACGGCCGCACTGCCGCACAAGCTTTCGCCTTGCTCGCTCCGCGTCCTCGCCGCCTTCCGCCGACCTCGCTCTCACCTTACCCGAGGCTCGTAGCGTCCTCCCCAGACGAGCGCGACGCGGCGGTGCCTCCTCCGGCCTCCGCTTCTCCCATTCGAGGCTAGTGCTCCCATCACGCCGCCACTTCCCAGCCATAGTCATTGGCACTCCCAACCCATCGCCAAGATCCGCCGCGGTAGGAGTCGGTTACCCCCGCCATATTGGGATCCGGTGAGGCAGACCTAGATCCGGGCACTTGTGCCTCGAGACGCGGAGATGTTGGACCGGGGAGGCAGCAACGGCGGCGCGGACCTGGGAGGTGTCAGGAGCGTTCGGGGAGGTAAGACTAGCCGCAGTGGCATACTCTAAAGAATACTCTAAAGCTTTAGAGTATGAATATAGAGTAAAAACTGATGCACTGGGTATTCTAAAACGATACTCTATCCTTTCTCTCACTCTATATTTAGAGTAGTACAGTGCTTACTCTATAGTGGGCAGTGGCGGACCCCACTAGTTAAACAAAGGAAAAAATGCTATAACTCGCAAACTAAAAATCCAAATTAAATTTTGATTGCACCATTAAATTCGTCTCAATAAATCCTTCAAAACTAGATCACACATGGATATATTTAGATAAAGTGACAAGTGGGTCCCACAGTGGATAGCGTGGATAGAGGATGATATAGAGGATGGATGGGTGCGGGAGAATTGAGTATAGAGGAGATAATTTTGCTAACTAAGACGTATAGAGGATGAATATAGAGGTCCATGAGTACGGATAGCCTAAGATAACCCACCTTTTGAGATTCTTCGGTTTTCTATTCATGCTGCTGATTTGTTGCAGTGGTGGCTCATAGTTATTTATTGCTGTGCTTCGATGGATGAAGCATGATTGGATTGTGCAGAGCACAGCAGATTGGAGCTGGTGTTGGCGCGTAACACTAGGAGTCACTGAAATTTCAGTGGAGAAATTGATTTTATTTTAAACACATTTTGATGAGCATCACCTGTTAATTCAGATCAACTTCCTATTCCTAATTGGCACATTTGCAGTACTTTTAATTAAAATGCAGTTGCATGTGGGAGACATAACATTGTAGAATTAGTTTGTTAGAAACTGCGAGCACTATGCATAGATGTATTTAAAGAAAACATATTTAGCTTTGTTTTTTCAACCATTCCTGTCTCAAAAGCATTCTGATACTTTCTTGGAGCCTACAAACTTAGGAATGACCATTTAGTTCTAAAGGAAGGTCTGAACTGTAAGAAGCACTTTGCATGTCCTATATAGAAACTAAGATGCATATTTCAGTATAGGGTGTGTTTAGATGGGAAAAGTTGGGGTGAAAAGTTACTGTAGCACTTTTCGTTGTTATTTGGTAAAATTTGTCCAACCATGGATTAATTAGACTCAAAAGATTCGTCTCGAACTTTACAGACAAACTATGCAATTAGTTTTATTTTTTACCTACATTTAATGATTCATGCATGCGTTTAAAGATTTGATGTGATGGGTGGAAGAGGAAATATTTTGGGGTACTGTTGGAAGTGAACGCGGCCATAATTTTCATGTTTCGCAGTTCTGGTTTTGAATGTTTTTGTAGACATAAAGTTGGGAAAACGTCTTTTTTGGGTTACTACTTCTAGGATTAATTTCGCGTGAACGCGAACGGCAGCAAAAGCAGCTTTTGTCGATCAGAACTCCGGTTTCAACAACTCGAACTCGGCGACAATACCAATTACCGAAAATAGATCGGTCCGGCCGGCGGCGTATCCAACACGCCGAATAGCAGATCCAAACGAACGACAGTGCGAAGAACAGGGAATAAAACTCTAATTATTTTTTTCAATCTCGGGTCTTTAGATGCCACTTGTTAGTAAATAATGTCACATTAAATCAGCGGTGCTCTTGCTCCACGCTAGATTCACCAGCAACTTCGTTCACGGCCACAGGACGAGGCTGCAGCAGCGGACAGCGTTGTCAATTTGACCGCAGCAACAGGCTTTGGGCCTTGTTTAGATGTACCTAAAAGTTAGAATAGAATTTTTTCACTTTTTTTATCACATCAATCTTTGAACCCATGCATAAAGTAGTAAGTGTAGGTAAAAAAATAACTAATTATACAGTTTAGTTAGAAATCACGAGATGAATCTTTTGAACCTAGTTGGTCCACGATTGGACAATATTTGTCAAATAAGACGAAAATGATACTATTGATCGCGTGAACGCGAACGGCAGCAAAAGCAGCTTTTGTAGATCAGACCTCCCGAACTCGGCGACAATTCCAATTACGGAAAATAGATTGGTCCAGGCGGCGGCGTAACCAACACGCCGAATAGCAGATGACGACAGTGCGATGAACAGGGAATAGAACCCTAATTTTTTTTTCAATCTCATGTCTGGCATTTATTAGTAAATAATACAAATAAAGATCAAACATGAGACTTAGATTTTTGCTTGAAAAAACCATAAACCCATTTGATGATCTAATGAAATGATTTAGATTCGATAAAGACACCACGTAAAATATCATTTTTAAATAGTAAATTCAGAACAAAAAATAACTAGGACTCCATTTGACAAATATATTATTATTTATTTATGCTGATTCGGGTATACGTACATGCTAGTTAAATGTACTCATTTATATTAACACATACATGTGAGTTGAGTCAAGCCTGTGTAAACAATGGGGCATTATTCAACTGTCTGCCTGATAATAACAGGCCGGGAGCACAATCGACAATTAGAGAAGATGATGCTGTTGACCTCAGCAGGTGCCCAGAAAAATGGCTTGCATCGTTATCATCGACAACTATCACCTTGTCGTTTGAGCATATCAGCAGAATCAACAGTCATCCACCAGTATTTTTCTCTCACAACAAACCAGCGAACAGTACTTTCAGCCACAACAAACCAGCGAAACGAACAGGCTGTATCATTATTCGCAGCAAAAGGGCGATACGATTGTGTTTTCTCACCAACGGTCCACGAAATACATACATTGTTATCACCGAGATGAAGCAAGCCATACAAATAATTAGTGTGTGTGTGTGTATATATATATATATATATATATATATATATATATATATATATATATATATATACATAGACATACATAGAGCACGAAGCATCTCCATACAGGCTACTACTTTCTTCTCTGCAGGTACGCATGTACTTTTTGTTAGTTGTTGCTTACATAAATTTTCTTTTATTTAAATATTTTGGTGGACAGACTGCTTGCTCGATTAGCATATAGTAATACATTCGATTATGACATCTGCTTAGTCTAAAAGAATGAATGAGCCTATAGCAGTACGTATCAAGTTCATGCATGGCAAAATGATAGCATTATGTTTTTAAAATTATTCTGTTTCTACTCATTATATCTGTGTTTCTTGATTATTGATGCTGGTTGGCGATTGTAACAGTTTCAAAAGGGCCGGAGACAAAGCTAAGGATACCACGTGATTAATCGAGGTAGTCATGGCTGGAATTCCGGACCATGACGTGTGGCCCAGTGTGCTTTACATGCAAATTGATGCTGCAGTTAAATGTATCCATGAAATGAGGCCAGATCTACATATAACACACGTTCTAGCATTGGCTCAAGGTGAGGCCCCGACACCAGAGGCCCCGTCACCAGTCGAAGAAGGCGACACAGGAGTACGTCTTATTGTCCACTACATGGTCTTGAACAATTATCTCATAGTGATTAACCCTCCACCATATATTGGCTAGATTGCGCTGCAATGGCTAGCTTTACATCTTATTATGCCTTGATATGTGAAAGGCGAGTATCAATTGAAAATGCGACGAGTGTGATATCTCAAGTTCCTTGCATGGCTGATTTTATATATGTACGTGTGTGCGATGAATCTACATGTAATTTAGTGGTTGTGCTTATCAATTTATGCAATAATAAATAATCTGATGTCCGGTGTTTGCTGACGAGTGTCTAGCGACTTGGTTATACATAGTCCTTTTTTTTTGCGACGAAAGAAGAATTATATTATATGATAGCTGGGTACATCAACACATTACAAGCACTCTGGATTACAAAATAGTACCCACGCTGTGAATAGCACAGCTCAAAACCTAACCTGTTAAATGCTTTGCAGTATTGATGACCGCACAGGCAAACACTCGGCAAATGGCCTGAGAACAAATGCCCAACGAACAACGGCCAACATTCCTGTAGACGGAATTGAGGAACTTCTTCTTTCTGGTGTCTTCCTTCTTCTTCTTTCTGCCACCGAAGAGTGAAGAAGACTGATCTGAAAATTATTCTCCCTAGTCCTTCATCGTGGCCAGATCTAACCACAACAAAACGGAGAAGAGACCGGAGAAAATTATTCCATGACGGCGACATCATCTCCGCCTTGATGCCGTCGTCCGGAAACCAAAGTCTCCATGTCATCATGTCGATGAAGATGCTGACGCCGATGTTGTCGTCCTCATATTCAACGGAGCCGCCATGGAGAAGACGATTCCACACTTCTTCTTCACCGTCGACAGAGATGAGGAGAAGGAGGAGATAAAACTCCAGTACCAAGTAATTTGGCATGGAGAGACGCTAACCCTAATGACTCGATCTACTAGGAAAAATTTATTAAAAACAATGGATCCCCACTCCCTTCAGCCCCCGGCGAGATGCCGGAGGAGAAGGGAGGGGGACCAGCGGTGGTGGACGACGGGGGCGGCTGCGGCGGCGGCGCTAGGGCTATTCTGAGCCGAACCTGGAGGTTGGGAATGGAGCCTTTGATGAGCAATTATGTCATGGGAAATCTGGAAGCGCTAGTCTCACTAATATCGATGCTTCTCAATACTAGCATCGAGCAACCCTATCATGGATTAATGCTGCCCCAACTTTCATTACAATCCTCCAATTCTTGGACCTCAATTCTAGAACATGAGTAATAAAAATGGACAAGGGGAAAAACATGGGTCATCCATTAGACGAGATCAACTCAAAGTATCTGGAGGTACTAAATAGGTATAGATAGTACCAAACTAGGTGAGACCAATACCAAAATATGTAGGACAAGACATATTTTTTATTTTATAATAATTTAGTTTCGAATAAGGGTAAATCAGTCCTTATTAATTTGCACTAGCGGCAGTGCAGCAGCAGCATCCGCCGAGCTCCGTCGTGGTGTGCAAAGCGTGCACTATCACCGGGACTACACCAAGGACACCATCTCGACGCGTGCCGTGCGCCGCGAGTGCACGACCAGCAAATGGCGGCCTGTAGGAGAGGTCGGTGCAGAGACCTTCTGGTGACTGTTGGTGCAATTTTCCAGTCCTCTTGGTGCCACGCGCAGAGACCGTCAGGTTACTCAGTAGAGCTGCCTCCATTGCCGCCGAGCCTAGACATTTGAGTCTGCCGATGACGCATGCCTCGCTCGCGCCCACAACCAGGATTGGAGGGACGAGTTGTGTCTATATACTTGGGTGGTGGCGACGCTAGGAGCAGCCAGATCGTGCGACGCAGGCAGCAGCGAGCCACGTTCGTGAAATTGGGTTAATACTAAACTACTCTTAAGTATAATTAATTAATTTTCTTAATTAACAGCTGGCGTAAATAATTCTCACAGAAGGAACCGCTACTTCCTCCCAAGCACCGTAACAAAGCGCACTAGAAAATAGAAAAAGATGAAAGAACTTGGATGTACTATGATACTTTTCCAACCATTGTAAAAGATCTCAAAAGATTAAGGACTAGTTCGTTACTTATAGCCGCTGCATGGTGCCTAGATGCTTTTCAAATTTTAATAACGAGCATTAGCCGAGCATATATAATAGAAATCTTCATGAGTTACATAAAACCACTCGTCAAATTAGTTTTGGCCAAAGTTTCCCAAAATCGTACTCCATATATTTATGCATCCTTGCTGTGAAACCACTATGTCAAAATGCTAAAAGAAGGCACTATATTCATCTACTCATTATCAAAACGGGTCACCAATGTGATATCCGAGATGGGCCATGTCAAAACACATATCTTGGATATTGGCCCAAACAAGACATGTCTCTTGAATTTGGGTATGTGTATCAAAGACATGTCTCAGCAAAATGCACATGTGATGTACCCATCCTTTTACCTATGATATCATTCACGCGTATAGACAGAAACTCACATCTAAGATGGTGGAACCAAAGAAATTATTATCACCGCTGGCTGGTTATACGTATCAGTGGTGATATTCTAGAGAAACAAAAAAGGCAACCCCAAGCCTGTTGAGCTGGCCAAGCCCATCAAGCCCACACTCTCAGCAACCGCTATCGTCTTGCGCCAAGCCTCCATATGCCAGCGCTGCTGCACGTTCTCTCCCCACAGGATCTGCCTTGGCCAAGCCTCTCTGCCACCAGATCTGCCATTGCCGATTTCCGTACATGTCAATAAAAGATTAGGCAGTTTGCAGATTAAAACCAGAATAGAAATCCTGACAAATTGACGAACCAGAATAGAAACCAGTATAGTTTGTATACTTGCACGATCGATCAGCATGAGCAAACGAACTAGTGTAAACATAGCTCGTATACTAGCGCCATATCAAATAGCATGAACAGATATATTGGATCATGAGGTGTATACCTTTCGATTGTAGAAGTAAACGATGTCATCGGTGATGGAGATACAGATGGTGATGCTACTGGTGGTGGTGGTGCGAGGTCATCGATGAGCGGTGGAGGAAGAGATCGAAGCAGTCGATTTTGTGAAACAGGGCAACTTTTGGGTGTCTTAGTAAATAAAATGACCGCCTTCATAAATCATCAACTATTTTAGGAGACACATAACAATTCTGCCCGCCTCTGAAAATAAAAGAGGTGTGTCTCCCAAAATCGTTTTTTGTTGTAGTGCCACTCAGTTGCAGTGGGAGAGAAGCAAACGACTATGACTGAATTTGAAGTCTTGTGCCACCGATTTCTTCGCTTTTCTATCATCAACTATGCCTCTGAAGGATGGTCCAACACCTATGACGGTGCCTCTGACCCTTTTTTGTGTTGTCCCTTCTCTCTCCTCTATTCCCTCCTGCAGTCATAGCGGGAGTGTCATAGATGACAATGATGACATGAATGCTTTGACAGGAATGGATGCATAGTTGTCGATGTCGAGGTAGCCAATCTTGTATAGTAGTTGAGATCGATGTAGCTGCACAGAGCGAAAGGCGCAAAAAATTACGTAATATTGTAGACGGAGCTGCAGTCATAGAAGAAGCATCTTGCACACATGTCAGAGGATGTCATTCTTGGTGTCTTGCATATGTCAGAGGACGTTGTCGAGGCATCTTGCATATATCAGAGGATACCGGTGAATACGTGAGAGGACGTTGTTGAAGAATGTCTTGCATATATATGTCAGAGGACATTATAGTGTCTTGCATATGTCAGAGGACATTATTGTTGGGGAGTCTTACATATGTTAGAGGATATGATAATCTTGCATGTGTTAGAGGACAAGGTATATTCCTGTAGGCATTGCCATCATTATCGATGTGTCTCGCAGAATTTCTATTAGAGCACACGAGATGTCCATCTCTTGGACGAAGTGGCGGCTGCGTGTTGATGAAGACCAATGGTGATGTAATAATATTGGCGATGAATCTTGATGAAGACTTGGGCCCGTTATCGATGTATTCCTATGCAGGGTTGATGTATGTACCATCCCTTCGATCCTCTCTTCTCTATTCTTACCAATGATTATGCTAGCTATTTTTCAAGTTTACACCATTGCTTGTTTAGCAACAAATGCATTTGGAATGTATAGATTGTATATGTCTTCGATTAGTGCTGATAACCTTTCTAAAAATTTTTGCAATAATTTAGGATGTCGTCCTTAGTTTTTTGTACTTCCTCCATATCCAAACGAATCAATCACTAAAATCCGTCCAAGTCAAACAATCTTAAGTTTGACTAACTTCATCGAACATGACCACACAAATGAAGATCAAATAAAGAAGTGACCCACTGGTCCTCTCTGTAAACTTAATCCATGCATCTTATCTTATCTTACTATTACTAATTAGAGGCACCAATGGAGGCACCACATTAATTCTCACCAGACACGCTAAGAAAAAAGATAAATCCTATAAATTCTCACAATAATCAAAAACATCTGACCTTTGATACGGTAGACTCTAATCATCAACACCAATAATGACCATTGGATCTGTAGTTTATTAAAAAATTATCCACCACTGCCATTATGAAAAATTCATAAAGTAACCACCTAATTTTGCATGTAAATTACCCACCTCTGCCATTACAAAAGATAATTCAAAATAACCCCCTAAATTTGCATTTAAATTACCCAACTTTGTCATTAAGAAAGATAATTTAATCCTCGAACTTTGTATCTAAATTACCCACGTTACCATTATGAAAGATAATTTAAAATAACTCCTAATGATTTTATAAATTATCTACCTTTATCGTTATGAAATATAATGCAAAGTAATATTCTAAGTTTGCATTTAACATATCCATATATGTCATTATGAAAGATAATATAAGGTATTTCTTACCTTAGTCATTATAAAAAATAAACAAAAATCTTTGAATGTACACATAGTACATATATATATATATTTCTATTTCACATACTTCTATAATTGTGAAATAAAATAATTATGATGCTATATTCCACCATGTATATCAAATAAACATGTATACATTATGATAAATAATTATTTTAACAACTTATGAAAAATGGAAAAAATGTTCACTTAACAAAGCACGTCGCAATAACACTTTATATTTATACTCCTTGATAATAAATTTCATAAATTATTATTCTAAATATGTTTATATATTTTTACTAAAACATTATGTCATATCAATATTATTAATTTAATTTTATGCACGATGATACATAAATAATACTACACACAATTTATCCAATGATATAACAAATTCAACATGTTTAGTGTCAGGATGCAAGCCGAGTTTCAACTTACGTGGAAAACAATACTACTAGGACTTTGACTGTTTTTAACAAAAAAATTGAATAAGAGATAAAAGAATACTAGAATTGCTAATTAACATGTGAAAAACTGCAACAACTTGATTAAAAGTTTAAAGATAAACTATAGATTTAATAAACATGATTAAGCCTGAAACAATCAGGAATGGCAGACCGGATGCTCCGGATCTTATTAGTCCCGAGCCCACCGACAAGCTCCTCCAGGGATTCAGTAACAATGGCCAAGACCCTCTTAGGCCTTGCTTCCAGCTTTCAGCTTTCTCCAGCACATTCTTCCATTTAGCTTCGACATCAATATCCGAGCACTTCAATCCCTTATCCTTGTACTTATCTTCGGTCACCGCAAACCAACGTTGACCAGCCCACAAGGGCAAAACCTTCGCACAAATCAACTCCTCAAACAAATCCCTCGTGCACTGATAACGCGCAGCAATCCTCAAAGCATCAATGACTTGACAACAAACCTCCGTTTGAACACCTTGAGCTGAAACATTACCAAGCGGAGCAAGATCCCCGCATAGCTCAGAACCCCACCATCCGCAGAACACATCTTGATGTAAAACCAATGCTCCAGCCACTCCATAGGCCACTTATTCTTCTGAGCTTGATCAGGCAGGCCAGAGCTGTTCTGATAGCAGAATGTATCAGCACCAAACTGGCACAAAGACGAAACCCTGTTCACAGAAACTCTCCGAGGTTGGGTATGCACTCGATGAGTCCCCACAAAAGCTTCAGAATCAACCTCCAAACCGTCTAAATAAGCCCACGAGGCTGCTTTAAAGGTGGTTTCGCTGACGTGACATATTAAAAAGTTTATATAACCCCATGACATAAAGGTTTGACTATATAAGCTCTCAACTATAAAACGTGATATTATTACCCTTAAAATATATAGTAATATTCAAATAACCCCCTTGATAATCTTGTAGGAACGTTTGGACACCATATCCCGCCACACTAGTTCAAATGTCTTTCTGTCCAGAGTTTGAACAAAATCTGCCAAAGATTCATGAAAAATAAAGAAGCCAATCGGTGGCAAAGATGAGGACTCTCAATTAAAGAACAGGAATATTGTAGGAGGATAAAAAGAGAACCAAAATATACGGACTGACCACATTCTTATCTTTCTACAGCTCAAGATTCCCGACTAGCCGGTTATGGAACATCACTTGCTGTTCAAAGGTTCCGCATTGTTGTCTATATATATATATATATATATATATATATATATATATATATATATATATATATATATATATATATATATATATATATATATATATATATATATATATATATATATATATATATATATATATATAACTACTACCCTATAGCTGGCTACAAAATAATTTATTCTGTAGTCACTTAGAGTTACGATAATTGCTATGCTAATTTACGAGATTATAGTAACTCCTTACTATGTGATTTACTATAACATTATGGTAAATATCCCCATGTGTTATAGTAATTCAACTATCGTAAATATATATTGATATTGTCGTAAATTAGTATATAAAATTATTGTAAATAGAGGTGGCTACAAAATAACTTATTTTGTAGCTAGCTATAGAGTATACTCTCCCTATATATAGTTTGAAGTGAACCAGTTCACGTGTCTCCACACTGTTGCATTGATTCAATAGATCGCTATGGCATCTTCTCTTTCCAAAAGCTGGATCCTATCAGATCAGGATAGGTGTGTGGCTTATTAGCACACATTCCACTTGGTGCGTGGTGACACCACTGTTAGAACTACTATCAACCACCAAAGAGTGCACTTGCCAACGACAGGTGGGCGTAATCCTATGATTGTAAAAATACTTGTTCACATCTTTTTAATTTTCCTTCGTTGAAAATAAACAAGGTTCAGAGAAAGCTAAAATTTGTGAAGTATATACGTTCTCTTGAATTGTACCATGTTCTAACTCACATTGCGAACATGCAATGATTAAGAACTTAAGTTTAGAACTTGCATATTAGCCATGCACTCATCTAGAACCGTGGACCACTCTTTTCCTTGCTCACCTTACCATCAGCATCACTTATATGTCCAAATCCACAAGTGGGATGCATCCAATGTCCAGTAGTTCATTATTTTTTTTGCCTGTCGAGCTTCACTACATTCACTAAATTATTTTGGTGAATCAATAGCCAGTCCACGAAAAGTTGTAGAAAAGAATAATTCTTTCAATGTTTAGATCATAAATATAGTCGACCATGAAACCAATTTACCAACACAACCTTGCGTGTAGATATGTGTATATCCTGTATCCATGGCATATACTTTTCGAGCTTTTACAAAAGAAATACCAATACAACCGTGAAAATCCAAGACTGGGTCGACGGCCGGGCTCGCACCCTGTTAGAGCATCTACAAACGTCTTTTTTGAATTAACTCTCTAAATCATCATTTGAAAAGTCATTTGAATAAAAGTCAGTCATGTATTTCCATCCTCCAACAGCTTCCCTATATTTGCGTACTCTAGAGAACCAACCCTATTCTCCATCTTCAGCTAGCGAGGAATCCGAAAAAGATGATGACAATATTTGGAGATTTAATAAAAAAAGTTGTAGGATTCTTGGATGACATTTTTTCATCAAAATCTATATTTCTATTCCTCTTAATAATAGAAAATAGAATAGCATCCCCAAAACTCTCTCTTCAACTTACTCTCTAAATCATCAATTGTAGAGTAATTTGAATAAAAACTGCTATCTATATCTTTCCATACTCCAATCTATATCTTGTGTGCACTCTAAAGAGCCAGCCCCGCTCTTCAACTTTAACTAGCGAGAAATCCGAAATAGAGGATAATTATATTTGGGAGATCTAATTAAATAAAGCTATTGTAGGTTTTTTTTATCAAAATCTATCTCTATTCTTGTTAATTTAGAAGAATATTAAGAGACTCTTGGAGTTGCTTGAAATTATCAGCCTAGCTTATCAACCATGGAATATTGTTTTCCTCTCACAACAAATTAGCTTCAGCCGGCTTATCAGCCGCAGAAACCATCAGCCGAACAGCTCGAGATTGGGCATGGTCAGCCACTGTCAAATCTGTAGGGCCCCGCTGTGACCAAAAGACATGCTACTTTGTTCAGCCGAACAACCCTATTCTCCCGTCAGCTCTTGCAAAGAAGAGGAGAAGACCTCCCTCCTTGGGTTCCTCGATGGTCTCTCTCAGGCCTCTGCCCTCAACACTTCATGGAAAAATGACACAAACTGCTGTTTGTGGGAGGGCGTCACTTGCAATACGGATGGGGCCGTCATGGATATCTCTCTGGCTTCTATGGGCCTTGAGGGGCACATATCGCCCTCACTTGGCAATCTCACAAGCTTGTTGATGCTCAAGCTGTCTGGAAACTCACTCTCCGGTGAACTCCCACTGGAGCTGCTGTGGTCCAGCAGCGTTGTCGTCCTCGATGTTAGCTTCAAGAAGCTCAATGGAGAGTTCCACAAGCTGCCATCCACCCATGAACTGGCAATGAAGGTAATCAACATCTCAAGCAAATTTTTCACGGGATATTTGCCATCTGCCACACTAGGTGGCATGAAGAATCTGGCCACCCTCAACATCAGTAACAATAGCTTTACCGGGAAATTTCCAAGCACGGTTTGTGTTGACAAGCCGTTCTTTGTGGTGCTTGATCTCAGTTACAACCAGTTTAATGGTGGCATACCCCCAGCAAGGTTCTGGGATTCATTTCTCAAAAAATTCCGGACCTACCGAATTGGACGAAATTCGGAAAATTCAGAAAATTCAGACCAGTATCCACTCAAAATTTGAATGAAATTTGAGCAAATTTGAACAAAATTTCTCTAAACTATCAGAAATGGCAGTGGGCTTGCAGAGGATGCACGCGGCACCGGCAGGGAACACGCTGGTGGTGGGGAGGGCAGCGACGATGCGGTGGTGGCAGCAGGCGGTGAAGATTGTAGCAACGGCGCATCCGATGCGGTGACGGCGCGACGGCGAGCCTCCAGGAGCGGCCATGGCACGCGGGTTGTGTCGAGGAGTGTACATGGCACGAGCTCGGACTCGTAGGGAAGCATCCACGGCGCTCACGGTGGCTGCAGCAGCGTTGGCGCAGGCGGCGCGGAGCGGAGACGAAGGCACGAAGCTGCTGGCGGTGGGCTCGAAGGAAACCAAGTGACCGCGAGTCCCCAGTGAGTAAGTCTTATAGACTCAGGAACGTTCGTGGGCTGTTGTTGGACCATGAAACGGGCCAGAAATTTGAATGGGGCCGAAATATTTTGTCCGATTTGGTATTCTCTCGGGCCAGGCCGAATTAGACGAATTTTGGTGAAATTCGGTCAATTCGGGCTGAATCCCAGAACCATGACCCCCAGAGCTTGGCAATTGCTCTATGCTGACAGTGCTTAAGGCTGGACATAACCAACTCAGTGGGACACTCCCGGCTGAGCTCTTCAATATCACTTCATTAGAGCACCTCTCGTTGCCTAACAACCATTTGCATGGAAAAATTCATCCTGACCATGTAGTCAAACTGAGCAGACTAATTGTCCTTGATCTTCGGGGCAATTCGCTAAATGGCAAGATCCCATATTCTATTGGGCAGCTCAAGATGCTGGAGGAGCTTCACTTGGACTATAACAACATGTCTGGAGAACTGCCACCATCTCTGAGCAATTGCTCAAATCTCACAACCTTCATCCTCAGGGCAAATAACTTCCACGGAAAACTCACAAATGTCAACTTCTCCAACCTATCTAATCTAAAAATCTTAGATTTTAGATTAAACATGTTCACTGGAACAGTTCCAGAAAGCCTATACTCTTGCAGCAACCTTATTGCACTGCGGTTATCTCTCAACAGACTCCACGGTCAGTTTTCGTCCAGAATAAAGAATCTCAACAAGTCCCTAAAATTCCTAGCATTCTCCAATAACATCTTTACACACATCACAAATACACTTCAGATCCTCAGTTCCTCTACAACTCTCTCTCTCTCTCCTAATAATGGGGGGGGGACTTCAAGCATGAGACCATGCCAGACTATGATACATTTTATGGATTAAAGAATCTCAAGGGACTTGCCATCAATGACTGTTCACTGTATGGAAATCTACCAAACTGGCTATCCAAGCTTAAACTGTTGCAAGCGCTGCTTTTATACATCAACCAACTCAGTGGACCAATCCCAGCATGGATTAACACCTTAAACTTCCTTTTCTATATAGACATGTCGAATAACAGTCTTACCGGGGATATACCAGTAGCACTGATGGAGATGCCAATGCTTGAGAAAGCCAAATCAGATACAATTTTCCCAGCCACAATTGTATTTTGGTTGCCTGTTTATTTTACTCCATTTCTCCAATACCGTATGACCAGCGGTCTCCCAAGAATGATCAATCTAGGCTACAATAAACTTACCGGTGTAATCCCACCAGAGCTTGGTCAGTTAAAAGAACTGCTTACACTCAACCTGAGCTTCAACAACTTATATGGGGAGATTCCTGAATCAATTGGCAACCTCGGTAATCTACAGGTGCTAGACTTTTCATGCAACAATCTGACCGGCGCAATCCCTTCCATGTTGGAGATGCTACACAACCTTTCCAAATTCAACATTTCTAACAATGATATGGTAGGGCCTATTCCAAGTGAAGGCCAGTTCAGCACGTTTCCGGATAGTAGCTTTGTTGGAAACCCAAAGCTGTGCGGCCCTACTCTAGCACACCATTGTAGTTCAACAGATGCAGCTGCAGTCCCCCTCGTCGCCTCCACAGAACAGCATATTGACAAGGTCATCTTTGCGATTGCCTTTGGAATATTCTTCGGAGTAGGAGTGCTATATGACCGTTTTATCCAGATACATCTATGTTGGCCCAGTCTGCTTCAACTATAATTGGCAGCAATAATGTACCTGTCCTCTGGCTTATGCATATGAAATGGACAGAACTGAAGCAAACAACAAATACCGAGTGCATTGTGATTGCTATCGGAATCTCCAAGCATGCCATACATCTCCAGCAGCAAGGTCGACCTGATCAAGTTGTCATGTTCAGAGTTTGGTAATCATGTTCTGCTTGAAATGGATAAATAAAAGGAAACAATGTAATGGACTGATCAATAGAGGAATAGAAGAATCTGTACTCAAACAATGAACTGTATGCTGAGTCCCTGACCTGTCTCAGGATGTGTAACTTTGTGCAATTTTTCACAAACTGTGTAACACCTTTGTAAAAAACATAATGTCGTGCAGTTCTGAATATTGTCACGAAATGTGTAACATCTCTCTGCAACAACGATGCTGCACACAACCTTCTCAATGCACTTCTTGAAAGAGATCGCCACAACCATGTAGAACTGTGTGCAAATTTTCATAATTTCCTCAAATCTTATAATAGGGGCCTTGTTATATGGTTACTCAAATCCTATTGTAATAAGACTTCTTGTTGTATTAGGACTTGAGAGTAGGATCCTACTAGGAGTAAGACTCCTACTTGCATGTATGGGGAAGGGGACTATATAAACAAAAGGTAAATGGCATAGTATCTATACCAAGCCAACACTGAGGGTCTCATCCAAGGCTTGTGAAGAGTAACTATAAGCGCTCAAAAGGATTAGGCTAGATAGTTCTACTGCAAAAGATTCTTGTATAGAGCTAGATTTACTTGGTCCTAGATGGTCAAGTAGGGTTGTCCCAGAGCGTGGAGGATAAAATGTAGCTAGGGGACTTGTCTCCCTCATCTGTCCGTTGGAACCTGCTAAGTTGAAGCGAGGTGGCATGGACATGCCCAGGCCCCAGGCCAAACAGAACTCGTGAAGCATGGGGTCAGAGACGTGATATGGGAATGCAGTAACCTCAGGCAACTCCACTGCAACCGGTCCTGAAGAAATCAATAAGGATGTCCTACTCCCTAGACTGTTGGTGTGTGCATTGTACCATGCCATCGTGGAGTTCGTGACGGGCAGGAGAGGGTGACCTCCGGTGCTCCCATAGTCCCATTCCTTGTTGACGTGAGGCAGGGCATTATGGGAGTTTGGGGAACCAAGAGGATGCTTTTGCTGCGATCCATAGGCTCCTTGTCAAAGCTAGTGTCGCGGAGGTAGGTCGGTGGAGACAGCATGCGCACCCATGTGGCGGCGTGCACCGAGGAGCAGTCATGGAAAAGCTTCCTGGCCATAGAGGAGTGGGCATCTCCGAGAGAGGTTGTTGTAATCATAATGATGATCCTTGTCCCAGAGTGCAGTAGTAGGCCAGGGATGGCATCCCCTCAGGTACATGTGCCGTCGTGAGGGTGAGGTGCCGTCTAGCACCCCCAGCGTCCGGGTGAATAGGACAATGCCTGTGTCAGAGGAAGCTGAAGATGCCAAGCCGCTGGCACTGG
The DNA here is from genome assembly GCA_022457205.1 of Saccharum spontaneum. NCBI lineage: Eukaryota > Viridiplantae > Streptophyta > Magnoliopsida > Poales > Poaceae > Saccharum > Saccharum spontaneum. Next base: position 50,214,948 of record CM039598.1, on the reverse strand, counting down.
AGCTTGTGGAGCGAGGCATGTGTGGTCTCCAGTTTTGTGGTACTCATCGATGCAAATTAGAAGCCGTCGTCCCCCTCTTTCTCGACAGGAGGAGTGGCAGGGAATGTTGCTCGTGTTGTGAAGAACATGCACTCCTTGGAGCTCCAGTTATTAGGACTGAACCGGCGGTCGAAACACTAAAAGACCGGCCAGAAGCTAAACCGGTCTGATTTACTTAAAAGACCACATTGTAGTTGAACCACTAAAAACCGGCTGAGCTGGCTGGCCGTCCTAGTATGTTTTTATGGTGGTTGGCATGCTACTGCACTCATACATGCATGTCTCCGCCAGTGCACCTGTTGCAGTGGGCCCGAATGGTTGCTGCTATTGGCCAGCTGCTGGTTGATGCGTGTCATATGGAGATTGCATTGAGACTCTTTATATTGTGTGTGCCACGGTACCTTCCCTTTTTAATTTCAAATTTTCATAACTTTCTCATATATATCTATTTTGATTATCTTGACAAGCTCTTTGCAATTTAACATTCCATTTTAGAATTTAAAATTGTTTTGTGACAATGAATATTTAAATTTTTATTCTAATTCTCTTTACACCAATTCAGAAGTGCTCCATATATTATCTTTTCATGTGTATCTGTGTTGGGTTGATGTGTGTGCCATCCCTTCTCTCTTCTCTATTCTTACCGGTGATTATGCTAGCTATTTTTCTAGTTTACACCACTACTTGTTTTGCAACAAATCTATAAAACTCTTTAAAGGTGGTGACCTTATGAATAGTACCCTCCCGTCCTCTCCTCACAGATCCCTGTTCACCTACAGTGACTGCCTCCTCTCCGTCCGATCATGTCTGCTGGGAACCGATGGCCGCCACGCGCCTCCCTCCGTACCCACAGGCCCCATGGCCCACCACATCATCACCGATCTACCTGCCTCAGTCGCCGTACAGTGGTGCTTTCGATAAAAAAGGGCATCGGCGACGGCGGCGAGAAATTCCATTGCTCCTACACCTTCCGCCGCCTGCACGTGACCCCGCTGGAGCACTGCCCGTCCTGTGCCACCTCCGGCTGCCGCACGCCGCGGCCGCCCAGCCCTGCAGTGCCACCGCGCCACGCCCTCCGACGCCGGCGCTGGTGGCCACGGCATCCCGCCAACGCGCTTCGCCTCTCCCAGCAGATTCGCTCCACCACTCCATCTTCCCGGCTCCAGTGGCACGATGATGTTTGTGATTGTTATGAGAACTTTCAGAATTTTCACATTTTTTCTCACGCATCTGGTGAGAATTAACATTGGAGCTTCTAATTAGTAATGGTAAGTTTTTGGTGCAAGAGACATAATTTTTTTGAGCTAGGCTGAATTTAATGTAAATTTTCAGTAAGTAGGTGCTAGTTCAACATACTTGTTATTATCACAGACATGCCAGTTCACGTATATACACATTTGTGCTTACATGTACATGATGGCGTTTACACATGCATGATGACGATTACACATACGTAATGACATTTACACGTACATGATGATGTTTACTAAGTCATGGCTTGTTATTTTATGGTTGACAACTGTCGTTATTGGCAGCAAAAGGGCAGTATGATGGTCCTAGCTGGCATTTTGATGTCATTGATGGCCTCATGATGGTGTTTCCTAATGAACAATGGACAATATGCTTACATTGTTTTCACCGACAAGAGCCGAGCTACAAGACAAATGTCATTGACTATATATACACAAATATACATAGAGAACATATCATCGCCATAGGCTACTGCATTCTTCTTCTTCTCCGGAGGTTGTCACGTATTTCTTTGTTAGTTATTGCTTTCAAAGTTGTCCTTTTAACATTTCAGTAGGGTGTTTGCTGCTCGGTTGGTATTAGTGCATTCAATTAAGACATCTGCTTAGAACGAAACTATGATAGCACTAGTTCAAAATAACTTGTTATGTCTCTATTGATTATGGCAACCTTGCTATATTATTGATTCTTATTGGTATTATAACAGTTTGAAAATAGAGAAAAGCCAAGGATATTACGGATCATGGCTGCCCCTGCTCCCCGTCCCGCTGGCCGGAAGACAAGGTGGCCTGAACTGGTAGGCTGGGACCTTGATGATGCAGCGGAAAAAATCAAGGAAGAGTGGGATGATGTAAGAGTGATAGTTTGCATACCTCTCGACTCGGAGCCACCTGCAGGCCATCAAGGAGTTGTAAGCGTTATTATCGACTACAACATCGACGAATACGGTATCCCATACGTTCCTAACTCGCTGCCTCCGCGTATTCAGAATACGTGTGGTGGTAGTCTTTCCTAGACAACCTAGAGAATAGGGTATTCTCTAGGTTTCCTAGCAAAGGCTACCTCCATACTTTTTTATGCCTTGATATATGAAAGGCAAGCATCAATTGAATAACGCGGGGGAGTGTGACATCTGAACTTCCTTTCATTTTTTATTTCATATATTTATGTGTCTGTGATGAATTTATTGAGTAGTGTCCAACTCAATATATGTAAGTAACTAGAACATCAGGTGCCCTTCGGACGCCCTACATTGTCTTGAAGAACAAAAGCAAGGTCTATACTCAACAGACATGGCTTTATCTACATATCTATATATACTATAAAGACAAACCCCACTAAGCTAGTTACCTTGAACATTCTTGCGTCACGTCATCCACCTATCCTTTGCAATTAACACAAACCCCACTAAGCTATTATCTTGAACCTTCTTGCGCTACGGTATCCACTTATTCCTTTCCGTTAACACCGTTTGATCATGTGCATGCATGCGTAGTAGTAGTTGTCTTCTAAGTTCATGCACGCAATAGTAGATATATTAAGTTGTCCACATTAGAATACTTAAATATAGATTCATACCCGCGGCAACGTGCGGGGAATCCTTCTAGTAATTATATATGGTAATGGTAAAATATTAAATGCATACATTGCTATTTGTAGTCACCGCAGTGTGGCCACAACATCAGTACCCAAAATCAAGCATATCGAACCAATATTTATTTGCACCAGAAAATCAAAGGGATGCTTTCACACAACTGTATGTGCAAATAAGACAAATTTATCATAGCATTTAATAACCAGCTTGAACCTTTCAGTTTCGAGTTACTAAAGCTAAGCCTTCAACATAATCTTGAACTTCTGAATTTCTGAACCTGCATCCACATCTCAATATCTTGAACTTCCACATCTCATTAACCAGAACTATGATGCTGGTTCCGACATACCACGCCACCCAAGATTTAAGGACAGAAAGGCATTAAAGGGGGGAAAGGAGACAAATGTGCAGAACAGGATATATCCATGAGGGGAAAGCCACATCTTCTTGAACTTTTCCATTGTATGTTTATCGTCATTGGGTCATTGCTTGTGAACCATCTCCTCCAGGGTCCCTGTAACCACCTATGCATAGCCATTATCAGTCATCAAACCCCTTATGCTGCAGGCTGTGTTTTGCAGCATAAGTGATGCTTTTGGCAACCTATATATTCAAGTAAGGTAATTGATAATCAACATTGATGAGGACATGGCCTCCATGCATATGACCATTCTTGGAGAATCACTTGGAGGTCAAGGAGATCAGCAAGGGCATCCAAATCGAGAAGGAGGCCCAACTCTTATCCGGTTCGAGTCGCCAAGGTGGATGCCCAAATCAAGTTCGAGTCCACCTCGGAATCTAGGAGCAGCCCCAAGTAAAATCAACGCCCAGGGCACATACAGACTCCGTTTTCGATGATCCATATATGGATTGGAAAGATAATTTGACAAGCTAACCAATGGCTTTGGTTTCACATCAAAACACATTCGGAATCAACAGGAATTATCAAAACAAGTCAGCGTCCAGAATCTGTCAGGGTAATGCGACACTGTCTTTTGGTCCATTCAGCCGTGTATCATCTTAGAGGCCATTATGGGGCGCGTCCAACGGGGTTGACGTCCAGAGCTCTATAATTAGCAGCCGCTGCTCTCATTAGGGTTTGGGCTTTGTTTAGTTCTTGATTTCCTTGTGAAACAGACATCGTTTTGCTGCAACTGTGCCGCCAAGGCTGCTTGCTGTGAACATGGGCCCCCTATTCCTGATCTTGTTCGCCTGTGGTGATTAGTCCTTTCAAATAAAAACTTGAACTTCTTCACATTCATAGCATCATATTTATTTGCAATTTCAAATTGCTTTTTACCTGTTTTTGCTCATGTTCTCGATTCGTTTGCAGGAAAGCCTTATCGGTGAGGTCAATCGCGTTCACATGGTTGATAACCAACAGAGCAGTGGTGTAACGGTTGCGGGGGTCCGAATCAGTCTTGGTTCAAAGCCTAGATCGTGAACATTGAGTCTTCACCAATCGATGCTATCGTACCTATCAGAAGATCAGACATTGTCTACATCAAGTGGTATTAGAGACCTTGTTGCCCGTTAGGTATACCTTTGTTTTCCCCTTTAGATTGAATATGTTTTTGCATTACCTAGATTCCACAAAAAGCCAAAAATATATACCGCCACATATTTCCTGTCCTACAACCCTTTGTGTCGTTGCAATTTTTTAATTTTAGTTTGCTTTATTGAACGGTCGTCCCTCGCGTGTCATCTTTTCGTTCAGTCTAGGTCTTGTTCTGGGTCTCTAGTGTCAGGTTTTGTTTTTCCTTGTGTGACGTCCATCAAATTAATTCTCTCCATCTTTCTAGTGTTTCTAGTCCTATCTTTGGTCAGCAAAAAAAGCACGTACTGTTATTGTTTACCCAAAAAAGGAGAGAAGATCTATCTATTACGTGAGAATTGTAACAGAGAAAAAAAGGGCGAGAATTTCCTTCTACGTGAGACAGAATCCATTATCCTTGTACACGGTCACGTTCCATCTCCTCTTTGGCCGACATTGATTTAGAAAGGAGTGTTTTCATTCTATATTTTTTAATACATAATACATCGTTGGTAGAGTGGTCGTGCACTTTTCCATATATAGTGAGTTCGCTGGTACATATATTGTAGTACTAATCTTTGTCCTTGCTTCACTCTAATTAAAAAAGAAAGACAAAAAAAGGCAAAGAGGTGCAAAAAAAAAAAAGAAAAAAAGCCACACCAAAAAAGGAAAGGAAGGGAAAAGAAAGAAAAAAGTTAACAAAAAAATCAGAAGTGCATGCATCTTGTTTAGTCCTACAGCTGAGATATTGCTGCTTGTTGAACTAGGTCCACGACAAATTTAGGCCAGCGATATAGACTACCTTGGAACTACTTTTCAATCTTGCAATTTCTAAATTAAATTATTGCTATTCCTTGCTACTATATTGTGTCAGTCCAAGCTCAACTTTCTTCGGACCAAGTACAGGTTCACCTCTGCAACTGTTGCACTCAAGCTATAATGGTATCACAACCCGCCGCCGATTGTTCCACCTGTTGCATTGGTATGAACACTTGTAAGACCGTGGTAAGACGCTTGAGAGTTGAGTGCCTTGTTTTTCCTTGACCACATCCTAGTAGCTGATAGGAAAATACATACGTGTGTGTTTTCTTGTTTGATGCTATCAATGGCAGGTTACAACAATCACCGATATGAAACATCAACGATGCATGAGACATGCACTATTGCGGCTACACCTTCGCCCGTAGGTCGTTCTATTCTTTCTTCCTCACCTACCTATGATGGTATTGGTGCAGATGAGTACATTGAATGGGAAAGTAAAATAAATAATATTTTTTTCACAATGTCGTTTGTGTGAACAAAGGAAAATTAAGAATGCATCTAGTGTTTTGAGACGTTTAGCATCAACTTGGTGGGAGTTCTTAAGTTTTTCAGATAAACCTCACACCTCGAATGATATGAAAAATCTTACGAGAAATTTTTTTGTTAATCCATCTCATGTAATTAATTTAAATGATGAGGTGCAACAACTGGATCAATCTCTTGTTATTCCTCCTACTATGCCTAACCTTTTGCAGGACAATGTACAAAAGAGCGAGGATGACATGACAGAAAATGAGATGCTCCCAGTCTCATGTGAAAATTCAGAACCATCACCTATTACTCCTGCTGAACATGAGAGCAAACGTAATGCCCATGATGCTAAACTCCCACAAGGTGAGAGTTCTCTTAATGTGCTGAATTTTTTCACGACTCATGCTATTATGGAGTAAATATTAGTGGAACCTTCGCTTGATTTACTTTTATCACAAGATGATTTGCTTGATGTTCCTTGTGATAAATATGAATTGCATGATGATATTTAAGTTATGCCTATGCAATCATTAAAGAATGATCATGATATATGTGTGCTGAAATCGAACACTTGTGCTAAAAATAGACATGTTATTCATAATGCTAGTGATGTTGATGAGCTGAAATTGTTGTCTTCTTTAAATACTTTGGGTTACATTGAATTTGATGTTCTATGTAATCTTAGCTCTTTAGAGGAGAAACTTTATGCATATGCTGAAAACATATCATGTTTTTGGCAAATAGAACAACAAAGGACAATATATGGTACAACAAGTTTACATTTATACAAATCTAAATTATCCTTTTGTTGTACAATATTGTGATCAATTAGAGGACTACAAAATCAATTATGTTGTCATACCATATTCCTCCAGTTTTGCTTTACGATCCCAAGTGGAATCCAAAGAAGAGGAGCGTATGTTTCATGTTAGTACTAATCTTTTGCAAGATAGTATTGCCAAAGATCATGTGTATTTTAATCGAGGAGACTATATGTTTGTAGGAGAAGACATGCCACAGACCAAAACAAGTGGTCATATTCTTTCTCCCAACAATGTCCATTACCATTATTTTGGCAACCTCATTTGTCTTCATGTTGTGTAGGATGGACTTCAAGCAACATCGACGCCGAGGACGGCTTTTTGTCAAGAAGGGGAGGATGATGAGGACATGGCCTCCATACATATGACCATGCTTGGAGAATCACATGGAGGTCAAGGAGATCAGCAAGGGCATCCAATCGAGAAGGAGGCCCAACGCTTATCCGGTTCAAGTCGCCGAGGTGGAGACCCAAATCAAGTTCGAGTCCACCTCGGAATCCAGGAGCAGCCCCGAGTAAAATCAATGCCCAGGGCGCATGCAGACTCTGTTTTCGATGATCCATATATGGATGGAAAGATAATTTGACAAGCTAACCAATGGCTTTGGTTTCACATCAAAACTCATCCGAATTCAACAGGAATCATCGAAACAAATCAGCGTCCAGAATCTGCCAGGAGGTTATCGATGGTGCAGGCCTATAATGTCAGGCTAGGTGTAACACCCGTGTTTTGGCATCACATTAAAAACCACTAAAAATTTAAATTTACAACAAATTAAAACCTTGACTATTTATTTCTTCGCAAAACATTTTGAAAATATTTTTCCGAAAACCCTACATTAAAAATCCACCATATGCATTTCTGTGTCTTGTAGCGCTAGGAATATTTTCTAGGGTTAGAAGAATCGCTCCGCATTCCATTGCCTACACTTTGTTTGCCTGAGTGTATGATATGCTTGGATGATTGCTTACTTGATTGCTTGAATGCTTGTGTGATTGCTCTTCTCTAATTTATCTGTGACACCAAAATAACCTCCATTAATTCCCAACTTCATTCTTGAATTATTTAAATCCTTTCTTTTCAAGCCCTGCATAATTATAATAAATATTATGTTACATGCTCTTAACTATCTAGGAATTATAAGTGTCTTTCCACTACTAAATACTAGGTTTAATTTCTATACATATGAAATCATCACTTTTAACTTCTATCGTAGTTATAATAGATTAATGTATATATATAGGCCAACCCTATTTAGTACCCGGGTACTGCAGAGTTATTTGGTACCCAGTGCCCCATCCACCGTCACTGTAGGCCTGCCCATGAGGCCCGACCCATGCCAGCACTGGGATCAGATGAGCTTTTCTGTTTTTTTTCCCACTTCACGTGGTCATCTCTCAAAGGATTCCAGCTGATTTTTTCAATTTTTTTACTCGTTTTTAGGGTTTTTTAGTGACTAGCAAAAGTATCCATGCATTGCAACGGGAGTAAAAATGAGTAGAACAAAGACATAAATAGTACATATTTATTTATGTTTTATCCTTTTTATAACTTTTTATAATTTATTTCATGGTAACAAGGCACCCATAGTACTAAGTTGTCGTAGACGGGTTGCTCCAAGTCGGCGAGACCATCGGCAAGGTCCTGGAGACTCAGGGCATACTCGAGCACAGGCAGGTTGCCCTGTGTCAAAGCACGAAACTTTGCATCAAGGGTCATAGCCAGAGAAGCCTTGTTGTCGAGGAAGAGATTCGCCGCCTTGGTCCACACCGTATGAGCAGAAACGCCGGTCTGCATGATCAAATGCATCACGCAAGGCCACAACAAAGAGTAGATGAGCGAGTGGACGGAGCAGTTCGACCGCAAGCCAGTCAGTGCCGAGCGCTGCTAGCGCCGGCGTGCCGTCGATGTGAGACGAAGCACCGAACTTGCCGACAAGGGTGAGGACCAACTCCCTCCATGTGGAGTAGTTTGGGGATCAAGCTCGATGGCGAAGGGGATGTGGTTCTTGACATTGACGGCGGTGAGCACCGAGGCCATGCTTGGGGCAGCAGCTGGAGGAAGGGCAGCCCGGATTGCTGCGGCCATGCCGGCAATGGCATCCTGGGCGTCATCGTCCATGGTGGAGTGACGAAGGTAGAGGAAGGGTCAGGGAGAGGTAGGAACGGGTTTAGGCTGATACCATGTGAGAACGAGATAATGGAGATTGTGGAAAACCTCAATTCATTTCATCCATCAATACAAGTATATATAGGTTACACATGACTCATCATTTCATCTATGACTGATCAGTTCCTCTTCTAGCTGTTTCGTATTAAAACCTACAAAGTGCATCGACTCCTCGAAGAGAACCCCGGTCCACGTCGCCCTAAATTTGTTCGGCCGTTTGATTCCCTCCGTTAACAGCCAAGATTACCTGCATAAACAGTTCTTAGGAGCTGATTCTACTTCCATTAGCTGGATTCCGATGTTCCAGGCTCGATTCCTTCATTCTGCATGCGGCCCCTCCCGCTTTCCATCGGTGGCAGGTAGCAAACAAATGTATACGCTGAATCCTCGTTCTAGATTCGTCCCGGTCAGGTCCACTCCCTTCCACACTTTTCTGGTTCCCTCCTTTCTCGTCTCCACTTCCCGCACCTTCCCCCCGCACGCGACATTCCTTGACACGCTCGCCGGCCTCTTGCCGCCGTCGTAGGCAGCCCCCTCTGCTTTCCTCGGCGGTCACGGACGCTGCAGCTGCTGCCTTCCTGCTGTTCGCAATGCTGTGCTGGTGCGGATGACCATACCTGCAACAGTGCTCGGCCTAACCCTAATACCGCCGCCGCCGCTGCCCTCGACTCCTACCTGCTTGCCTCACATTGCTCTCCTCTGTTCGATTTCTCCTTCCTGTTCCTTGGTTTCTTTCTTACAGATCGGGATGACATTTTGTTGAGAGACCCTCGCTTCCTCCGTACATCCGAGTACCTTGCCTGCTGCTGCCATCGTTGTTCCGTGTAGTTTCCCGGCCAGAGTTCAGCCGTGTGGGTGCCGCGGAGGAGGGGTCCTCAGTTTTGGCCCCCCCCCCCTCCCTCGCCCTGCCGTCGGCGCCGCTTCGGAAGCTTAGTCTGCCGACTCCAAGTCCATTAGTCTCCGCTGCTTACCTCGGTGCCACTGGTTGGTTCCCTTCTTTATTTGGCGTGTTTACTGCCTGTATGGTGTCTTCATCTGTTCTTTACTTTTTCCAGAGATGCTTTTGCCTAGGATGCTGCTGCCATTGGGTACCTGTGAGCGTTGCCTGCCAGCTTGCCAGCACTGACGGCGCGGTGTTAATCTCATCAGTTGTGTGCTCATGTTGCTAATTAGTTTTACTGATTTTGTCACATGCTATATTATTATTTTCCTTTCGCTGGCCATGATGTTCCTTTCCCTTGCTTCCTCAGTTCAAATTGCGTTTACCTGCTTAAAACCAAAAAAAAATATAGAAAGTATTTGGTTCCTATGTCTTGCATTTTGCCATGTTGTTCTGACTGCTAATGTGGCTGCATCCTTTTCCCAGCAAAAAAAAGAAAAATCTTGTTTCTCTTTTCCTTCTACTGCACAACGGAGAGACCATTCCTTGGGTTCCAGTTACACGCCTGGGGCCCCTTCTGTTCTCATCATTCGTTTACAGCTACAAAGACTACACATTTTTTACAATGTTTTTGCTGCGTGTACCGTACATGTCTATTTTACGAGGAGTTGCACAGCATTGTTCTCTTCCCTATAATACAATTCGATGTATTATGAATGTTGATGCACTGTGACATCATTTTTTTTGATGGGGTGTTGTGCCCAGGATATCTGCTTATAGATGTAGTTTGTTGTTAAGCATGAACTAACAGGAGGAGGTGGAGGTTAGCAATTTGCCAATTTGGTGCATCCAAGATGTCAATGAATTGACTAAAATGCTTACACTGAATGTGGACTCTGCATTTCTGCCTTTCTGCTTGCAATGTTGGATAAATCAGCAGTATAGACCTTTAGAATTGGTATTTGTATGAAATGACACTTCACAATTGCGATGTCAAAACCACACAATTTTAGTTGTGGAGAAGGGCAACCTTTTGAACCTAGCAATTTATCCATAATACTCTAATGAACCTCAACAGTACCTTTTTCTTTTTGAAACTACCAATTCATCCATGATACTGACTCCTACAATTCTTCTCTGTTAAATAAATGAAGTTTTTTTTTGTTTTGTTTTCTATGTTTTTCCCCCTGTGTCCTTCCCCTATTAACTTTACTGGCTTTGCAGATATTATCAGCTACATCACAAAGTACACATCTGTATCTTCTATAGTTCCAAAGGGCAAAGAAAGAGCAAGCACCCTAAGAGAGGTCTTCATCAGGGATATGAGGTATATGTACACGATTGCAAATCCATCTTCATGTTTGCCCGTTACAGCTGCGTATTTTTCCTTATATTATTCTGCAATACCCTCGGTACTTTATATAGATCACCGTAGTCCTCGCATTTTCCTTATATTATTCTATATATACATAAGCTCACCTTGTTATCCAATGCTCAGACACCTGCCACCAGTTAGTCCTAACGAAACACCCCTCTAAGATGTTGCCGCTGGGTAAGTGACAATACCATGTCACAAGTAATCGATCAAGCATAGCTGCATTACTATATCGAAATTATTTGTTTCCAAATTTCATGTTTGTCCAATCTGAGCCAGATCATCATCAGCAGCAACTGCTGTTCAGACACCTGCTCCACGAGTTGATCCTGATGAAACATCCCTTAAAGATCTTACCACTGGGTAAGCAACACTGCCATGTCATAATTAGTCAGCCAAGTATGCCAACTTTATTATTTCAAAAAACTATTTGTTTACATATATATTTAATATTAGTTGACCTTAATCCAGATCGTCACCAGCATCTCTGCACACTCCCAGGCAACTGTTGACTGACAGCGTTGATGCTTCCAAGGTGACTTCAGACACTTCTCCACGATTGTGATTCCTAGGACTACGCCTACCAGATTGTCAGCTTAGCATTGACATGTTCTTCCGCGTCCTTCATTCTGCTAATTAAATTGTTTTCCATCCATTTGGCAGCGACAGGTGGAGAACGACAATTTGAAGCATACCACCACTATGGAGTCTCCCGAAGACATCTTACCTGCATCGTCGCTGGGCATAAAGCCAAGAGGTTGAATTGCCGACCAAACCGTGCCTCATTCTTTATGCACACGCCCACGGTTTATAACAATCATCTGTATGCAAATTACACGGCTAAATCTACCACTTCGAAGCATCAGCTGAAGGATACTACTCACATGGCTTCTTCACCTCGGGGCCCAAAATAGGTAAACATGACACAACTATTCAGCGGGTCAACTTAGTCTTATGGTCAATCATCAGTCTACACGCTTTGTATATGTCCTTAAGTTAATATTCTGGAATCTGTATCATCCTGCCTGCATTTGGTCTTGTCGTTTCCTCCATACCTATAAAACCTGATCTGTTAGGTAATCTTTCACTTAGATTTACACTGCTGATAAAACAACTAACATTACCAGTATTCATTGACTGCAAAATTGAACTTTCTTTAGTTTCCACATAATTGATCTAAACACAGAAAATCTCTAATTGATTCAACATTTCCTTTGTCACAATAGGCCAGCACGATCAAGGAGGCCATCCCACCACCATTTTGAGACGTGCACAAGCATATTCCACTGCTGTGGCATGAATTCTATCTCCTGCCCATGTCGAACCTTTTGAACCGATATGGCACATGGCGTTCCCAACAAGGTCACTCTGTACAAAGATGCAGCAGACGTATCCCTTGGCCTGTTGATTAAGTAGTTCCCAGGCCACTTTACATAGAAGTCGGTTTGAGCTATCTGGACCTGTTATAGGTTTACATCTGATGTTGTTCAAATGATAAACACTGAAATTGTTTCCTAGGCACGGCTGCCTTATTAAATTGCTCAGTGTTATAGACAACACGGCAGAAAGCTTTTGTTGTGTAAAGATGGTTCAAAAGTAATCTGGACCTCTTGGTTGTAAAATGTCCTATCCACTGTACCTAGAACTAGCATTAGTTAGCTATGACTATCTATAACTATTATATCCTACTTTGTTTGCTTGTTAGCCTAATGTGACATGTTCAGCCGCGCAGAGTACACTGACCGTACCACGTTACAAGCAATCAAAGATTGGTTAGGATTGGCCCATGAAACTTTGATATATGTACTTCTTATCTTGTTTTAAGGAATTTCCGACCATTGTTCAACTGAGCCGGCACGCAAGGGCGCGCCCCTTCCACTAGTTCTAATAGTGAGTGTATGTATCGGCTTAGGGCCCTACCGTTAACGTGCATAAGGACACAGCTAGTCTTAGGGCCCTACCATCTGCACGATCTCGTAACCACCACTGCAGCACAGGAGCGGGGTGCCACCAGCTTGCCTTCCTACAGCCATGCCATTGCTCGCGTCCCGTTGTCACCACCGGCAACCTCCTTGGGAGTCCAACGGCGCGCTGCAAGCTCTACTTCCATATCCTTATGCGACCGCCCAGATCTGGCCGAGATTGGCCCGCCACCCCCTTCCTAGCACCCACATGGGCTTCCGCGTGGCGCACTCTAGCAGTGGTGATGTAAAGGATGCGAGGGAGGAGCGGCACTGCTGGCATTGTGGCCACCAACCCCATCAATTTGTATTGTGGACTCCTGTTCATGTGAATGGATACAGATTTCAATTAAATACATATCCAAAATTTTGCTTATTAAATTTTAATATTATAGGAAAAAGTCTACTTGACCCCACAACTATGGTTATTGTCTACATCACCCCTCACCTATAATTCCAAAATTAAACAAACTGTTCTTACAAGAGGGGTTCATGAAACAAAGAAAGAAACAAAAAAGATTAACATAATTACACATAAGCTTCTAGCCATTGAGAAAGTAAAGGTGCTAATCTGCTCTTTGCTCTAAGTATAACTTGAGCAAATTCTATTCTGAAAACAGCTTTGCAACTCTGAATAGAAGGCTGAACATTTATGAAGATTGCATCATTTCTCACTGTCCATATTGACCAACACATGGTGACAAAAAAGATTGCATCTTTTTATTTTTCCTTCGTTGAAAATAAACAAGGTTCAGAGAAAGTTAAAATTTGTGAAGTATATATGTTCTCTTGAATTGTACCATGTTCTAACTCAAATTGTGAACATGCAATGATTAAGAACTTAAGTTTAGAACTTGCATATTAGCTATTCAGTCATCTAGAACCGTGGACCACTCTTTCCCTTGCTCACCTTACCATCAGCATCACTTATATGTCCAAATCCACAAGTGGGATGCTTCCAAAGTCCAATAGTACTTTATATTTTCTTTGCCTGTCGAGTTCACGACATTCACTAAATTATTTTGGTGAATCAATAGCCAGTCCACGAAAAATTATAGAAAACAATAACTCTTTCTATGTTTAGATCATAAATATAATCGACCACGAAACCAATTTACCAACACAACCTTGCGTGTAGATATGTGTATATATATCCAGGGCACATATACTTTTTTGTGACTTCTACAAAAGAAATACCAATACAACCCTGAAAATCCAAGAGTGGGTCGATGGGTGGGCTCGCACCCTGTTAGAGCATCTCCAAACGTCTTTTTTAATTAACTCTCTAATAAATCATCATTTGAAAAGTCATTTGAATAAAAATCACTCATATATTTCCATCCTCCAACAGCTTTTCTATATCTGCGTACTCTAGAGAACCAATCCTGTTCTCAATCTTCAGCTAGCGAGAAATCCGAAAAAAGATGATGACAATAATTGGGGATTTAACAAAAAAAAGTTGTAGGATTCTTGGATGACATTTTTTTCATCAAAATCTATATTTCCATTCCTCTTAATAATAGAAAATATAATAGCATCTCCAAAAGTCTCTCCTCAACTTACTATCTAAATCATCAATTGGAGAGTAATTTGAATAAAAACTGCTATCTGTGTCTTTCCATACTCCAATCTATATCTTGTGTGCACTCTAAAGAACCAGCCCCGCCCTTCAACTTTAATTAGCGAGAAATCTGAAACAGAGGATAACTATATTTGGGAGATCTAATTAAATAAAGTTGTTGGAGGTTTTTATCAAAATATATCTCTATTCTTGATAATTTAGAAGAATATAAAGAGACTCTTGGAGTTGCTTGAACTTATCATTCATGGAATATTGTTTTCCTCTCACAACAAATCAGCTTCAGTCGGCTTATCAGCAGCAGAAACCATCAGCCGAACAGCTCATTAGGCTTGGTCAGCCCCTGTCAAATCTGTAGGGCCCCGCTGTCAAAAGGCGTGCTACTTTGTTTAGTAAACATCAAAGAATAAAGACTATGAACCACAAAGTATCGAATACACGAGTGTCACAACTGAACAAAACTCGTCTGCATCTAGATCCAGAAAAGCTACAGGCATCTAATATATAAAAGGAAAAGAAAAAGTAACTTCGCTTGCTTTTAAATATCCAGTTGCTGGTGCTCTATTTATCACGCCCACCGCAGGAAATCGTACGTTATACATTGGAAAAGACCACACAGCAACTCCTTGCCTCGAGCAACAGAAAAACAAAAACATTACAAGTATCTTTACTTGGTGTTGCTCTTGTTCTGTTGCTCTTCTTGGCCTCTCCTGTCAGCTCTTGCAAAGAAGAGGAGAAGACCTCCCTCCTTGGGTTCCTCGATGGTCTCTCTCAGGCCTCTGCCCTCAACATTTCATGGAAAAATGACACAAACTGCTGTTTGTGGGAGGGCGTCACTTGCAATACGGATGGGGCCGTCATGGATATCTCTCTGGCTTCTATGGGCCTTGAGGGGCACATATCGCCCTCACTTGGCAATCTCACAAGCTTGTTGATGCTCAACCTGTCTGGAAACTCACTCTCCGGTGAACTCCCACTGGAGCTGCTGTGGTCCAGCAGCATTGTCGTCCTCGATGTTAGCTTCAACAAGCTCAATGGAGAGTTCCACAAGCTGCCATCCACCCATGAACTGGCAATGAAGGTAATCAACATCTCAAGCAACTTTTTTCACGGGATATTTTCCATCTGCCACACTAGATGGCATGAAGAATCTGGCCACTCTCAATATAAGTAACAATAGTTTTACCAGGAAAATTCCGAGCACAGTTTGTTTTGACAAGCCGTTCTTTGTGGTGCTTGATCTCAGTTACAACCAGTTTCATGGTGGCATACCCCCAGAGCTTGGCAACTGCTCTATGCTGAGAGTGCTTAAGGCTGGACATAACCAATTCTGTGGGACACTCCCGGCTGAGCTCTTCAATATCACATCATTAGAGCACCTCTCATTCCCTAATAACCGTTTGCTTGGAAAAATTTATCCTGAGCATCTAGTCAAACTCAGCAAACTAGTTGTCCTTGATCTTGGCGGGAATTCGCTAAACGGTGAGATCCCAGATTCAATTGGTCAGCTCAAGATGCTGGAGGAGCTTCACTTAGACTATAATAACATGTCTGGAGACTGCCACCATCTCTGAGCAATTGCTCAAATCTCACAACCTTCATCCTCAGGAGGAATAACTTCCATGGAAAACTCACAAATGTCAACTTCTCCACGCTATCTAATCTAAAGATTTTAGATTTTAGATTTTAGATTAAACAAGTTCACTGGCACATTTCCAGAAAGCCTCTACTCTTGCAGCAACCTTATTGCACTGCGGTTGTCTCTCAACAGACTCCACGGTCAGTTTTCATCCAGAATAAAGAATCTCAAGTCCCTAAAATTCCTAGCATTTTCCAATAACAACTTTACAAACATCACAAATCCACTTCAGATCCTTGGTTCCTCTACGACCCTCTCTCTTTTAATAATGGGGGGAAACTTCAAGCATGAGACCATGCCAGACTGACACATTTTATGGCTTTAAGAATCTCAGGGGACTTGCCATAAAACGACTGTTCACTGTATGGAAATCTACCAAACTAGCTGTCCAAGCTTAAACTGTCCCAAGCGCTGCTTTTGAACAACAATCAACTCAGTGGACCAATCCCAGCATGGATTAACACCTTAAACTTCTTTTTCTATATAGACATGTCGAATAACAGTCTTACCGGAGATGATATACCAGTAGCACTGATGGAGATGCCAATGCTTGAGAAAGCCAAATCAGACAAAATTTTCCCAGCCACAATTGTATTGCCTCTTTATCTGGCTCCATTTCTCCAATACCGTACGGCCAGTGGTTTCCCAAGAATGATCAATCTAGGCTATAATAAACTTACCGGTGTAATCCCACCAGAGCTTGGTCAGTTAAAAGAACTGCTTACAATCAACCTGAGCTTCAACAATTTATATGGGGAGATTCCTGAGTCAATTGGCAACCTCAGCAATCTACAGGTGCTAGACTTGTCGTACAACCATCTGACTGGCACGATCCCTTCCACGTTGGAGATGCTTCACTTCCTTTCCAAATTCATCATTTCTAACAATGATATTGTAGGGCCTATTCCTACTGGAGGCCAGTTCAGCACGTTTCCAGATAGTAGCTATGCTGGAAACCCAAAGCTGTGCGGCCCTACCCTAGCACACAATTGTAGTTCAACAGATGCAGCTGTCGTCCCCGTCGTCGCCTCCATAGAACAGCCTATTGACAAGGTCATCTTTGCAATTGCCTTCAGAATATTCTTCGGAGTAGGAGTGCTATATGACCAGATGGTTTTGTCCAGATACATCTATGTTGTCCCAGTTTGCTTCAACTATAATAGGCAACAATAACGTACGTGTCTTCTGGCTTATGCATATGAAATGGACAGAACTGAAGCAAGCAACAAATACTGAGTGGATTGCGATTGCTATATCAGAATCTCCAAGCATGTCATGCATCTCCAGCAGCAAGGTCGACCTGATCGAGTTGTCATGTTCAGAGTTTGTTAATCATGTTCTGCTTGAAATGGAGAATAAAAGGAAACAAAGCAATGCATTGATCGACGGAGGAATAGAAGAATTTGTATTCAAACAATGAACTCGTATGTTTAGTCCCTGACCTGTCACAGTGTTATGTGTAACTTTGTGCAAATTTTCACAAATTGTGTAACACCTTTGTTGAAAACATGATGTCATGCAGTTCTGAACATTGTCACAAAATGTGTAACATCCCTCTTCAACAATGATGTTACACACAACCTTCTCAATGCACTTCTTAAAAGCGATCTCCACAACGATATAGAACTTTGTGCAAATTTCATAATTTCCTCCAATCTTATAATAGGGGCTTTCTTGTATGGTGACTCAAATCCTACTTGTAATAGGACTCAAGAGAGGTGTGCTATTACAACTTCTAGTTCTTTTGAGACTCTAGTGCAGGATCCTACTTGGAGTAGGACTCCTACTTGCATGTATGGGGAAGGGGACTATAAAAACAAGAGGTAGAGGCCATATTCATCTACCAAGCCAAAATTGAGGGTTTCATCCAATGCTTGTAAAAAGCATTTACGAGGACTCAAGAGAATTAGGCTATATAGTTCCATTGCACTAGTTTTTTTTTGTATAAGGAAAGAATTAATGAGTCCTAGAGGACCAAGTAGGGTTGTGAGAGAGCAACATTCACATGTATTCTTTTACAGTTGTGATTACAGAATTTGCGGCCAGCTTTGCAAAATCCTAATCTCTTGTCGTTGTTGCTTCAACATTGCCACCTAGAGTTTTCTATGAGATTCATCTACATTGTTCATGATACGGTGAAGTCTTGTGTCATACTCACAATATCCTTTCAAAAATCCGATGATTGTTGCGCGTAACTAGTGGTATCAGATTCTAACAGGCCTCTTGAGTTTTAAAGTTGGATTGATCAGACACTTCTCTATATATGCCAAAAAGCACCGGCTCCAAGGGATTCCCATTAGGGCTTCACTCATATTCATCTCAAATGTGTTACACTGTATTGGGATAAAAATTAATTTCCACGCCAATCCAGAGCCCTTACACATCTATAAGGACCACTAGGATGGCTAAAGGGGGGATGAATTACACTACTACGGGATTGATTTTGCGAGACGGTGGGTTTTTATTAACCGAGGCGAGCGGGCTGGGCGGCTGCCTCCGTTAATCGGTGGCAGTGCCGCCGGCCGAGCGACCGCCTTAGTTAATCATTAACGGTTGGTTAATATATGATTAACGAAGGTGATCACTGTAAGGCAACTGCCTCCGTTAATGGATTAACCGAGGCGGGCAAGTTTTTTGGTTTTTAGGTTTTCTATAAAACATTAACAGAGGTGGGTATGTTAAGATGCCTGCCTCGGTTAATGGGATTAACGGAGGCGGGCACCTTAACACACCTGCCCCCATTAATAGATTAACTGAGGCGGTCAAAGCAACTGCCTTCGTTAATCTGCATTAACGGAGGCCTTTGAATGGAGGCGGTTGCAATGCCCGCCTCCATAAATAAAAAATGGCCGCCTCTATTAAACTTTTGTAGTAGTGTTAGCCTATAAAAACCATTAATGTACAATTTAGAACTAGGAAGACAAATTAGCAACAAAGGTGATTCCTAATAAGCAATACATGCCTAGCCTAACATTCAAATGCAAGCCTCCTACACAATTCTAGATGAAGACTAAGCTAGAGGTAAACAACTCCTTCACAATCTAGTAAACACAACAAGCGACCAACTACAACTAGCTGCGCTAAATAAGAAGAGCAAGTCGAAACATGCAACTACACGAAAAATTAGCTTTGGAATTGTGGATTTAATTTTAATTTCTCTTTGGAATGCTCTGGATGTTCTTGAATTATTGTCAGATATGGGTTGTACAAACTTCAGTAAATGTGGGTGGTATATTCTAAAACTGTATATGGTCCTTTGCAGTACTTGTTCATCAATAGAGAGAGTTCTTACACAGAATATGTTGTGAACCTGCACAATATTTTTATTAGGACTTATACAACCAAATTAGGGAACAATGTACACTACGAACGAAGTAGTAGCAGCTGATGGTTGTTGGCATAATTGCTCTCAACCTCGATAAAACGACAAGGATGGTAATCCATGTGCATATCCATAGCAAGTGAAACAACTCTTTCTAGGAAGAATCTTATAGCCTAAGTATTGTGCAGGTGCCCATGGTTAGTGAACACAATGTTGGACAACCTGTGGAGGCAATTGGTATCATGGATCGAGTAGAAGTTGTATCAATTTTACCAAAACTTCGCCCTCAGCTGGCATATCAGGTTGTGGACCATGTCGAATTTGTTACTATAAATGCATTATTTGAACACGGAGGTGAATGTATCTAACTACATAATTAATTGTTCTGTAGGTTGGAGGTACTCACATGCAGGTTGAGATAGGCTTCTTAAACCTAGCCAGTGATTGATATTACATGAATTGACAAAGGGCTTGTGGTTGAACAAGTTAGATTCCCCCATACTTGTAGCCTACAAAATGTCATGTAAGTTTGTTGCAAACGCCTCATTTTGTAGTCCATTACATGTTTAATGGTTCAACCCAACTATTTTTCATGGGGACATTATGAATGCGGCAACCATTATGTACTTTTGACATCATCGTAGAGGAATGTACTCTCACTGTTTTCGACTCTTAGAGGAGGAGCATATCCAACAATTGTCACGCTGAACAAGTAAGACAAGCTAGCTAGCTACCAATCTCCCACATTGGGCCAAATATTAGATTATTGTTAGCTTTGAGCATTATATGGCATTCATGATGAGCTTGTCACATAGGTCCTTTGAGAAGTACAATAAAAACAGCGAAGAAATATCTACTGGTTTGGAACTTTTTGTTCATTGTACATGTACATTAGGCCTATTCGATCGCAACACACAGACCTTGTGCTAGACTAATGTGGTATGTCCTGCATTGCATGAACACCCTCATCCAAGATATATATGGCACTCATGCTCATAGCTTGTTCCCCCTTAGTCAATTTAGCGACCTAATTTTGAGTCTATATCAAATGCATGTCTTAACTATGTTTCTTGTGTTGCAGAAACTATGGTCAAGTACAGCAATGTTGACTGACTGTACTTGGGTTGCAAGAACACCTTGGGAGTTTCGTTCTGGACCTAGTCATGAATCTCGATGGAGACCATAGTCGTATGTAATGAAGGTGCTAATGTTCTTCACCTTATAATGTCGGTTTCTTTTGGTTTGTGTTCTCAAACGACGTACATGTCATTCTTGTGGATGGATGTGTTTTATGGAAATGTCTGGGCAGTGATGTATATGTTATGACATTGTGTATATGTATATGACCTGGGTCTAGTGCAATCAAAAATAATATTTGTATTATTACTACAATTGATTCTAAAAAATGTGGTATTAGTGATGGCCTGTCTAAATCGTCGGTGATGTGGAATTAACTGGCGGTGATGATAGTAACAACACTGCTGAAAAATGCCACAAGGGTGGTGATAGACAACACAACACCACTAGGTCAAACGCAAGTACACCGGGCCCGTGGAAATCGGCTAGGCCGACTGCCAAGTCGGCTAAGCCAACTTTTCTACTATTTCTAAGCCGGTTTGACTTCCAAATGTGTTTTGGACCTATTTTGTATGTGGGAAACTTGGAGATTATGTTTGGGACTTGTTTTGTACTAGGATAAGACCACCCCCTCTATATAAACGAGAGGATCATGGCCGATTGAGGATCCCAACTCACAATCGTCAAAATCAATCTACAAACACCCTTTTACCCTCTTTCCCAACCCTATGTTGTTCATCTCTTGATTTGATGGCCAAGGATGGCGCCCTAGACTTGCCAGCAACCTAGGGCAACTCGATGACGTCCTTGACCTAACGGGATCCCTCCCAGGCGAGAGCTTCGACGTTTCCTTTACTAGTTTGTCTGGAAACTAGCCGTTCTTCATCAAGTAAGCATGATTGGTTATCCTTTGGTGGTTTGCTTGTAAACCTCTCTATTCTTCACCACGTAAGTGTGGTATCCTTGCTACGTTCTTCGGTCCATGGCGGCCCGGGCGATCTAGCCCTTGCTAGTGTGTGATTTGGATCCTATTCGGCATCAACACACTTTTTGGCGACTTTGCTAGGGAAGAAAGCAAATCATTTACTATGACGATGTCTGGTGTCACACCCGGTTTTAAGAACAAAACTAGACATACACTATAGGTGAAATAAAGAAGTCAAATCTCACATATAGCCGCAGATAAGTGTAATATCAAGAGACAAATGCTTAATAAACATAACGCAATAGTATAAGATATAACCTTCGAGAGCAACATAGCAGAAAGACAAATCCGAACATCGGGTGTAGACTTCACTTCAGGAACAAACTGACTGGTTGATCACAAGCCTAAAAACTCCAGACACTATCCTGAGGTGTGGGAAATAGCAAGAATGAGTCCATGTCGAACTCAGCAAATATATCATGGGGTTCATGAGGCTCAAAAGTTGACACTGGTTTACTGCGATTAGCTTTTAGTGAGTCATCTTTTAGCAATTGAGTAGCAACAAGTTTACCAAAAGCCCAAATAACCTCATGATCTTGTAAACGAGAATAATATATAGCAAGAAATAATAATCATCAGTGAGCTTTAATATCATTAGTATTATCATTACCATCAGTGTTCATCATTTATTCTCTAAGGGTCCAAGGCCGCTCGTGACCATGAGCACGACTGTTATAACAGTTTTACACTCTGCAGAGGTTGTACACTTTCACTGTGAGTCGTGTTGCCCATATGCCCGGGTTAATTACTCCCAAAACACTTCCAAGGTGAGCAGGCAGGGAAACACTATGAAGTCTTTTCAAGGTTCGTCTAACAAGTTAGGGCCATTAGATTCACTCGGCAAACAGATGTAGAGCCCTCCTTCCAAATGGCACAATGACACGCAGCCTATACACATAAGGACAGAGGCCGCACTATACCCGATTCGTCAAGCCATTCTTACGCCAAAAAGGTTACCACTAACAAGCTAGAAAAGGTCCTTCTATATGACTAAAGCCAGAGCCATATAGCCCTCACAGTTGTACTGTAAATCCCGGATGTTCGCTTACAGATAAGTCCTTAAAGAGAGTAACTAGAGCACCAAAAATAACCCCATGCTCTAGTCCCCTTTAAACAGTAATCAAAAGTCATCTTTTAATGTTTATTACATATTCCATTAGTCAAATTACATTATCATAGTTCATGTTAAGCACTAGCAATACTATTCAATGCAATACAATAGGTGTCAAGGTATAAGATCAACACTAAGTCATCCTTAACAAGGGAATATATGCATAATGATATTATTTGCTTATTGTGAATAGGACAACAAGGATAATCCCATGCTATACTTGCCTTGCTCAAACTGGTCCTGAAGATCTTGCTCGTAGAAAAACTCTTGATCCCCAACGAATTGCTCATCGTCTATACTCGATCAACAACAACAACAACATTCATCCAGAAACAATCATGCATAAATAAACAAGACTATAATTAGAACAGTACACCAACAGTAATAAAACAAGATAAAAAGTCTTTAAAACGAATCTACAACTCGCTAGGATCACACAGACGCGAAGATCACGAAAAACGGAGCTAAAACAATGAAGTTATGAATTTACGAAGATTTCCTATAGAAAAAATAATTACTTTAATTCAAACTCGAAAATAAAATGTCACAAACCTACTGTACAGTACTACTAACATGTAGAGCTCACTAACATGTAGAGCTCGCAAATACGAACCTAACATAATTTGAACGGGTCAAATCGGAGTTAAAACGGAGATTCTACGCATGAATTAACCTAGTGGCAAAACTATAAATAAGTGAAAATGTATTTCTGAAGTTACCGCGATCAAAATACGCTTTACGAAAAAGAAAACGCAATTCAGGAATATGCCTTGGACTGCAAGTTCTATATTTAAAATTTACAGGGGCTCTTTAGCAAAAGTGCCGGCTGAACCGGTATCTTTGATTATCAGTCGTTGGATTTAAAATGGACGCTCCAGATTGGATCGGGGAAGCCGAGCGGCGGCGCTCCGGCCGGAACAGGGACGCAATGGCGTTTCCGCGGCGGCGCCATGGCCGGAGATGGCTATCTCGTGCTACAGAGCATAATCTCGCGAAATAAAAACACCAACGGGTAGAGCATACCAATGCGAACTCACCACGAGCGAAAACAAAGCCGATTAGGAACCGAGGGAGGCTTGCGGCTTGGAGAGGCGGACGGCTAGGGCTACGGCTCGAGTGTGGCCTCCTCGGGACGATGTCGGTCCTCCGCTTCGGTGCAAGATGGAGTGGAGGGGTGCGACATCCAGCTTTTATAGCCCTATGGTGCTCTAAACAAGGAAGGGGAGAGATATGGAGGCGGATTCGATTTGGTGGGAACAAGGAAGAAAATCCGGCCGGCGTGGGGAGGAAGAAGGAAACCCTGACACGTGGGGCCACGGTGTCAGCGACGGAGAGGGAAGGAAAGCACGCGCGTGCAAGCCAGGCGGCTTGCTGGGCTCGACCCAATCGGAACGCGGGGAGAGGAGAAGAGATGGGCCGCGCGTGGGAGAGGGCAGGCGAGGCGCTGCCGGCTGCGAGCTGGGTTGGGCCAGGAAGAGAGGCGTTCGGCTGCTGGGCCAAAAACCGACTAGGAGATGATTTCCTTCTTTTTTTCTTTTTCTAATTTCCAAAACATGTTTCCAAAAAGATTTTGAATCCTCTTTTGAATTTGATTCAAACCACTCAACACAAAAATTCAAATGCAGCAGCATGAATGCTCAATCATGTTTCTACCCTTATATTTGATTTTAAATTAATAAAAATTATTACTTTTCTAAGTTTGTATGCTCACAAAAATTCATAAAAGTCATATTTACCTATTTTTAATTCTTTCAAAATTTTAGGGTGTTACAATTCTACCCCCTTAAGATGAATCTCATCCCGAGATTCAGGTGAAGTTGATCAAAGAGATATGAGAACTCAGACTATAGATTTTCTTCACTTGATCAAGGAGCTTCATCATCTTAGTGCCACTCCATTGTTTCTACAATCCTTGATAATCTTACTCCGGTAACTGGCTCACTATTTCCAAGATTTTGACGGGTATTCATTACAGCCCGGAGGTAACTCTAAACCAATTCTTAGGTAACTTTCAACTATCAGGCCACTCCTCATTTTCCTAGTTAGCAACCTTAAATGAACCGTTGCGGTGGGGACTGGCTTGCATCCACCAGGTGAGTTTACTAATATAGGGTTCTTCATGGCACTCAAATGAATTCTATGTATTCTAACAAATGCTTGTGACATGAAAGAATGTGATGCTCCAGAATCAAAAAGAACAGTGGCAGGAGTGGAATGGACATCGAACGTACCAAGCATAACTTCTGGTTCCTCCACTGCTATTTCTTGAGACAAGTGGTTCACCCTTTCAGTGTTAGGCGCAGGCTTCTGGTGACTACCCTGCCTCTGGGGAGTCTGTTGGTTGGGCTTCTCAGGGCAATTGTAAGACAAGTGACCTTCTTTCCCACATCGAAAACACCTGTTGGGGGTATTGGGAACACTAGTCTTCATAGGAGTATTATTGGAAGGGCCCTGACACTAAGTCTGATTCCCACTCTGCTGCGGAGGGCGTTGGTTGCCATTCTGCGACTAGAATGGGGGACGTTGTGGGAACTGATTGCGGAAAGGGACCTGACCACGATTCCACTGACCAGGAGGAGGCCTCTGTTGATTACCTTGCTGGAAACCAGTACGCGGATGAGTGTTGCTACCGAAGGCCTGTCCCTGAAGCCTTTTCCTCTTAGCATCCATCTCCTTGCGCTTGTTATCAACCACAATAGCGCGGTTTACAAGCGTCTGAAAATTGGAATAAGTATTAGACATCAACTGCAATTGTAGCCCATCATACAATCCCTTCTGGAAGCGGCGCTGCTTATCATTGTCATTAGCCACCTCATCACGTCTCTCTATGATCTTGAAAGGTCCAATATACCTTAGTGCCTATTTACCCTTCATATTGAACCTTTTCACACTCCTCATTGGTTATACTTTTAAGTAGACATAATCCCCTACTTTAAAAGTCAACTCTCTCCTCCGAGTACCAGCATAACTTTTCTGTCGGGACTGAGCTATTTTTAGATTATCTCTAATCATCCTCACTTTCTTTTCAGCATCCTTGAGTACATCAGGCCCAAACACTTGACTTTTCCCCGTCTGATTCCAGAACAACGGGGTTCTACACTTTCATCCATATAGAGCCTCAAACGGTGCCATCTGAAGACTCTTCTGATAACTATTGTTAGAAGAGAACTCTGTGTAAGGAAAACTCTTATCCCAACTAGTACCATATTGTAAAGCACAAGCTCTCAACATATCTTCCAATATATGATTAATTATCTCTGTCTGTCCATCTGTCTTTGGATGGTAGGCTGTACTAAAGTTCAGCTTGGTTCCTAGTGATTCATGTATCTTTTGCCAATAATGAGATGTAAACTGGGTACCCCGATCAGACACAATTTTCTTAGGAACTCCATGTAGACTCACTATTCTTTCCATATACAATTCAGTCAACTTTGCACTGCTATATGTAGTCTTAACTGGCAGAAAATGAGCAACCTTTGTTAGACGATCTACTATTACCCAAATTGAATCATACCCTCTCTGAGTACGTGGCAACCCAACTATGAAATTCATACCAACTTCTTCCCATTTCCATTCGGGTATCTGCATAGGCTGTAACAATCCTGCAGGTCTCTGATGTTCATCTTTCACCCTTTGACAAGTGTCACACAAAGCAACATATTCAGCAACATCTCTTTTTAAACCATACCACCAATATTTCTCTCTCAGGTCCAGATACATCTTAGTACTCCCAGAATGTATGGAATAAGCTGACTCGTGAGCTTCACGCATAATTGCCTCTCTCATAGTCTTATCCTCAGGCACACACAGCCTTTTCCCAAATCATAGCGTACCATTATCATCCTTACGGAATCCTGGTGATTTGCCCTTTGCTATATTCTCCGCTATCTCTTTCAACTTTTCATCTTTCAACTGACTCTTGCGTATTTCTTGCTCCAGAGTAGGCTCTAGTACCAATTCTACTGCATTGGTGGTAAACCCTAAGTTCAGATGCTCACATTCAGCACACAATTTCTTGGCATAGGCATTACTTGCACTTCATTAGCGTAGTTTTTCCTACTAAGAGCATCAACAACGACGTTGGCCTTTCCTGGGTGATTGGAGCTACCAGTCAATGTGCCTCTATAGATCAACATCCAGATAATCGTGGTAACTCTACCTCCAAATTAGTCTCTCGTGGTAAAAAAATATAGATCAACATCCCCTGGTTCTGGCATTGCACATGATGAATGTGCTGCGATGATTGCTACTGAAGAAAAACTTTTTGAGATTCGTATGCATGAAAATCTTAGCAAATTTATGGATGGTCATGGCAAAAGGGAGGAAAAGAAATCTGAAACTTTTGTTT
The DNA here is from genome assembly GCA_022457205.1 of Saccharum spontaneum. Taxonomy (NCBI): domain Eukaryota; kingdom Viridiplantae; phylum Streptophyta; class Magnoliopsida; order Poales; family Poaceae; genus Saccharum; species Saccharum spontaneum. Next base: position 50,187,970 of record CM039598.1, on the reverse strand, counting down.
TGCCTCAAGATGTATCTATTGGCGGATTAGCCCCAGGTTCTAGCCAACCACAATATGCAATCTTGTTCGGCTTTTTCGAGGGACAGACAAGCTAGCATCAGCTAACTAATCCAAATTGGCCCATTCAACGACTGAAACCGATAGGGCCAATTTAGGGGGTTTGGTACTACTTTACCAATGGCTACTTTTGCACAGCCATCGGTTTCTACCACGCGAGCTGATAGCAATTCAGCAGCACCACATGTCACTTTTGCTCATAATACGGTGTTGCCAAATCCTTCTAAACCACCGTTCAGGAGCCAACAGGCTAATGCTTATGCAAGTACTTCACAAATCGGCAATCCGACCCCATGGGACGAAGCTTTAAGATGATTTAAAGAAAAATTGCTTAAAGATTTTGAGAAAAGTCTGGGCACGCATTTGAAAGCTTCTGATGGTTGGAAAATGACCAACTTTTATAAATTTAGTGGTGAAGATAATAAAATCACAAAGGAGCATATTAGCATGTTTATTGCTCAATTGGGTGACCTGATACCATCGAATATATGAGGATTCATAACTTTTCATTATCTCTTACTGATACAGCTTTTTCGTGGTATTCTTCACTACAGTCTTGCTCTATTGGTTCTTCGACACACCTAGAAGAAAAGTTCCATGAGTCAGTTTTTGATTTTGTTCAAAGATTCAGAGATAATAAAAACTGATGTTTTAATTTGTCAATTTCTAAAAAAGATCTTGCTGATTTGGCTTTTATTGTCTTGTGCTCTAATATTAAAGAAAAGCTAGAGCACTTTAAGTTTCTCTCTGTTAATCAATTGTTGCAAAAAGCTTCAGCAGTTGAGAGACAAAGTACTCTTGGAGAACCTTAGAAATCACATCCTCCCAACATGCATGCTATTGAATAAGGATGAAAACGGTTAGAAAACTCCTCAACCGCTTTCTACTTTTATATTTGAATACGAAAACGAAAGTGAAAATGGTAAAGCCGGACACGAAAACGAACGCGAACTTACAGAATATCAAGAATTTCGAAAACAAACCAATTCGAGCGAAATTATGTCGAAGACGGTCGGTATACGAAAATTTAATATGGAATACCGACCCACAATGCATAACAATTAATAAGTGCTATGGTGGCAAATTTCGAGTGCAAGAGAGCAGACTTATCAATTTGGTTTCTTTCACAAGAGAAAAAAAGAAAAAGAAAGAAAAAAAGAAGAGGAAAATTTGAGATGCCATAGGTACTAGACTAAAAGGATAGCAAGAAGGCCTGGCCCATCTCGCTCTCTCTCTCTCTTTTGGTCAGCCCAGTCACATGCAACGCAACAATGGCGTCATGTGAAGCCAGATGCAGCCATCCAGCCATGTAGCACTGTGCATGGTGATTAGTCCCACCTCGGCGATTCAGGAAGGCACAACAGGCAGGAGCTACCTATATAATGTGGCCCATGGGCATTGGTGCTCCACACTTGCCTTTGCCTAGTTGCCTGGACAGTAATGATCAGCAACCAAATTCGGTTTAAACCAAATTTTGAATTCAGGATATTTTCAAATTAAAAGTAGAAAAGTAGAAAACAGTCGAAAAAGGTCGGAAAATGTCTATACCGTTTTCTACTTTTACATTTGAAATACGAAAATGAAAGCGAAAACGGTAAAGTCAGACAAGAAAATAAGGATTCGATCAGATTAAATACAGAAAATGATGCGGTTCGGTTCGGGATATTTCTGTTTCCTTTTCATCCTTACTATTGAAAGCCATTCAGATGGCTCGGATGATGAAACTTCAAATTGTTTTGTTGCTAAATTTGTTTGGCCAACACAAGATAGATCAGTTCCTTGCTCTTCCCTCAAGCCGATTCACAAGAATCAACAAGAGGAGACGAAATTTACATTTGATGTGTCCAAGTGTGATCGCATTTTTTATGAGATGTTGAAGAATGGACTTCACCGCCACATAATACGCTAGTCCGATGGTGATGCCGCCATCAACACCACCGGATCAGATGATGACCGGCTGTGCTGGTGTCTACATCAAAGCTAGATCATAACCCGGACCGATGTTGATACCTTGTCCATCGTCGCCTGATCGTACGTCCAACCAACGTTGTTGTCTCCATCATCACCGCTGGATCGTCTGCAACACCGACAGTGGTACACGATCAATTGTCACCAGATCGTGCTGACGCGACAGTGAAGTAACCGATAGCACCTGATGACCAATATCACCGCCAACGTGCAACCAGTGGAGATAGACATGCTGTCACCAACGACTTTCCCCAACGAGGGCCAAAGCCATCGGTGAAGGGGGGTTGGAACCGGTGGTGATGAACTTTTTGCAGTAGTGCAGCTCCAAAATTTGTCAGGCGCCCAAAGCCTGACAGGTGCAGAAGCACCACACCGCCATCCCATTCCAAAGCTATGAGGTATTGTTGGCCACTCCCTCAGCAAGGTCACACCCGGGGCGTGATGCATCATGAACAAGGAATGGGGGCACCGGGCTTGTTTGGCAGTCCCTCCAGGTAAGTGGGAGGAGCCTAGCGTGCGATGGAAGCCAGGAGAAGGCTCGTCCAAGGAAGGTGTCATTGGGGCAGACATCACTAGGCTATGGCAGAGGCGTCAGGGAGTGGTTACAGCTTTGTTAGCCCTAGCTACAAAACAAACAAGGACCCAGTGGTGCCAAGACGAAGAAGAAGACCCAGGTTGAGAAACCCTCAGACGAGCTAACCATTTTGTACCCCCATCGCCTCCCCAGTATATAAGGGGAGACATGGGATCCTGTAGAGAGATGAACTAATTAGAACCCAGCCGTGGGAGATCAAACCCAACAAGACGGCATCTAACAAAACCATAGATTAGCATAGCGCTTCCCCTACAGCTTACTCTCAGTTTCCTCCATTTTAAGAACTCATGATTTGAGCATTCCTTACATGAAGAACACCAATGCTGGACACGGGGCTCAGAGGCCCGAACCAGAGATAAATCTCTCGTCTCTGAGTGTTTTGAGTGGAGGAGGCACACACACACATAGAACAACCTGATGATCGCCGTGGTTTCAAACCCATGACAACTGGCATGCCAGGTGGGGGCAGCATCGTTTGTGATAACCGCCCTTCAATGTCTCGAGCCCCCATCCTCACCGCCAGAGCCAAAGACGTCGCCCCCGAAGGTGATGTGCACTTCTCTAGCGAGATCATCTCCGCCGACAGTGCCTTCGCCCCTGACCAAGCTCTTAGCTTCAGGAGCTTGGACTACATCACTGACCACAGTGGTGAATCCCATCTCTTCGAGGAGACTTCATCGGAGGACAGCGAATCCCCAATGTCATCCTCCCCGGCAGGCATCTTGCACACTGACCTAGAGGTACTGTCTCGCCAAATCTGCCTCGGTCTGGGCCCGAACCCAACCGTGGTGGAGCGCCGCTAGATGTTCTACATGCTGGTGAGCATTTATCACCAGATCATCACCGGAGAGGGGCTACCTCCCCACTTCTGGTGCACACTCCCGGATCTCCCATACGGGATCTGGAACGCTGCAGCGATGTTCCAAGTCGAACTGGAGCAGCTTGCGAGCCGAGAGGATCCCAGTGGTGTAGATCATGAGCTAAGCAACCCAGCTTGAACTCGCGAATGAGCCAAGCAGATCCAGCCCTCCAGTTTCAGACCTTGGGTTACATACTCAAATTACCATGATTTTGCAGCAAGGCCCATCACAAGCTACTACATGTATGATTTTTTCTATCCTTTGGACTTTCTAGAAGGCACATAATCATCACAGATTTAACCATACTAATTGGTCAGGGTGATTTATGAGGCTTCTACCATTGACAAATCTTACAATTTGGCTTTACAAGATAATTTTCCTTGCTCTGTCAATAATGTCGATATGGCTACCGGTCATCAGCCTTCTCTAGGACTAGAACCAGGGAATCCTCCTCAGATGTTGCAGGTGCTTGATGTGAATCCTTCACCAATGTTTTTTTCGAAGGGAAAGGGAACTTATATTAAATCTTAACACAGTACATCCCCAAATTACACATAAAAGAATCTGAAATAAAAAAATACATAATATTCTATCCAAATTCTTCTATCGTCTTCTTTCCCAATGACTTCCCTCGAACGCCAAAGCCAAACACTACAAGAAATATGTTATCTTATCACAATTATGGCATGACATCTGATCGAAAGGTCACTAAATCGATCAGTTTATGACATTTGTTCTGTATCTAGCTCAACTTTGTGACATATGTAAATGCACCTCACAAAAAATGTCTTAAAGCTAGTCTAATTATATATTAAGACAATATTTGTCGTGTCATAAATACCAATTTGCATATGTTCTAAATCTATGACAAGGATAGTGTGTCACGAATTGTTTTATTTGTTTTACATTGTTATCCATGGTGGCATATGGGTCTAACAGCTAAGTGTAATGCCAATTTCATTCTCACAGTCAAATTAATTATTAGTCTCTGTTTTAGTTCAAATAGCTCACATTTGTTAGGGCGGGAAAAAGTTAATTTTATAATACAAACACATGATACAACATGCTTGTCGATCGTATTCATGCTCATGTATTATCTATTTTTGTATGGTTAGAATTAGTTTGGTAATTCGCTGTTGTGTAGGAATCGTTTCAATGTTTTTTTTTCTGAGAAAATATCTTTGCAGAATTTTCTAGAGTTTTCTGGGTGCCTTAAAAATAAAATTGTAGGGTCTGCCGCTCTGTTGTCCTCCTCCTGCAAACGAGACTGTTCCCGCACCTAGTAAATATATGAAAATCCGTGAAAAAGAAACAAGACTATTCCCGCACCTAGTAAAACTTAGAAAATGAAAAATCATGAAATCTGAAAAAAAACAAAAAGAAACATACACCTGCGGGAATAGGATTTGAACATGCAACTCGTCTTTTCTCTACTATAATGGAACACTTAAATTATACTCACCCAGAAAAACGTCCCCCGTTGAGAACCTCCCACCATTGTACACCCATAAAAGTGTACATAGGAATTCATCTCTGATAAAATCAAGAGCTAATAATACATTGAACCAAAATCTGATGGTCACGATCGGATGTCAGAAGCCAGGCTTCTCACCCATCTCACACACCCGCACCCCTTCCCCTGCACCGCGTTCTGCAACCGCGTTTCCGCTCCCGCACCCACGCAACTCCTCGCCCAGGGCTCGATTCCCCAGCCTCCCACCACGTCCCTTATATTTTTCATCCGAAAATACCGTGATCCCCTTCTTCCCCACTCATATCCTCTTCAATCTACTATGGCGAGGTGGTTGTGCAACCGGTTGTGGTGGCGGCTTGCGGACACACCAGTGGCGTCAAGGCAGATCTGCGGGGCCGCGGGCGCCCGGCATACGACGGCGTCGGAGCAAGGCTGCTCGGGGGCTGCCTGGAGCGGGGCGTCTCGGGTGCTGCTGTGCAAACAAGATCCATGAATCCGTCCAAGATTTGTCTTTCTACAACTATTTAACTACGGCAACGTGGCCTGAAAGGAGAGGAAGGAGGTCTGGAAGCAAAAGCAAGTGCGTCCTCATCCAGACTTGTTTGTTGGATGCTAGCAGTTGCAGCGTGCTTAGTTATTTCCTTTAGGTGCTGAGTGCTGACGGTGCACTAGAGTCTGTGTTCTTATAGAAGTTAGTTGATGCTAGCTGCGTGCACGGGATATAGTGCGATTTTCACTTGATTAAACTGCTAATCTCTAGCTAGGCACACATAAAAGTGATATCCTTCTTTAGTAAAAATGTTATGGTAGTAATCACAATATATCTAAAATCTGCAAGTATGTTTGTAGCTTTATTATTACTTACTACGTTGCTAGATGGTGTACATCACCTAAATGGAATTATTTGTGTGGTTTATTTGTTCCTTCATATATATCATCTTAATGGTATTCATCATGGTCTTTGCCTGTATATTACATTGTAAGATGTTGTCTTTATCTTTTAAGCATCTGCAATGTAGTATTTTATAGCAAAAACTAACTTGCCCTTTCTTTTCATAGAGTATGATGCCTGTGGTTCTGAAGTGTTCTGTGAATTTCTTGTCCAGAACAATTCAAGCTCGACAGCTGTTGTCCAGAAAAGTCTCAATACCATCAAGCCGAATTAATTCCTACAGGATGATGATTATCATTATCTGGTTGGTGGTTTTTGGGTTCTTTCCACTCTGGGTGATGCACCTGTTGAGCGATACTAGCCAATTTGGAAAAACCTCAGAATGAAATCGGCATGTTATTTTTAAATTTCTCTATACAAATATCTTTTATAAACATGTGCATGTCTACTATAATCCTAAAGTTCTAAAAAGAAAACATTAAATATTAAATATTTATGTTTCTCTGATTTTAGTCCGGTTCATAGCCTATCTATGCAGTCGTTCAGACTTCGGATTTTAAATAACTTGTTAGTTTTGTGTAAACTAAGAATGTAATTTCAAATTATTGCAGCGCTCTATGAGGTTTCTGAATGGCTGATATGAAAGTAATGAATGTTAACGGTAGTGGAAAACTGAAAGCCACTAATAAGGCAACCGGTTATTCTAGACATTGTTATCTAATGTTATACAGTATATACTATCCATAGATAGTCTTCATTTCTTAAGCTGTTGATTTTCACCAACGTTGTTAACCTTTTATTTGTATTGATCCGGTGTTGGACGGGAGAAAAACTTTAAAACATATCTATTTCTCACATGGCAATACTCATCAGGATTGCAGAGATACATTAATAAATTGACACTGAATTAGACAACGAACTAATTTAGATATCCTATTTGATTAGTTCGATCACCGTTTGATCCTGATTTTATGGTTTGTTCTGGACTCCTACGCTCCACTAACTCTACCATAAAGCAACTTTACTTTGAAGTTCTAATTTCACACCGGAGCTTATGGAGTTTTTGGCATAAAGACCAACCTTGACTTTAAGAATAAGAGAGGTCTTTTAGGGAAAAAAAGTCTAATATGTCCCTGGATAATGTTTTATGTACATGTACACTCTCTCCATTCAAAAAAGAATGCAACTTACACTTCTCGAGAAGTCAAACAATTTCAAATTTAACCAAATCTATACAAACAATTAATAACATTTGTGATACCTAATAAATATAAATTAGTTATAAAATATAGTTTCATAGTAAACCAATTTGAAGATATAATTGTTGGTATTATTTTTTATAAACTTGATACAACTTAAGAAAATTTCATTTATCCTTAATATACAATTGCATTCTTTTTTGGACCGAGGGTGAATCTAAGCTTATGCGAGTTAATGTTTGGCTTTATCTCTAGGCCGCAAACAGAAGGGCTCTGGATGGACAGACAATGACGAAGATCATTCCCAGTGGAACAGATAAATTTTTTGGCTTGGTCTAATTTATATATGCATAATTCATTTTTTATTATCTTTTTATATGCTTGTGTATTTAGTTGTTGGTGGCCATTAGAAATCGAGTTGTGGCCATATCGTGATTCGGGCTCCTCTCCATATCATCAGCAGCTCAATGAATTGAGTTGATTTCATATATTATTTCTCTGTCTATGAATCTCCATGGGCCCCGACGTGTTTGATTATGATTTGGTTTTTACCTTCCCTCATATTTATTTGGATTTTGTTGGATCTGTCGTCATATCTTTTTTCTTCGTGTCATTGTGTATAATCTCACGATGGACGAGCTGGAGCTTCTAGATAGATGGCCGAACAAGAAAATTTTATTATTTAAAGGACTCAACATGAAAACAGAAAAATGTAAATTTTAACCGAGTCACTGTCTTAGTTGGACTAAAGATTTCTATAGCAGAAATTTTGCCTTTTTATTATTAGATATATATAGATATAGATTCTATGTCTCTTGGGTGCTAGATATTTTCCACTCCGCCATGGGCTTGTTCTTGAACCATTGGCTACGCCACCAGAGCCCATCCCGAGAGGCGCACATCGGCTGGGCAGCCTGCAGGCCAGTCAGTCAGGTCCATGCAGGCGCCAGGCGGCCCAAGACCAGCCCACTTCATTTCATATAATAGATATACACGGACGTGAACTTTGTTTGTGGACACGTGGGGAGGTTCCTCGCCATTAGGCTACCTAAGCACAACATTAAATTATTTTTTGTTTTTCAATTAAACAAAAACCAACGTTCCAAGATTCATATCTCACCAAGGAACTTAATCGAGCAGGCCTCTGACTTTTCCATCATGGAAAGACTGAGCAGGCCTCTGGATATGAACTACTTCTTTGGCTGGAATGTAGATATGAAAATGAAAATGAGCTTTATTTGTTTCGTAACTTTGTACAGTTTACTTTAATTTCAAGTTGTATTAGCTGAATTGTGTATATCGAATAAAAATGAGCTTTATGGTTTTGTAACTGTGTACAATTTAGTTTTTGTTTTGTTTGCGTTGGCCTAATAATAATTTTGTATGGGCTTAGTCTAAATAGCCTAGAAAAAATTATGTGGGCTGCAGCCCAAATAAATGGGCTTGGGCCATTATAAGCCTGCCTGCTATGTGTGTTTAAATGGGCAGAATTTTAATTTTATGACATTTTTGGAGTTTGCCACCTCAGTGCCCTATCAAGTAGCCATCCTACGTGGCATCTATTTACGTGGCGAGGTCCAAAAAACCTATGACATGGAATCAGATGTCATAAATGTTTGTGATGTCCAAAATCAATGTCATAGTGTTATGACGTGAACACCTAAAGGTCACAAATTGTCGTTAAAGATGCTCATCTTTTAACATTTCATATTTCTGTCAACTTGGTGTCACAAATGGTTACTTGTGACTTATTTTCTAGGTATTACGACGTATATCAAATGTCAAAAGATGGCATATTTCATGTAGTGAAAGTGCAGTCCTTATGCCGAATCCAACGACCAACCCCAAAACATTTGACATGCCGCAAGATTCAACGCTTCGGAACAAAACGCATCTAAATTGCTGAAAGAATATCGGTAATTGCAACGTCGAGCGCAACCTTCCAATCTTGATATCTTCTCGCAACCAACGACAATGCGATCCAGAAGCACCCATCCTCTTGCAGAAAATGGCCACAACTTGGCCACTGCCGATGAAAGCGACGCTTGCAACCGCGATCACGTCGTGGCAATCATCAAAGTCATCGCAGAAACACGATCCGGATCAGAAATCATCTGATTTCGCCGCAAGATTTATTTGAGCCAAACCCTAAGCAACCGAAAAAAAACTGGAAAAATCTGTGAGAAATTAAAGGGATGGGTCCCCTCCCCTTCTTATCCCTAGCAGACACGCATGAGAGGAATAAGGAGAAGGGCCCTGGGCGTGGTAGTGGTGGCGGCGGCGGCGGCGGTAGCAAGGAGTTGTGGCGTGGTTGCGGCAGCGGCTTGCGAGACCTTGAGGGCGTTAAATGCCCTTCTAATCCTTCGGCAATGTTGCAGTTGCTTGATGTGCCCAAAATTTTAAGATGCTTCCGTTTGCTTGCAGGATCCTCAAAATCAAAATCAAACTGAAATTGGTGTCTTTATCTTAACCACTTCAGGGAGAAAGTGTATGCTTGGCTTTCTTTTTGAAGGTCGCAACATCCCTAGATCTATGGACGACCCATTGAAGGTCAGGCTACGTTGCTTGTCGCTAAATTGGCTCATGCACTTAACTTGTAGGTTGCTAATTTACTAACTAGACCATTTTCGTTTTCTATATTGTAATGCCGTTTCTAACCGTTTCTGTCCGTTTTCGTCCCTAGTTAAATGGACTGCTACCGAAAATAGAAGGCCATTTTTCTCTTCTGGGAAAAGAAAGTTAATATGTCGGGTGAAAAAGACAGTTAACTTAAGCGACACAGTAGTAGATATATGATATATCCTGTTTCTCTTGTGGAAAACACATGAAAGGCTTCGATGCCGAAAGGAATAAGCGGCCAGCTATAGCCTCACACTTCATTTCGGAAAAGATGAACAAGCACAAACTACTGCACTAATAGTGTACAATAAATTAATATACATATTTTTGATGGAATAATTATTATACATATTAGAGGAAGCAAGAACCCACAAACCAGAAGAATACAAGTTCACACCTGCTGCGACATACAAGGATTTCACAGAGTAGTGTACGATCGCAAACAACTTAAGTAACGCTCACGAACCAACAATACGTGCATACGTAATTTTTGCTTCTTCATCTGCGTGTTTTAAGTACTTAAACTCGCTTCTGAGCATGATCCTCCGCAGCAGGCTGTTACCTTCACTTGCTTGAGCTGCTTCACTATCTCTGCCATGGTTGGTCTCTCGTCCACATCCTCTTTGAGGCATCGGACAGCGAGCTCCCCAATCCTGCTATGGCACTCCATGTAACACTGACACTGAGCGTCACTGCAGGATATATCGCTGTCATACAACTTACTTCCATTACCCTCCTCCTTGCATAACTTGACGAAGTCTAAGGGGAGGCTGTTGTCGCCGTACCTAGCCGTCTTCCTCGTGATGAGCTCCAAGAGCACCACGCCAAAGCTGTAGACATCGCTCTTCTCCGTGAAACGGCCGGACTTGATGTATACCGGGTCTATGTAGCTCATGTCCCCAGACACGCACCACTTGGAGTACCTGCTGGCAACGGACACAAGCTTGGATGACCCAAAGTCGGAGACCTTGGGCGTGAGATCATCGTCAAGGAGGATATTGCCAGACTTGATGTCCCCATGGACATGGTTGTGGTCACCATGCGAGTGCATGTGGGCTAGAGCTTCCGCAGAGCCGATCGCAATGTCTAGGCGCTGCTGCAGTGAGAGCTTGTGTGGTTCATGGTCAGTGCCGCCATGGAGCACATTGTAGAGGCTTCCCTTTGGGGCAAACTCGAAGACAAGCATCGGAATGTCTGTCTCAAGGCAGCACCCAAGGAGACGCACCATATTTGCATGGCTGATACGGAACTGGAAGGTAATCTCGTTCACGAACTCCTCCTGTGGAACCATCTCGCCTTTCATAGAGGCACGCTTAACTGCGACCCGTTGGGCATCATCCGTGGTCCCCATGAACACCTTGCCGAAGGCACCTTCTCCTATTGGTGTGCTGTAGCGGTTTGTGATCTTATTTAGCTGCTCCTCGGTGAAGATGTTAATGCCCATGCTCTTCAGTATTTCTCCACCATTCTTGTCAAAGAACTTCTTCTGCTTTCGTTTTTTAATCTCCATAACAACGAAGCATGCTACACTACAGGAAACTGGCTCTTTGCCGACTGCAATTTTCTTTGCCAACTGTTTTTTTTCGACACTCGGCAAAGAGGTCTCTTTGCCAACTGGAATTTCCTGCAGTCGGCAAAGCAGGATTTGCCGACTGCCTGGCTTTGCCGACTGCCAGGCAGTTGGCAAAGCCATGGCTTTGCCGACTGCCAGGCAGTTGGCAAAGAATTGCAGTCGGCAAAGGCAGGCCATGGTTGACGCCATCCACACCGTCATCTTTGCCGACTGCAACTCCGTCAGTCGGCAAAGGCTTTGCCGACTGCCATCCTCCCTGGCAGTCGGCAAAGGCTCTTTGCCAACTGCCACTGATGGCAGTCGGCAAAGAATTAATTTTTTTTTTCGATTTTCGATCCCAGTTTTTTTGTGTTGCCTTGCTACAGTAAGTACATGATATATTCCAAGTTTGGGGTCATTTTGATTTATTTTGCTATATTCCATTGATTTTTGCTGTTTCTTTGATTTTTTCCGGCAGCTCTAGATTTGAACTGCAGGTACATGAAATAATGGAATCCGGCGATTTAGAAAATGATATTCATGATGTTTGGAGCATGTTGAGGCCGTGTGCGGGGCCTCGCGTGAAATTTCGACCGTGTTGGTGTCGGAACACGCCGAGGCACGCGCGTGAAAAGTCTTTTTAAATTTTATAAAATCGAAACGGAGTCCGAAAATGACGAAACTTGACGACGTGTCTTGCCATCGCATGCGGAGGCTGTGGTAAAAAATTGAGAAAGTTTCGAGCAAGTGGCGACGTCGAGTGGCTAAAACCTGGACTAACGCCGGGTGGCTAACTTGTTATCACATGTGGAGATGTCCAGGTTTTAGCCACCTGACGTCGTCACTTGCTCGAAACTTTCTCAATTTTTTACCACAGCCTCCGCATGCGATGGCAAGACACGTCGTCAAGTTTCGTCATTATCGGACTCCGTTTCGATTTTATAAAATTTAAAAACACTTTTCACGCGCGTGCCTCGGCGTGTTCCGACACCAACACGGTCGAAATTTCACGCGAGGCCCCGCACACAGCCTCAACATGCTCCAAACATCATGAATATCATTTTCTAAATCGCCGGATTCCATTATTTCATGTACCTGCAGTTCAAATCTAGAGCTGCCGGAAAAAATCAAAGAAACAGCAAAAATCAATGGAATATAGCAAAATAAATCAAAATGACCTAAAACTTGGAATATATCATGTACTTATTGTAGCAAGGCAACACAAAAAAACTGGGATCGAAAATAAAAAAAAAAATTAATTCTTTGCCGACTGCCATCAGTGGCAGTTGGCAAAGAGCCTTTGCCGACTGCCAGGGAGGATGGCAGTCGGCAAAGAATTTCTGAGAAAAAAATAAAAAATAACCTTTGCCGACTGCCAGGGAGAAGAGCAGTCAGCAAAGTATTTTTAAAAAAAATTTAAAAAAATAATTTTATGAAAAAAAATAATAGACCTTTTGCCACATTTTTCTACTTATTTAAAAATGGTTTCAGCGCAATTCATTCTTTTTCATAAAAGAAATGATTTTCAGTACAATCAGTGGGAATATAAAATTGAGTCGGTGGAATAAAAACATCTGACCACCCGATAAAATAAATACATTATCATGTCAGTTCTTGTACAACCAATAGAAAAAATCTTATTTTCTCTGTGTATTTATTTGATACCGACAGGAAAATGTGTTTGACGTGTGCTAGGAACCAAATCGAGCAGCCAACTTGGGCCTGGACTGCGCTGGCCTTTCAGCCCGGCCCAAAAGCGGGCGCGCTATTCCCATGGGCGCATAAAAGCGCTCGCCCTAACCCTAGCCCCGTCGACCCCTTCCCTCTCCCATTCTCAGCCGCCGCAACCTCTCCCAGCCATCTCACTCTCACACACAAGCGACGGCGCACCCCGGCTTCCAAGCGGCGACCTCCCCTCCCCCGCCACCGAGCATGGCGCACGAGGCTATGTCGATGGTGGCAGCAGATCCGGCTTCCTCGACCCGCGACGGCAACGGCGGTGGTGGATCGGTCTTCCTCGGCCCACAGCGGCGCAGCAACGGCGGCGGCGCCCTCCCTCGCGACCACAAGCAGTGGCGCGTTGAGGCGAGGTCGGCACCGGCGGGCGGATCCGTCTCCCTTGCCCCTCAATGGCGCATCCCCCAAGTGGCAGCGCCCCCATCTCCTCCTGCACCAGCGTGAGGTTAGGTCGGCGACGGCAACGGATCCGGCTGCCTCGCGTCGTCTCTACCTCGTTCCGGGCGGCGCGAACCCGTCAGTTCCCCTCTCTCCCTCCCTCCCGAATCCATATGATTTGTCTTCAATTTTGATCACCATGCAGCAGATCCAGTTATATCTAATCAGTTAAATAGATATAATAACAAAGATTTCATTTGTTGTTTCCGGACGGGTCTTGATTTTATATTACTAAGAACTGCCTGCGAGTATGTCCGATGTATTCCTAGGTTTACTAAACAAGAGAAGAAAACTGTATGAATGCAGGGTGTAAATTAGTCCATATAAATTGCCAGTGAACGGTGTAAATTTTTGGTGTAAATTAGTCCAGTGAATGGTTAGTTAAATTTCTCCTTACTCAAGATTTATGCCTAGCTGTGTGTGTGCATTTTATTTGTGCTAAAACCAGTATAAATTGCAAGGCTGCAATAAAAAATAGGTATAGGATTTAATCTGTTTCTTAGGAGCTTCTCTGCAGACTATCAATATGCTGTAGTATGCAAGATTTCTGCATACATGTAGTTTTCAGGGAGCCTCATGAATCATGTTCTTTGCATGCTTACTGTGATTGTTTTCATATTTGTTTTCTTTCAATTTGCAATGGCAACTACAAGGTTGAGTAACTGATTTGTTGGTATAATGCCAGGAAGCTTGATCCCTTTGAATTGTGAACCTTTGACTGCAGATATACATGGATGCTATACAAATGACCCAAATTAAATTTGAGATTGTTCAGATCTCAATTTTCCTATCGGTGTATTTATATTTTCCTGTATAAATGGCCCAAATAAATATGTCTATATGTGGATGGCTCCTTATATCTTACATCTGTTGATTTTGATATTTAGGATCTGAAGAAAACGGAGAAAGAACTCCAGGCTATGGAGGCTGTGCTAAACAAAAGAGAATGGGTATGCTGCCTTATCATTGCAGGGCTTTCAGTCTTTGTGCTCCTTTTGCTGCTTCTCATGTGTTTGAAACTTTGAATCCATGTTCCATCTGTTTATTTACTTTGTGCAAAATTCTTTATCTAAAATGTTGAGATATGAGATATATAATTGTTTCCTACTGGTGCAACTGTCCCAAAAAAGAAGTTATTGCTGTAATTCAGAAATTCAATATTCAAGTAACAACTGAACTTAGGTTGGCCTTTATGTGTGGCTTCAGTTCTTGTCAGATTCTAGTGTGCACGTCTATATTCTGCTGTTCTATGCAAAAACCTTGAATTATTGCCCCACATATAATTTCTGAAAGATTGTGAATATTAGAATAGGGGCAATGTCTTTGTAACATGATATTAGTTTGCAAGGCATGTATATTTAGCATTGTATCAAGGTAAAATTGTCTAATGAGCTTGTGGGTAAATCCCAAACATGCTTTATATACGAAGAAGTAAATTATTTTTGCTTAAAGTCTCATGACAGTTAAAAGATCTCTAACAGTCGGCAAAGAATATTTCAAAAAAAAAAAATTCTTTCTTTGCCGACTGCAACTACGAAAGCAGTCGGCAAAGAAAATTTTTTTTAAAAAAATTTTCTTTCTTTGCCGACTGCAACTCCGAAAGCAGTCGGCAAAGAATATTTCAAAAAAAATTTCTTTCTTTGCCGACTGCAACTACGAAAGCAGTCGGCAAAGAATATTTTAAAAAAAATTTCTTTCTTTGCCGACTGCAACTACGAAAGCAGTCGGCAAAAAATATTTCAAAAAAAATTCTCTTTCTTTGCCGACTGCAACTACAAAAGCAGTCGGCAAAGAATATTTCAAAAAAAATTCTTTCTTTGCCGACTGTCGAGATGGCGGCCAGTCGGCAAACAATTTTTGAAAAAAATTCTTTGCCGACTGCCAAGAAACCAGCAGTCGGCAAAGCCTGCCGTTAGGGCTGACGGCGCCACGTGGCTTTGCCGACTGCTGGCGTGGCAGTTGGCAAAGCCTTTGCCGACTGTGTGCCACGTGGCAGTCGGCAAAGCCACCTTTGCCGACCCAGGCTTTGCCGACTGCTCTTTGCCGACTGCCACGTGGCTTTGCGGTCGGCAAAGCCTTTGCCGACTGGGTTTAAGTCTTTGCCGACCGGGGCAAGCAGTCGGCAAAGAGGCGTTTTCCTGTAGTGCTAGGACTGAGGCAGTAAAGGTTGCTGTAGCCAATAATATATAATATATGTATTCATTAACAATACTATTGTATCATATTCATTTTAGAGCAACATAATGGATAAAAAACTTGGTTCTCTTGCAAAATGAGTTGCAACGTACGAGAGCGGGTATACAGTGTGTGCCTGAGATTTGGAGGTGATTTCGATGGATATATATCTTCACCCGACATGGTTGGTGGTTTAGAAATAGAATTTTCCAATAGTAAAGTTTTGGGCTTTTATTGAGTTGCTTTTAACAAATATTTTACTCATGTGTGCTGTAGGTTCAGCTTTTGTAATTGGTATCAGCAGATTTCCAAGGTTGCAGAGGCTGGGTGCAGGTCACGGTTAGGCAAAACACTGGCGCACCCAGATCCGAAACCTAAGGCTAGGTAGAACCCCGACTACCAATTCAGTTGAAAAATCCACTCCTGGCCCTGTGGTTGCATGTTTGGCCTACGGTTGCTAGAGTTCTATGTTACGTGGGTGCCAATTTCATGTCAATTTAGGGTTCTCATCTTTCTTGAACACTAGTGTAGTTAGTTTTTTATTGTTTCATTGCCATTGCTAAACAAATGTTAGCACTCATAAATAAATTAACTGATCCATCTGTATGCAATATAATACAATGTTAATATAGGTTAACAATGTCACAGTTTCAGTTCTTGTGCACACGTCCCAATATGATATAATTTGGATTGAGAGGGTATAAGGTATCATTTATGAATACTTGTGTAAAAACAAAATAAATAAATTATTAGTATTAACTAGATAGGCCTATCTGATCATGTTTGTCAAACAAGAATGACATGCCTTTTCAATTAGCGACTAAAGTGAAATAGCAATATGGAGGAACCATGGACGTGACATTTTATAATTAATCAAAGAATGCTCACCTACTATCGCTATTGCATATCCTGGAAATATGGGCTGGCATCCTTTGTCACTTTTTCCATCTCCTCTCCGCCCGAAATTACATTTGCATTCGAAATCACCCACAGTATCATAGCATGTGCTACCACTTCCACAAGGATATTGTTTTTCATACCTTGCAGGGTCTGATTTTCGAAGCTCGCACTCGTTAATATCTGCATAATTGGTACCTATACTGTTAGTTTGAGGAAACCTATCCTATATAAGAATTCCAAAATTTACTTCTCACTCAATTACATCAAATATTTTGGCACATATGAAAGTAGATTAAGATATGGTCGATGCAATCACATTTCTGATCAGTTGGGAAGTGGGTGAGGCGCACACGTGGATCTCTTGTTGTTCAGTGTAGCAGAATATATAGTGTGGATTTGGTTTTATGTATAGAACTTCAAAATATGTTTACTGTCCAATTTTGGTATACCGAATGGTTTTGGATGCCCCACCTCAGTCCATTACATTCAACAATCTGAACATTTTTTAATTAAAACTTGCTGTCAGTCTAATTTGTACCAAAATTCGATGCCATGATAATTATAGTAATAGACCACAATGCTCTAGTCGTGAAAGTACATGGACAGAATTTTAAGTACACTAGATATTTTTTTAACATTTTAACCAGTATTAAGAAACAACAGCATATGGCATGAAGAGAATGATGTAGTCCATTGGCAAAGTGTTTTTGTCCTAATATAATTTGAGCTGCCATACAATCATATCTTGTACTTTTGAACGTCAACATTACTATAGAAATGATTAATTAGTGCTCAAAATCACCATAAAAGTATTCAACAAGAAGGATCAAGATGAATTTATATACAATAGGCGTCACTAATAAGTATGCATTTGGTTTTACGATGTCCTGGATGAGATGATTCCATCCCAGTAATTGTCCTTTTTACGATAATGCGAACTCATGGAATAATGAAGTAATTACTGAAGATTCAGTGAAACATGCCCTCACACAACAATTTATCCAAGTACTATTTCGGTATTTCCTATGCTTCAACCAAAAGTGATTAGTGATAAAAAAAAGACATGAATTCACAAATGATAGTAGCTAAATTCAGGTGCATAGTACTAACTTGTGCATCCACCGGTGACATATGGATTGCCAATGTATCCCTTGGAACATTTGCATAAGTACCCAGAGCCATGCGAGGCATTGACACAATGGCTATTGGCGCTAACACAAGCTGAAGCTGTCGATTTTTCCAACACCCCATCTTTCTCTATCAGTGGAGGACAAGATCCATCAACCCGGATGGCCCAGTCGAGGACTAGAGGGACTTCTGTCACAGTTCTGTCTCCAATCTTCCTAACAATGCTGTTGTTTCGAACAAGGTCCTTCCGTTGGAAATCATACCTAAAATACATAGGCATAGAGAGAAACTCACCTAAGAAGAATTTTTTTTTACTCATTATCAGTACATATATTTCTTTAGAAAAAGGACTACTTCCTGCCTCCGCTCTCGCACATAGCCAAAAGTATGAGTTTCTTTTTTAGCCTATCCACAAAAGGATGTGGTTGTAGACATTCTCTATATAGAAAATACATACACCGGAGTGACTCTTGATTACATCCACTTCTTTAGATAGTTTCACACCAGTGGCTTTTATTTTCATTTTCTTGTATATCGTTGGATTGTACGTTTTGAAATCTTCAACTTATGTACAGAAAGGGAGTACTGCTAATATGTCCCTTTCTTCTCAATTCTTTTCTCATCTTGTTTAACATGTTACCTTTCTAAAGCTAAGATAGTTCACCCACTCTTTTGCCAAGCAGTTTAAAGGCCTTTGACGTCTAGATATTTTTTTAATAGGGCACTACGTACTCACACCATACACACATACACGCGTGTGCGTCCACACACATGCAAAAAAAAAAGTGGGAAATGTGTAGTATCATTAAACACGCGTGTATACTTGTACCCTACCTTTTTCGGGAAATATTCCTAGGAAATACAGTGAGACGTACACCAGGTTCAAGTGGGGCTTGAACACTACTCGGTAGTACACCACTGGGCAGTCCTAACATGGAACCAGAGGCCCCATTCACCTCTGACACCTGAATTTTAACACCGAACCAGAGGCCCCTTTCACCTCTGACACCTGAATTTCAAGGACTTAGATCTGTACTGAACAGTGGTGGTGGCATGTAGTGTAAGATAAGAATAAATCATGTGTTTCAAGGCTTTCTAGCACCAAAATTTCTGTTTACATCTATGTTGCTGTCATTTAACCTAGCGCAATGACACATGTTCCTACACATGAGCTAGTGATTTTAAGGGATATAATCATTGAAAGAGATTTTTATGGTGCTTGGGAGAACCGGTGGTTCCTCTTACTCTTGATAAAATCCCTCCTAGTAGAAATTAATGGAAACACATGAGTTCAGAACAGTGGTGGTTGCATATAAAATTATTGCTTATTTTTTATATCTCTTTCATTTATTCTTACCCAAACACGATACTCATCCATACATTCTTATATTTTACCCGTTGTTAAATACTGCAGTTACCAATTAGTTTGAATCTAACAATTGTAAAGCTTGGTAATTTAGAAATGTATACATTACATTTTATGGTTGTCTAATTATCTTCTATAACAATAGCTTATATTAGCTATTTAGACATAGATTTGATGAAATATTTACGTTATTCCTTTATAACAACATATGTGAATATTTTATATACAAATTTAGGTGGTAGATACAGGTGTTCTAGATGTCGATTTAGGGATTATTTATGTTTATATAATGGGTAACATTTTAAGAAAATAGAATAGATCCAATGACCATTATTCTCTATGATTATTATTAGAATCAAGCACATTAGTGACCAGATATTTGTGATTATTATGATAACTTCTAGGATGTATCTTTTTTCTAACACATATTGTTATAACTACTGTTGAGACCCTGTTGAGGGGATTCCAGTTAGTAATCATTTGCATTGTCATCATCCGCATTGTACCCTAGTGATACTCAATATGTATCTAGGTAAACATAAGATAAAGTTAAATAACTTTTATGGAACCACTTTAGTGACATCATGGATATATATATATATATAGGGAGAGTATACTCTATAGCTAGCTACAAAATAAGTTATTTTGTAGCCATCTCTATTTACGATAATTTTATATACTAATTTACGACAATGTCAGTATATATTTACTATAGTTGAATTACTATAACACATGCGGATATTTACCATAATGTTATAGTAAATCACATAGTAAGGAGTTACTATAATCTCGTAAATTAGCATAGCAATTATCATAACTCAAAGTGGCTACAGAATAAGTTGTTTTGTAGCCAGCTGTAGCGTAATAGTTCTATATATATATATAGAGAGAGAGAGAGAAAGTATACTATATTGCTAGCTACAAAATAACTTATTTTGTAGCCACCTCTATTTACGATAATTTTATATACTAATTTACGACAATATCAGTATATATTTACGATAGTTGAATTACTATAACGCACGGGGATATTTACCATAATGTTATAGTAAATCACATAGTAAGGAGTTACTATAATCTTGTAAATTAGTATAACAATTATCGTAACTCAAAGTGGCTATAGAATAAGTTATTTTGTAGCCAGCTGTAGAGTAATAGTTCTATATATATATATATTGTCTTTCACTTTTAATATTATTAGTTGAAACTCTCATGTTTATTTATTTTTAAATTAATTTTTTACTTTAAAATTTTATTAATAATATATTCTAAGTTGTAGAATTACAACGTCATAAATAAATAGCCTCCATCGGTCAACCCAAGATGTTGAATTTGTTGTATCGAAGAATTATAGGTGTAGTAGTATATTATTTTATAAAAAAAATAGTGTGATTAAAATTAAACTACCAATATTGATATGTCATAGCATGTTTTAGTCAAAATGTATAAACTTATCAAAAGAAACACCTTATAAAATCTATGAGTGATTTATCTATTTGGCACTAAAACAAATCAACCTTTCTTATATGGCACTCCAAAATTCAAACTTTCTTATTTGGCCCATCCATCTGTTAGTTGACTCTCTTGACTATGTCAGTTTTTTCTTGGGTAAACAAAAATATCCTTGTCCCCTCCATGGGTACTCGCATGCATCTGTCTTCTCCCCTAACGCAGCTCGCGCACGCAAGAGCCCGCTTCTTCTTCCCCGTAAAAAACTGAAACCCTAGATCGATAGACCTCGCGGGAGCATATACAGGACAAAGAGGCGGTGGAGGCGTCTGCTGGCGGTGCCCATGATCGACTGCTAAAGGCTAGATGGGTATTTATCTAGGAGTACTAAGTTAAAGGCCAGATGTTTTATGAATATTGAGACAATTTATCTTTGTTCTTAGTGTGTCTCTTGTGTTAGGATCAATTAACAACGTTGAGGGACTCTAGTAAGGTATATAATAAGATGGTAATAATCACATCATACCAGCCTTTCTCGGCGACGAAGGCGTTGCTACAGGGACTGTATCTCCATACCGAATTGCTATTCCTTGGTTCACCCCAGGCGACTGCTATGTTGCTAAGGTTGCCTGGGATGGACATCTGGCAGCAGCCGAGCCCGGTGCACTTGTCGCCGTCCTGAGCCGCCGCATCCACGCTGACGCAGGAAGTGATGCAGCCAGTGTAGTAGCGGGAGCTCCGCAGCAGCGCCACCGTGTTGCACCCGGTAGCCGTGAACTCGTTGCGTGTCGTCGAGATCAGGAGCTGGCTGCTCACCTTCAGGGTAGTGCTGACCTCTGTGATGATCTGGGTCGTTGCGTTGTAGGACTTGTAGCATTGGGACGACACGGGGGCTAGGACCCGCATCTCGCCGGTCTCCAGCGAGAGGCCCAGGACCTCGACGTTGCCCTCGTACGGTCTCGGAGGGTTGAAGCTGTGGTTGCAGGTGAGGCTGTACAATCCCCGCCAGGAGCAGCCGTCGCCGATGCCATACGGGTAGGGGATGTCTACGTCGCCGCACTTGCGAGGGCAGTTTGGCCGTGGAGCTGGCAACGACGGCGACGATGGCACCGCCGTGTTGTCAGCACCGGCCGCGGCGGCTACCGGAACCAGAAGATGGTATATGATGCTGGCAGCAGGAAGGAGAAGCCACACGACGTCTGCCATGGCTTCCTAGCTAAGCCACACGACGTCTGCCGTGGCTTCCTAGCTAGCTTCCAAGTGCTCCGATCCTGCTTACGGAGGTGCCGCGTGCTGGTGACCTCTACTACCTAGCTAGCTTATGGCAGATCCAGGTGTGTGTATATATAAGCACAGCTGCACAGGTGCGGCCCTGCTGGTGGGCTCCGCATGATTGTTATATCAAAATACTAATCTAAATTGACTTGACTTTTCAGAGTAGCAAACTTTCATCAGAGAATTTAATTGCTACATTTCTCATGCGCTATATGTTGAGGCGGCGCAATATTCATTGGCTACATTTTTCAAGGGGCAAAACATAAAAAGCATATTTCGAGCCCCTCGATCCCAAAATATTTCAATTTCTAAGAAGTTTCAGACATATACTATATATTACGGCTCGATAGGAAGGCATCATTATTCAGGCTGATAATACACGGTTAATCAAATTTTATGGTGCATAAAACAGTTGATCCTGGACCGTTTACCTCCAAGTTTTTACAGTGTTGAAATAATGAGTAGAGAAAGTGGAGAATGTTTGAAAAGGGGTAAAAGAAATGTGTTGTTGTGGTTTTAATCTTTGACTAACTTTGCGAAATGGTGATAAGGGTTAGTGGGTTGTTTTCTCTTTGGTAAAAAAAAGGAACAAGAAAAACAGCCCGGGGAAGGGTTGGTAGAACCGGCAGGGAGCAGGGCGTGAGCATGGGTCACGTCCACGCCAGCGCCTAGGTCACCGCCTGTTCGCCGCCCCTCTCCAGCGAATCCCGAACCAATCCAGAGGCAAAGCTTGCCGTATGTCGTCCTGTGCAGAGTACGTTGTTGTCATACCTAGCCTTGTGCCACCACAGCATCGCCGCTCGCCTCTTTGGACCGCTGGACCTTAGGCCGCTGTCGTTGTTCTTTAAAACTGAAGCCGAAAGAGGTAGACTGAATTCCCTTGTAATGGGGTCATGTGCATAGAATTTCCCCACTGAAATGGCCTTTGATTTGGCAAATAAGAAAAGTTCTGGGTATTTATCCTTTAATGGTTCTTCCAACCAGTTATTCTGCCAGAAGTTGCAGGTTTGGCCATTTTGAACTTGTGCAGTAGATAGTGACAGTAAGGATTCCAATAACTTCAATTTTTTTCTCCACCAGAAATAACCCTTTTTGTATGACTGGGTAGTCTGCCATTAGAACAATGTTTCTCCCAAACTAGTTAAACCCAGGGTATGTCTTTTTGTCAGAAGAATTTATCTTTGAACTTTTTTACGTAGATTATCGAGACATAACATATATCTATATTAAAAACTATGTATCTAAAAGCTAAAATAACTTATTATTTGGAATGAAGTAGCTTGTTTGAGGGGGAGGTTAGTGTGGAAGCATGCAAAACAATTTAGTTTGAGACAAAATTTTGGCCTATAAATTAAATCAGTTTGATTTGAGACGGAGGGTAGGTGTCAAAAGTTCTATCTTTGTTTCTAATCGAAGGGCACTAGACATTGCGATCGTTTATTACTCTCTTCGTCCTAATATATAAAGCGTAACTATTTTTTATTCATGTCTTACAATATAAGGCGTGCTGTCTCTGGGCACAATACATTATGCAGTAATACTAATGTTTTGAGAGAGAATTAAATATGTTCCTTAGTCTTTGAACCAGAGGTGGTTACGCCTTATATATTGTGACAGAGAGAGTATGACACATGGGAAGTAGAATAAACTAAGGTAGCAAAACAAAATAAAGAAAATCCATTGAAAAGAGCTACTCCATCTGTCTCAAATTATAAGTTATTTCAATTTTTTTAGAGAGTCGGAGCACCCCAAATTTCATCAAATATATATAACAAAATAATAATATTTATGATACTAAATAAGTATCATTAGATTCTTCATTAATTATATTTGCATAGTATACCTATTTGATATCATAAATCTTTATAACTCTCTCTATAGTTTTGGTCAATTATGAGATGCTCTGATTCTCTACAAAAGTTAGAATAACTTATAATTTGGAATGGAGGGAGTAATGAGTTTATTTATATTATAGATGACAATGACGGAGGAACTGCCAAATAATAAAAGTCAAAGAAGACACATCAGCAAACACTAATTGTTGGAATAAAGCAAAATATGTCACAAATACTAAACCGATGGGCAACCGTAAAATAATATAAATATCCATATCAAGAATCACAAAAGGTGTTTAAAGCTATGCAAATCTTATCCGCCAAAGTACTTTCCTTTTTTTTATCTTGAATGAGTGAAGTCATTAGAGACTATATTCCTTGTAGAGCAGTTACTTTCGAAAAGCGGCTAATCTTTACTTGATTTCTACTCCAGAACATGCTGCGTGGCTTGATGATCAACCTAGCCAACTCACTCATGTCCTTCCTTAAAAACTTTAGAAAAAATAACATACACTACGTTAAAACATGTAATCACTGTTGGAGCATCAGTGTCTGTTGTGCCAGAGCCAGCAGTGATTGATTATCACCGTCGGTTTGTAAGCCTAAGATCAAAAAAAATCACTACTACATATGATTTTGCGAGACACTAGCCAGGAATTAACGGAGGCGGCAACATCGCTGGCAGCCCCGGGCCTTAAGTGGTTGCCTCCATTATATTAATAGTTAACGGAGGTGGCCCACATGAGCCAACTGCCTCCGTTAATAGTCTATTAATGGTGGCGGACACTTCATGACGACCACCTCCATTATCATGTTAACAGAGATGGCAGACACTTCGCGTGAAAAATGCTGCGACTTGCAACTTCGACGGAGGAGACGGGTGGCTGACCGGTGGGGGCCTTCCCAGATTAAAAAAATAACTATTTTTTTGCAATTTTTTTGTTTTTAAAATCGTGATTTCTGAAAAATCACGAACCGCCTCTACAGACCCAATTTGTAGGGACGGCTGGCCAACCGCCCCTACTAACCAATCATTTCTAGCCACCCCTTCATAGGTGTTGGGGTATTAACTCCCCCTGGCGATGGAGGTAACGCAAAAGCAGGGGTGTGCGCTCAAGACTGCGATCGAGTTATGTCGCCACCGTTGTTTTTCCTTCGGCAATTCCTAGACAGAGGTATCAGGCGAAGATACAGCAGGAGTTCCGCCCGCTAATCCTGACTTGCATATTTTTGTTTGTGCCGTTGTGCAGGATGCACGGGAGTGGAGCCCGAGCAGAGGCCTTACCTCTACCTCTGACGGGCAGAGGTTAGACCTGCGTTGTACGGGCGGAGGTTCCGAGAGCTGCTCGGTGCCCTGGAGTGCCACTCGCAGGGATGTGCCGGGCAAGGCCAACAGGCGGGCAATGTTCAAGATCTGAGGTAGAGGTGAAACCTCCTCCATCCAAGGGAGGAGGTCCGAACCATGCTCCTCCGGCATCAGCACTTAGGCCCTCGGAAGCCTGATGGGCCGTAAGTGTCGGCCCACCGTGAAGTAGCCTTCATCACTGGAGAATGACCGGCTACCCTTGAGAGACTAGCCTAGGGAAGGTATCTATGAAGAATATACCGCCACCGTCACGGGGAAGGAATGTCATTGTGATTTATGTCAGTCGATGCCCTATAAAATAGGGGGTTGTAAATGCTCCAAGCGAGAGGTAGGTGAATACAGTAATAAAACCCTAGCTTTCTTGGGTCCCACCTGTGCTTTCCCTAAGCCCACTCTTCCTCATCCTCTGCCCACAACCTAGTGGAGGTCCATCCAACCATGCTAACCCTCCGCTGGAAACAGTTTCCCAACATTGGCGCCCACCGTGGTTTGGCCGACACAAACCCGCAATGGTAGGAAAAAGGAAAGCACCACCTAGGCGGCCAGCAGCCTCTGCCGAAAACACAAGGCCCCGATGCAATGTCGACAACACTTACGCCGCACCAGTACAAGATGATGGTGACACCGAGACTTGGGACTAGCAGCCAACATCAGAGGTTCAGCAGGCGCCTAGCCTCACCCCTGAGCAAGAGCTACAGCAGCTCCAAGCCCAACTACAAACCATGCAGCAAGAGAGAGACAAAGTTGCCGCCGCCTACGCTGCAAGTCAGCAAGCAATGCAAACATCTGCCCAGGCGGCGGAGATCAGGTAGCAGCTCGCCCTTTTACAGGCAGAGATTTAGAGCATGCAGCCTCAGCAAGCTCCGGTCACCAACCCAAACAATATACCTCTGACATACCAAAATGTGGCAAACAATGCCCCAGCTACACCAGCCCTGGCAATGTCGATACCTCCGGCTCTTACCTCCGTCACATCAAAAAAAGCAGACCCTAAATCCCCATTATCTGAAGGTATTCAAACTTCACCTTGGCCAGTTGCCTACAAGCCGATCACTTTGCCAAAATACAATGGCAAGTCAGATCCTTCCCAGTTCGTCATGAGTTTTGAGGCGGCGATAGCATCAGCCGGGGGCAATGACAGTGTTTTGGCCAAGTCATTCGTTATCACTGCCGAAGGTGATGCCCTAGCTTGGTATTCAATGCTCAAGCCAAGAACAATATACTCATGGGAGAACCTCCAGGACAAAATTCTAGAAAACATCAAAGGCTTCTCCAGCGAGTCCTTGACCTCCACATAATTGTTTCAATGCAAGCAGATCCAGGGAGAGCCTCTAAAAGATTACTTCCAAAGGTATGTACAACTCAAGGTTCGAGCACCCAATGTCTCAGACGACGTAGCTATAGAAGCAGCTATCAAAGGCCTATGCATCGGACCCTTTGCTGCCCACCTAGCTAGAGAGAAACCAGCAACAATGCACCAACTATACTCAGAATTCAAGAAATACTGCAAATCATATGCTGATTACCGCAAAAGGCTAGAGGAGCAAAACCAAGGCAGACACCACAGAGGTAGAAACGGGCGGAGGAATGGCAATGGGCAAGGCTAGCAGCAGCAGAGGTCGGGACAGGGCCAGCAAGTGTTCAACACTGAACACCAAGTCACCAACCAGCAAAGCCAGTGTCCCCCATAGTCTGGAGGACAAGCCTCATCTCAGAGATAGTACCAAGGCAAGAGCAATGACTAAGGTAGAACCTAGAACAAGAACCCAAGACAAAGGCAGCGAAAGCAGTACTATTTTTTCCATGGGGAAGAGAAGGGGCACGTCACCAAAGACTATCTAGACGCCAAAGAAACCCAAGAAAGAATTAAGAATAGAATAGCACAGCCTCTGCTGCAACCTCTGGCAAGAGATGTGAACCACACCTTTGCTCCACCCATACACCAACAATACTACCCACCTTACCCAACCTATAATCCCAACCAAGTAAATTCTCCCAACATAACCTCCGCCTATTACCCCAGCTTTCTAACAGCTTGGAGGTCACCAAGCCAACCGCCTACTCAGCCAAATCTACAGAGGGCGGAGGCCAGCCTAACATAGAGGCTAGCCAACCTCCGCCAGTTGTTAACAGACCACACGAAATACTACCACCACCACTAGCACTACCACAGCAGCCCCTAGCACCAAAAAAGAACCCAACCAAGAAAACCAAGTGAACCCTCACACCTCCTACCAACAATTGGCATGATTCTACCAATAGCCGGAGGTTCATCCGTGGAGTTCTAGACCAAGCGGCAAAAGAAAGATCACCTCCGGTTGGTGAACAATGTTGCAGTGCAGGGTCCAATACGCTACATAGACTGGTCCAAAACCTCTATCACCTTTTCAGAGCAAGACCTCAATCTAGAAAGCTACCCCCATGCAAACGCAATGGTAATCAAAGCAAACATAGCAGGCTGGGGGATCAATAGGTTCCTAGTTGATTCAGGGAGCTCAACAAACATAATATTTGTTAGCGCCTTCGACCAGATGAAGCTCAGCAGAGGCCAACTGCAACCTTCGGACACTCCACTGATCGGGTTTGGAGGCAAGCAAGTCAATGCCCTAGGAAAAATCTCCCTACCAGTATCCTTCGGTGATCAGGAGAATGCAAAGAACATAATATGTCACCTTCGACATCGTAGACTTGTACTACCCCTACAATGCAATTTTTGGAAGAGGTTTTGCAAACAAGTTTAACATGGCACTCCATATGGGGTACCTATGCATGAAAATGCCTGCACTTCATGGCATCATCACGGTACATGGCAGTCAGAAGGAAGCAAGGAATATCGATAAAGCAATTTATAGGTCTCAGAGGAACATTAACTCCGTAGACATGGAACCTCCGGACATGCCCAAAGGCACAACTAGTCTCAAGGATCAGGAGGATACCAAGATGGTACTGCTAGAGCAAATAGTACCAGACAAGCAGGTGATAATAGGCGCAAACTTGTCGGCTAGAGAGGAGGTGGAACTCATCGACACTCTTGCCAAAAACAAAGACATCTTCACCTGGACAACC
Source organism: Saccharum spontaneum (assembly GCA_022457205.1). NCBI lineage: Eukaryota > Viridiplantae > Streptophyta > Magnoliopsida > Poales > Poaceae > Saccharum > Saccharum spontaneum. Next base: position 50,160,019 of record CM039598.1, on the reverse strand, counting down.
TCTGACTTACATGGGGTCAGCAAAGATATAATAGAGCACGCCCTAGACATCAACCCGAACATGAGGCTGAAGAAGCAATGACAAAGGAAAATGTCAGAGAATAGGATTCTCGCAGCCAAGACGGAGGTTCAAAGGCTCCTTGACGCCAACGTTATCAGAGAAGTAAAATACTCAGAATGGCTAGCCAACGTTGTCCTTGTGCCCAAGAAAAATGACAAAATGAGAATGTGTATAGACTTCACAGATCTCAACAAAGCTTGCAAAAAGGACCCTTTTCCGCTGCCTAGGATAGACGCATCAGTCGACAAGGCAGTAGCATGCAGAAGATTTTCGCTACTTGACTGTTTCTCCTGCTACCATCAAATTTGGCTAAAGAAAGAAGATCAAGAGAAGACAAGTTTCACAACACCCTTCGGCACCTACTGCTACATAAGGATGCCCAAAGGTTTAAAGAATGCAGGCTCAACCTTCGCTAGGATGCCAGCAACAGTATTGGGAAAACAGTTCCTTAGGAACATCATAGCCTATGTAGACAACATAGTGGTGATGAGTAGGGAAGAGAAAGACCACATTGAGGATCTAAAGGAGACCTTCATTAACCTCCCACAAACTAGGCTAAAACTCAACCCTGACAAATGTGTCTTTGGAGTTAGTAAAGGCAAAATGCTTGACTACATCCTTAGCTCAGATGGCATACGGGCCAACCCAGACAAAACAAAGGCAGTCATGTTGATGGTAGAACCTTCAACCAAGAAAGAGGTCCAGAGGTTAATAGGCAGCATAGCAGCACTCAACAGGTTCATATCCAAATGTGCAGAGCGTAGCCTACCCTTCTTCAAGGTACTCAAGGGCGGAGGCAATGCGCAATGGGGCCAAGAGCAGTCGGAGGCCATCCAGAAACTGAAGAAATATCTAGTGGAAGAATTATTGGTATCAGCACTAGAACCATAGGCCTTGCTCCTACTGTACGTTGCAGCCTTCGACCACGCTATAAGTAGCGCCTTGATCCAAGAAAAACAAATAGGTCCTGAGGTTGTCCAGAGGCCAGTCTACTACTTTTCAGAAGCCTTAGCCAACGCCAAGCTAAACTACTTAGAGCTGGAAAAAATTGCATATGTAGTCCTGATCTCCTCCAGGAAGTTGAAGCATTACTTCCAAGCCCATGAGATTACTGTTTCAACCTCCCAGCCATTGGGAGACATCCTGAGACACAAAGAAGCCTCCGGCAGAATAGGCAAATGGGCCACAGAGTTATCTTAGTTCACCATTACCTACGTCCCAAGAATAGCAATCAAGTCGCAAGCACTAGTGGACTTCATGGCAAATTGGACACCTCTGGCAGCACCACTGTTGACGGTCCTTAAGTATCAAATATAATTGTCAACTAAACATGGAAAAGGATCAATATGCACCAAACATCTAGAATTAGGGTTTTATCTGACAGAATTCCACGAGTTTTGGTGTTTATCTATTTCTGCAGGGAGTTATCAGATAATATGGAAAAGAGGTCCACATGTCGGGTTAATGACGGGAAAATTACTTGGCACGCAATTATCCTACATCTAGAAGACTCCAGAAGCCACGGGAACGAACGGGAGCCGTAACGGGCCAGGACACAGGGCGCCCGCCCTGTGCCCTAGGGCGCCCGCCCTGCCCCTCGGGCCAATCAGTTTCTGCCTCACGGATTATGCTCCACCGCCTCTCTAGATCAAGGAAAACCGTCCATTCTAAGTCGGTTTGATCCGACGGTCCAGATTCATTTGAAAGGGCTATATAAGCAAGGCACCACCACCCCAGGGGAGAGGAGAAATCATTATCAGAGGAAGCCAGAAAAGTTAGGGTTTAGGAAGTTCTCTCCCGCAGAGAATTAGAAGTAGCTACTCCATTGTTCTTCAAGTCTTATAGGTTTGATTAGATAGAATTAGAGAAGTAGAGCATTCAAGCTCTGGATTTTGGATCTTCATCAATAAAGATTGGTATTATTTCATATCATTCTCTACTACTTTATTCTAATTGCATTATGTCTCTGTTTATTATGTTCTTAGTTTACTCTAGTTCTATAATTGATATAGTTATGATTGATAATGAGTTTATGTATGAGTTTGCAAAGCGCTTAGCTCTTACCTCGAGGGAGTTAAGTGGTAGATCATATGTGAGCGTGGTGCTTAGATATTATTTACCTACAAATGTATCCTATTGGCCGGGTTGTGTGGTAGTTCGCGATAGTGACAGCTTCATTGATTCTTATATAGTCCACCCTCCGTTGGTAGGACAGGCAGAATTTGTATTGCGGAGTAAGTCTTACTATGTTCTGATTTACTTTAGCAATGTTCCTTATACATAAATAAAGAGTCTTTTATACTATATATGATCTTGTAGAATGTTTAGAGTAGATTGTGACTTAGTAGATAGTAGATACTTAGAATCCATTCTCTAGCTAATCCGACGTCACCTTATATCAATATGGAGTAGTCTATTTCTAATCGCTGTGTTATTTACCCATGACCTTATAATTCATTATCTTTATTTATGGCTTACCCCCTGCCAAAGCAAGTGACTGTGTGACGAGTTTCTCATTAGTAATCATGTTTAGCAAAGTTGATCTCTAGTCTATGTCATTCCACACCTGCTTTCACCGTTCTCTTAAGCAAAATATAAATAACGATACCCGGAATACTTTTCCTGGTGAAATGCTACAATGTGGTATTTTATCTGTGCGCTTGCGGATAGAATAGATTATCTTCTAAAGAGCCCTTTACATTTATAAATACCTATGTACACTCTGGCACCATGCTGGGGATGACAACCTAGTATTTAAGTGGTGTTAGTAAGTGTCAACAAGCATTTCTGGCGCCGTTGCCGGGGATCGGTAATGAAAGTCAGGAAGTCATCAAGGTTATTCACATAAAATTTTTTAAACTAGACTATTGAGAAAAATTGCAAAAACAGCTACTAAGTGAGAAATCATAACAAGGCACCTCTACTTTGGCAGGATTCACCCTGTTGTTTTTCTATGTTTATATTTTTATACAGGGTATATCAGGATTGACTTTGGTACATTCAACTCTTCATCATCAGAACCAAAGCAATCAAAAAGAAGAACCTAGTCACCATTTGTTGAAGCTATGGCACAAAAGACGTTACAAGAATTCTCTGCTCCAACTCTTGAGAACATTCCAACTGGTCCAAGAATTGAAGCAGAAGAAGAAGAAGCACCCGAGTTTGAGCTCAAGTCAAGCCTCATCAATTTGGTGCAAGCTACACAATTCACTGGAAAGGTACACGAAGATGCAAATGCACATCTGCAGAATTTCCTGGAGATTGGAAGCACAATCCGCATCAACGGTGTTCACAAGGACGTCATACTACTTCGCCTCTTTCCATTCTCATTAGAAGGAAAAGCGAGGAAGTGGTTTTACACTCATAAAGACAACATCAATAACTGGACGGACTTATCAGATGCCTTTCTAGCAAAGTTTTTCCCTATAGGCAAAACAGCTGCCTTAAGAGGAAATATTGTCAATTTCCAGCAGCAGAAGATAGAAGCCATTTCAGAAGCATGGGAGCGTTTTCAAGGATACATATCAGATTGTCCTCACCATGGAATGGCTAGATGGTTACTTATGCAGACCTTCTACCATGGATTAACTCAGAAGGCTCGTGAGTGCCTAGATGCATCTGCTAAAGGATCATTCTTGGAGCTTACAATTGGACAAGCTGAGACACTTTTGGAGAAGATATCAGAAAATCAAGGCTGGTTCCAAGACAAAGCTCAACAATGTCATCAAACTGAAGAAATACCAGAAGAAGTACATGCAATATCAACCAAGATGGAGAATTTGCTCCATTGGATTGATCAGAGGGCCAAGTTCAAAGAAGATCAAAGAGTCATTGAAACAGCACATAAACCCACTGTAAGTCAACCCAATAGTAAAGGTATTAACTTAGGTAATTCCTTCAAGCCACTTAAGGAAATAATAGCTCAACAAACCAAAATTAATGATAAAGTTAAACAAAGGCTAGATACAAATGAATCATCTCTAACAGATATACATAATAAAATGGATTTTCTATCAGCTGCCTTTGATGAGCAGAACACTATTAATAAAAGGGTAGAACTTAAATTAGCAAAGCTAGCTGCTGCACTGCCTGTTGCTACTAACCTTGAGCAGGTAAAGAACATAATTACCAGAGGAGGGAAGGCCACTAAGGATCCTCCTTTCCCAAAAAGAGGCAAAGAAAACCAGCATCAGTGCAACCAACAGTGATAGAAGAAAACCCTGTTGAAGCAGAAGAGCTGCTACGATCACCAAGAACTGGAGAAATGATGAAAGATTTTTACGACACCAACTATTTGCCATTCCCTAGAAGAAACAGAGGACCACAGTCGGATGAGCAGTTTGGTAAGTTTGTGGAGGTAATTCAGAAATTATATGTCAACATACCTCTACTTGATGCCATACAGGTACCCACATATGCAAAGTACATTAGAGATATTCTTAACAAGAAGAGGCCACTGCCCACCATTGAGGTGATCAAGCTGACAGAAGAGTGTAGTGAGGCCATCCTCAACATACCATTAAGAAAGAAGAAAGATCCAGGTTGTCCCACCATTGATTGCTCGATCGGAGACCAACACTTCAACAATGCACTTTGTGATCTCGGAGCAAGCGTCAGCGTGATGCCAGCATCAGTCTACAAGAAGCTCAAGCATACAACCCTTGAACCAACATCAATGTGTCTACAACTAGCAGATCAATCAATTCGACACCCGATGGGCATCGCCGAAAACATCCCAGTCAAGATAAGAGACTTCATTATACCAGTAGACTTTGTGGTACTGGACATGAGTCCCGACTCAAAAGTGTCCATTATCCTTGGGAGGCCATTTCTGAGTACCGCCAATCGGAAAGGGAGAAATCAAGTTCAACATAAACGGACAAGAAGAACACTTCACATTCAAACCCAGACCAGAGAGAGACTCCACAGTGAAGGAAGTTCATGAAGAAGAACCACTGGAGGCACCATCTCCGGAGGAAGGTAAATTAGAAGATTGAAAGATTTGGAGGTCCAGCTTGGGGGACCTAAAATTCCCAAACCCTCGCCGGGAGGTAAATCGGTATTTATCCATTGCATATTTAATTCTTGCATTAGTTATATTCATGCATAGCATCATAATAAATAATAAAAAAAGAGAAGCCCCATATAAATAATACATATGGTGTGTAACAACCCATATTTATTAATTATAGTGGTGGCATAAAAATATTTTTCCATGATCATTTCAAATTGTTTTGAATTTCTTTAGTTTTTCTCCTGCATTATATTTATCATTTTCAACCTTCTAGAAGCATGACCCACACCCTTGGGTCCCACATGTCATACACTTCACCTCACATACATCCCATCATATAATTTCATCCACCAATATGTTTCCACTCACCAGACATCTTTCCACCGTCCAACCACTATCAAAACATCCTTTTTCTGCATGAGATCAAAGCAAAGGACCAAGTGGAGAAGAGGCAGCCAGGATGGGCACCAGGGGTGGGCGCCCGCCCACCTACCCAGGGCGCCCGCCCTGTCCCCTGCTCCTTCTATAAAAAGCCACCTCCAGTTCTCCTTCTCTTCATACACTCATTTCAGAAAACCCTGCAACCTCATAGTTCTCAGTTTCCAAAGCATAGTTCTAGTAGAGAAGAGAAGAGAGAGTGAAGAAGGGGAAGAGAGTGTGAGAAGGTTAAGAGCTCTTTTGAGTAAGAGAGCTAGGTCACTTAGTCAGCAGTAATCCCGCTGTCCAGCGGAACTAAAAGTTGTTAGGGGGAGGCCCTGTTAAAATTAAAACTTGTCTTGAACGATTAACCCCCGGACGACTGACTTTTGGACGGCTAACCGCTGACATTTTTCTAACATATTCTCCACTAGTTGTGTTGGTGTCTACTCTTTCTTTTTACAGGATGTTGAGGAAGATCAAGAAGGCTAGCAAGGCCATCAAGAATATCGGGACAAGGAGTTCGTCCCGACACTCCTCCCGCCACTCGGAAATGAGCGTCGATCCGGCACCCCAGCAAGCTCCATCATCCTCCTCCGCTCCTAGGATCAAAGTGCTCCTCAAGCCAGGAGATCTTGATCTCAAGAGCCGTAGAGAGAAAGACATCTACCAGCAGTTAAAAGGTAGGTACTTCATCCATACCCCACTCTTGATCCACTGCTTTTACTAGAAACGGGGATGGGCACCGAGTTTGATCTTATCTTTCGCATGCTGGAGTGGACTAATTTTTGGGATATCACAGAACTGGGTTCTCGTCTCCTCACCATTGAGTTTTTGTGCACTTTGCAAATTTGTGAAGGGGGCATTGTTTTCCGGATGTTCAAACAAGACATCATGTTGTCTTGGAGAGAACTAAGTGACCATCTTGGTTTCTCTCCAAGATGTCTTTTAGACATTGATACCGGTTTACCAAATTTTGATCGGAACCAGTTTTGGAGAGAAATCTCTCGAGATCTGTCTTTCAACCAGCCCCAAACCAGTGACATGGAGCATCCGACTCTAAGGATGTTCCACAAATGGCTCGGGTATAATTTGTTCTTTCGTGATGACATTAGGAAGGTTAGGATTGGAGATTTGCAGCTTCTCTATGCTGCCATTAACAAAACCGCCGTTTCACCCGTCATGCTTTTAGTCTCCCATTGGCTTGCTATCCCCACTCTTCAAGGTCCAGTCGGTTGTACCTCGCTTGTGACTCGCCTTGCCACAAATCTTAACTTATTGGAAAATTCATCTCTTGAATTTATTGATGAATCAAGAACATATCATGGCTATGACACATTCTGGCAGGCGAGGATGTTAAAAAGGGAAATTGGAATTATGTATATGTTGTACGACAATGATGTCAAGGTTCGGTTACCTAACCCGAGCCTTGGCCTCTATGCCATACAAAATTATTTGATTGATGTTGCAGCAGAGCCAGTGAACTAGCGTGTACCACAACGCGTGGCATCCGAAAGGATTACCACTCATCAAAGACACGACTGGTCTGGAGCTGATCCTGGACCGGAGGAAGCAGCACATCTTCACTATCGTGATTACAACCCCCGAGTCCTTAGGGACCCATGGGTTCAATCCACGCAGCCGCCTGAACCAACACCGGAGGAATGGCCGGAGGGCCAAGACCATCAGTGGGCTAACCCACCATACACTGCAGGCAGATTTTCTGTTGATCCCTATGGAGCCTCAACCTCCAGGACCCAGCCCCACTTTGATGCAGGACGCTACTCCGACGCCTCCTATGTGTTCACGGGTGATTATTACTATGATACCCGTGCATTCCACAACCGCACCGACAACGCCCTGCTCAACATCCAGAATCAACAAGCGGAACAAATGCGCCGCTGGGAAGCCCAAGAGAAGTGGAACCAAGAGCAAGCTGCCCAGATACAAGGCCTAAGGGAGGATACGGCTACGATAGAAAATAACATTGCCAGCATGATGAGTTTCTTCAACATTGAATAAAGACGTCGCCAACATCTAGCTTGGGGGAGTTTCCTCCCCATTTTACCAAGTAAGTTGTTAGTTATTTTTGTTATTTATTTTCTGCTTTAGTATTTCATATTAAAAAAATCCCTATAAATACTTTCTTTCTTGCTTTAATTTAATTTACTGCTTTCCATAAAACATGAAAACAAAATAAAAAGAGTGTGTAGATAAGTGTGCTTTAATTTATCTGCTAAGTTTTCATCTCTAGAAAAATAAAAAGACCAAAAAGATGTTTGATGGAAATGATGAATAGTTGCTCTGTTTGCTTACTTTCAAGTACCTAACTTTCATATTAAGTTCTCCCATGAATTGCTAAAACTAATAAATCTTTATTCTGTGGGAAGCATGAACCTAAAACTAAAGTCTAGGTAAAAGAAAGACATGATATAAAGTTTTGAGCTGCTGTTTATCTTGTTTCTACTACACTAAGTTCTGGAGATTTATTTTGAAAATTTACAAAATCACATGATGAGTTCCTAGCATGATTGGAAAAAATTCCTACCACAGCCATACTTGCTATAATTGCTATATCTTTTACTACTCATTCGCCACATTGAGTTTGATCGAGCTGTGTAGACCCTTAGGAGCTTTTCATGTGGTTAAATCAAGATATTCACTTGCACACATCTATTACACCATTCATCACCATTCATCAAAAACCTGTTAAAAATATTGTTACTACTTGTTGTCCCAAGTATTGTTATTTTCTCTCTTCAAAAAGATTCGATGCAGAAGAGGCATGGGTTATGCAAAAATTTATATATGAGGAAATAAAAAGGGGCAAGTGCCCGGAACCTCAGAAAAAAACGAGGAAATAAAAAGGAGCAAGTGCTCAGAACCTCGAAAGAAAAAGAAAAAGCGTGAGACGAGAGGTAAAAATGGACAAGTGTCCGACAGTAGAATTAGGGGTACAAAGATACCCACCTAAGGAAAAAAAAAGAAGATAGCCCATGTTCTTAAAAGCAAAGATCAAGAAGGAGGAGAGATAGCAATATGAGGAGCAATGAGAAGTAAGTTTATTATTTATACATTATCACCGTCATTATCATTTATTCCACCACACATGCACATCTTGATTTAATTATATGCTGAGTTCTTTTGGATCCATGGCTCGATTAGACAATATATGAACCATTTTTCACTCTTATGAGCTCCACATAAATATTTCATCAGTCATAAGAAAGTGATCTCTTTGGTAAGGATCCACAAATACCACATATAGAGAGACTTGAGAGAATCATGTCTAGGAACTCTGAGCTTTATTTTTTTGAAAACTTATGCAAAACTCCATAATAAGGTGAAGTATAGACAGGAGGAATAGTGCTTGACTTAATTACTTTGTCTTTTCGATTACTCAAGATTTAAGTGCAGGTACTAAGCCCCATGAACACTTCACTCTAATCTGGGAGAATTTTATATGAAAGTATGTGTGCCTGACAGAAAAGTAAACATCGAAGCAACTCCTGATCCATCTGAGTTTGTCTGTTTGCTCAGGGACGAGCAAAGGTTAAGCTTGGGGGAGTTTGTTGACGGTCCTTAAGTATCAAATATAATTGTCAACTAAACATGGAAAATGATCAATATGCACCAAACATCTAGAATTAGGGTTTTATCTGACAGAATTCCACGAGTTTTGGTGTTTATCTATTTCTGCAGGGAGTTATCAGATAATATGGAAAAGAGGTCCACATGTCGGGTTAATGACGGGAAAATTACTTGGCACGCAATTATCCTACATCTAGAAGACTCCAGAAGCCACGGGAACGAACGGGAGCCGTAACGGGCCAGGACACAGGGCGCCCGCCCTGTGCCCTAGGGCGCCCGCCCTGCCCCTCGGGCCAATCAGCTTCTGCCTCGCGGATTATGCTCCACCGCCTCTCTAGATCAAGGAAAACCGTCCGTTCTAAGTCGGTTTGATCCGACGGTCCAGATTCATTTGAAAGGGCTATATAAGCAAGGCACCACCACCCCAGGGGAGAGGAGAAATCATTATCAGAGGAAGCCAGAAAAGTTAGGGTTTAGGAAGTTCTCTCCCGCAGAGAATTAGAAGTAGCTACTCCATTGTTCTTCAAGTCTTATAGGTTTGATTAGATAGAATTAGAGAAGTAGAGCATTCAAGCTCTGGATTTCGGATCTTCATCAATAAAGATTGGTATTATTTCATATCATTCTCTACTACTTTATTCTAATTGCATTATGTCTCTGTTTATTATGTTCTTAGTTTACTCTAGTTCTATAATTGATATAGTTATGATTGATAATGAGTTTATGTATGAGTTTGCAAAGCGCTTAGCTCTTACCTCGAGGGAGTTAAGTGGTAGATCATATGTGAGCGTGGTGCTTAGATATTATTTACCTGCAAATGTATCCTATTGGCCGGGTTGTGTGGTAGTTCGCGATAGTGACAGCTTCGTTGATTCTTATATAGTCCACCCTCCGTTGATAGGACAGGCAGAATTTGTATTGCGGAGTAAGTCTTACTATGTTCTGATTTACTTTAGCAATGTTCCTTATACATAAATAAAGAGTCTTTTATGCTATATATAATCTTGTAGAATGTTTAGAGTAGATTGTGACTTAGTAGATAGTAGATACTTAGAATCCATTCTCTAGCTAATCCGACGTCACCTTATATCAATATGGAGTAGTCTATTTCTAATCGCTGTGTTATTTACCCATGAGCTTATAATTCATTATCTTTATTTATGGCTTACCCCCTGCCAAAGCAAGTGACTGTGTGACGAGTTTCTCATTAGTAATCATGTTTAGCAAAGTTGATCTCTAGTCTATGTCATTCCACACCTGCTTTCACCGTTCTCTTAAGCAAAATATAAATAACGATACTCGGAATACTTTTCCTGGTGAAATGCTACAATGAGGTATTTTATCTGTGCGCTTGCGGATAGAATAGATTATCTTCTAAAGAGCCCTTTACATTTATAAATACCTATGTACACTCTGGCACCATGCTGGGGATGACAACCTAGTATTTAAGTGGTGTTAGTAAGTGTCAACAACCACCAACAGTACTACAACATGATCACGCTACCATGACTTGGACAGTCTACACCGACGGAGCCTAGGGTAACCTTGGCATAGGAGCATCCGTAGTAATCCATGCACCCTTAGGCCTTCAATCCAAGTATGCAGCAAGACTAGAGTTCCAAGCAACCAACAATATTGCAGAATATGAGGGGCTCATTTTAGGGCTCAACAAGGCAAAAGGTCTTGGGGCCAAAAACCTCGTCATTAAAATAGACTCCTAGACTGTAGCCGGGCAAGTAGAGAAAGAATGCACTGCAAGAGAGCCAAAGCTCAGCAAATACCTGGAGGTGGTCAGGGGACTAGAACGGAGGTTCAAGGGTTTTACCCTGAAGTACATACCCTGAGCCAAGAACAGAGAGGCAGATGAATTGGATAAGGCCGTAGCCAACAACTTACCATTACCAGTAGACATCTTCTACCAAGTCCTCCACACACCCGCGACAAAATGGCTGATGAAGGCATTCCTAGAAGTACTACTCACAGTGTTCGAAGACCGGAGGCAGCCAATCATTGACTTGCTAAACAACATTCACCTTACGGATGATGAAGAAAGCATAGCCATAATGGCTGCCAAGGCCAGAAGCTACACAATAGCCGGAGGTCAGCTCTACAAGAAAGGGGTTGTTCATCCTCTCCTTAGATGCATATCTCAAGAAGAAGGCAAAGCATTATTGGCAGAGATCCATTTCGGCGTCTGTGATTCACACATAGGCCCAAGAGCATTGTCATCGAAAGCCATAAGACAGGGATTCTACTGGCCTACACATGTCAGGGAGCTGAGCAAGTTACCAAGACGTGTGAAGCCTGTTAAAACTTTTCACCTCACCAAGCAAAACTTTTGGCAGAAATACAACTGATACCTCCGATATGGCCACTCCAAAGATGGGGCATTGACCTTGTTGGCCCCCTACCACCTTCACAAGGGGGGAACAAATTTGCAGTCGTTGCAGTTGAATACTTCACAAGATGGATTGAGGCCAAACCACTAGCATCAATCACCTTTGATTCAGTGAAGAAATATTTCTGGCAAAACATAGTATGCAGATTTGGAGTGCCAAGGACACTAACAGTTGACAATGGCAAGCAGTTCGATTCTAACAAGTTCAAAGAGTTTTGCACCAGCATTGGGACCAAGCTCGCATTCACCTTGTGCTGCTGGAGGTTAGACCTGCGCTGTACAGGCGGAGGTTCCAGGAGCTGCTCGGCGCCCTGGAGTGCCGTTCGCGGGGATGTGCCAGGCAAGGCCAACAGGCGGGCGGTGTTCAAGATCTGAGGCAATGGTGAAACCTCCGCCATCTAAGGGAGGAGGTCTAAACCATGCTCCTCTAGCATAAGCACTTAGGCCCCCGGAAGTCTGATGGGCCGCAAGTGTTGGCCCACTGTGAAGTAGCCTTCATCACTAGAGAATGACCGGCTACCCTTGAGAGACTGACCTAGGGAAGGCATCTACGAAGATTATACCGCCACCGTCACAGGGCAGGAATGTAATTGTGATTTGTGTCAGTCGGTGCCCTATAAAATAGGGGGTTGTAAATGCTCCAAGCGAGAGGTAGGTGAATACAGTAATGAAACCCTAGCTTTCTTGGGTCCCACCTGTGCTTTCCCTAAGCCCACTCTTCCTCATCCTCCGCCCGCAACCCGGTGGAGGTCCCATCCAACCACGCTAACCCCCCACTGGGAACAGTTTCCCAACAGTAGAGGCGGCTAGGTAAACTGCCCCTACAAATCTTCTGGAGCCACCCCTACAAATTTTTTGTGTTGTGGTGTTTGTCGAGCACGAGAGGCCACCACAATGAATTTCTTTGCCTCCTTTGGATGGCCAAGCTGTTTTAGAGTTAAGTTTTGAGTTGGGTCGTGGACAATTGTGGCTTGTTACTTTTAGTTTGTAATAATTGGTCTGATTCTCTTGTTCTCAAGAGATGAAGCCGGAACTGTTTCCTTTATTAAAAAAATCTATCAATCTGTGCATGCGTGTCCGAAACGAGCACAACGTCACCTCTTTTTTTTTCCTTTTAAACGGTGTCCTCCTGTCCACAGTTTTCGAATCAAATCTGCCAAAGATTCGTGAAAAAGAAAGAAGCCAATCGGTGGCAAAGATGAGGACTCTCAATCAAAGAACAAGGAATATTGTATATAGGATGATAAAAGGAGAACGAAACTGTACGGACTGACCACATTCTTATCTTTCTGCGGCTCAAAATTCCCGGCTAGCCAGTTATGGAACACCACTTGTTCAAAGGCTCCACATTGTGTCACACATATATGTGCATATGCAGGAATCACAAAAAGATACAGATTTTGAAGTGAACCAGTTGACGTGTATCGACACTGTTGCCTTGAATAGATCACTATGGCATCCTCTCTTTTCTTAAAGCTGGATCGGAACAGATCAGGAAACGTGTGTGGCTTATTAGCACAGCTTCCACTTGGTGCGTGGTGACACCACTGTTAGAACTACTCTCAACCACCAAGAGTGCACTTGCCAGCGACAGGTGGGCGTGATCCTATAATTGTAAAGTACTTGTTCACATCTTTTATTTTCCTGCGTTGAAAATAAGTTTGAGAGAAAGCTAAAATTTGTGAAGTATACACGTTCTCTTGAACTGTACCATGTTCTAACTCAAATTGTTAACATATAATAATTAACAACTTAAGTTTAGAACTTGCATATTAGCCATGCACTCATCTAGAACCGTGGACCATTGTTTTCCTTGCTCACGAACTATTATAGAAAAGAATAATTCTTTCAATGTTTAGAACATATAAATATAGCCGACCACCAAACCAATTTACCAACACAACCTTGTGTGTAGATATGTGTATATCAATGGCATATACTTTGTGTGGCTTTTACAAAAGAAATAACAATACGGCCATGAAAATCTAAGTGTGGATTGTTCAGTAAGGTCGGCGGGCTCGCACCCTTTAGAGCATCTCCAAGCATTTTTTTTAATTCACTCTCTAAATCATCATTGAGAAAGTCATTTGAATAAAAACACCAGTAGAAAATCGATCCGTTGTCTTCCCAACCCTATATGGGTTTGGGACATGGTCCTTTAATCCTGATTGCCTGAACTGGGACTAAAGGTTCTTCGAGACTTAAAAATAATTGTCACAAGTCTCCCACCCCTGTGACTTGAACCTAAGACTCTATGCATTGCTTCGCACATAGCTTTCCACCATACCTACACAACACTTGTGACTTTGCATGGGATGCTTTTCTTTTAAACTAACCCATGGATGACCCTTTAGTCCGGATTGGTGTTACCAACCGGGACTAAAGGGTCTATATTAGTCTTGGTTGGTGTTGCCAACCGGGAGTTAATGTAGACCCTTTAGTACTAGTTGGTGTTATGAATAGGGACTAGAGGTCCTCCACGCCCAAGAAACCTGGATCCGGGACTAATGCTCACATTAATCCTGAGTCCAACTCTAGCCAGGACGACTAATGTTTTCAACTAGTGAAATAACTCTTATATCTTTGCATCCACCAACAATTTCTCTATGTCTGCGCACTATATAGAACCAACCCCATTCTCTATCTTTAGCTAGTGACAAATCCGAAAATAGAATAACAATAATTGGAGATTTAATAAAAGAAGTTGTTGGATCCTTGGAGAACATTTTTCATCAAAATCTATATTTGTAGTCCTCTTAATAATAGATCATAGAAGAGCATCTCCAAAAGTTTCTCTGCAACTTACTCTTTAAATCATCAATTGGAAAGTAATTTAAATAAACACCGCTATCTATATCTTTCCATACTTCAATCTATATCTTGTGTGCGCTCTGGAGAGCCAGCCCCGCTTTTTATCTTTAACTTGCGAGAAATCTGAAACAGAGGATAGTTATATTTGGAGATCTAATTAAATAGAGCTATTAGAGGTTCTTTGATCAAAATCTCTATTCTTGTTAATTTGGAAGAATATAAATAGTCTCTTGGAGTTGCTCTTAGATTGGGCTTCGTCCGCCCCTATCAAATCTGTAGGGCCCCGCTGTCACCAAAAGACATGATACTTTGTTCAGTAAACATCAGAGAATAAAGACTAAGGAACCACAAAAGTATCAAATACGAGAGTGTCACAACTAAACAAAACACGTCTGCATCTAGATATCACAAATTGCAATTCCAGAAAAGCTACAGGCATCTAATATATCAAAGGAAAAAAAGTAAAAAGCAAAATTGGATCAACATCCTCGCTTGCTTTTAAATATTCAGTTGCTGGTGCTCTATTTATCAGCCCCACCGCAGGAATTCCTACGTTGTACAATGGAAAAGACCACACAGCAACTCCATTCCTCCAGCAACAGAAAACCAAAAACATTACAAGTATCTTTACTTGGTATTGCTCTTGTTTTGTTGCTCTTCTTGGCCTCTCCCGTCAGCTCTTGCAAAGAAGAGGAGAAGACCTCCCTCCTTGGGTTCCTCAATGATCTCTCTCAATTCTCTGCCCTGAACACTTCATGGAAAAATGACACAAACTGCTGTTTGTGGGAGGGCGTCACTTGCAACGTGGATGGGGCTATTATGGATATTTCTCTGGCTTCTATGGGCCTTGAGGGGCACATATCACCCTCACTTGGCAATCTCACCGGCTTGTTGAGGCTCAACCTGTCCGGCAACTTACTCTCCGGTGAACTCCCACCAGAGCTGCTGTGGTCCAGCAGCATCGTCGTCCTCGATGTTAGCTTCAACAAGCTCAATGGAGAGCTCCACAAGCTGCCATCCACCCATGAACTGGCAATGAAGGTAATCAACATCTCAAGCAACTTTTTCACAGGATATTTTCCATCCACACTAGATGGCATGAAGAATCTGGCCACTCTCAACATGAGTAACAATAGCTTTACCGGGAAATTTCCGAGCATGGTTTGTGTTGACAAGCCATTCTTTGTGGTGATTGATCTCAGTTACAACCAGTTTCATGGTGGCATACCCCGAGAGCTTGGCAACTGCTCTATGCTGAGAGTGCTTAAGGCTGGACATAACCAATTCTGTGGGACACTCCCGGCTGAGCTCT